>JARHVA010000484.1:567500-1167500 GCA_037957365.1 Torreya grandis
TAGGTGATTGATTAATGTTACATGTTGGAAGACGTACAAATTTTTCAAAATGTCCAACATCAAATTTTCAATGAATGATTGATAAAACACAATAATTTTTTGAGATTTTGAAAATGGGGTTGCAAGCTAAGTAAAATCGGTTAAGGAGAAAAATCTATGATTAAATGCACTCGAGTCAAACTAATATTGGGATGGGTGAGCTCTTAGGAAGTCCCAATGCTTCACACCTATGAGAATCATCTAGATGTAATGAATGCTAAGTGGACCATTCATAATCATGAGAAATGGGTTATTTTCAACCACTACTCATGAAATACGATTCAACATAGGATGAGTCAATAATACGCATCTAAATCTCAAAATCATACCATATAATTAACTTTTAAAAAAATTAGTGTTAAAGAAAGATATTTCAAGATTTTTTAAAACTAGTGTAAATAGTCCAAGTTATGGTCTCATTTTCTATTCATATTTTATTAATAATTTCTCAAATCAAAAATATTTTGTGCTTGGATAATGAATGCTCAATAATGTTATGGCCAACATGCCCTATTTATTAAAATAAGGGATCATCTAATTTTAAAGTGAAAACTAACTCAATCACAATTGTCACAATACATTCTAGGCTTATTTTGCATAGTGACCTTGCCTAAGTTTTAAATAAAATGGCCCTTTAATTCTCTATTATTAGTCCCAGAGGAAACTATAGAACTCAATTTGATTTAACTTAGAATTATTGTATAGGATGCTAGCCAATTAGATGTCCTCATTATGGGTGCAAAAAATATGCATGAAAGTTTTAAGGGGTAAGGTGCGAGGCCTTTAATGAGTTGATTAAAAAAAAATTATTTGTTGTGCTATGATTAAAATAAATATTTGGGATATTATTAATGCCCTCTCTTTGATCAAGGTAAGTATTGAATATAGCTAGTAGTGCAAAGGATTATTAGTTAAATGTGGGGATTTTATGCCATTTAAATTTGGGGGTAAGTTAAATATAACTATCAAACTTTGTTGGTGACAACATTGGAAAATAGGGTTTATGATTTTTCTAAAGTTAGTATGAGAGTTGAAGAGCTGCTAGAGTAGTTGGCATTGAATGCTAGTTTCATGTGATGCTTGATTGATATGGAGACAATTAGTGACATTCATTTTGGATTCATTATTTATGGGCATTTAGAAGAGAGATTATTGGAGCTTTACAATTCATGGATTCTTTTACTATTTTCATTTGCATTGTGGGCAAAGCATAGAAAAAGAAGTTAGGGTTTTTTGTAGGATTTAGGTTTGTATCCACGACCAATTTTATTTTTATTTGGCTTATGTGTTATATCTCAGTAGTGTTAGGTTTTATATGCTTGTAGATTAGGTTTGTTCTTTTGTTAGGTAAGAATTTTACCATGGGAATTTTTTTTGTTTTAGGGTTATTGTTTAATGAAGGGTTTAATTTTTTGGCTGAAGTGGAGTAGCCTATTTAGGGTTTGAGGCAATTAGTGTCATTTATTTTATTTTCCTTATTTTTGGGAATGTAGGGAGGAGACTATCAAGGCACAATCTTGTCATTGTATTAGGTTTGTTAGGGGTTTTCATAGGAATCCAGTTCATATTCATGACTTGCTTTTCTTTTTTATTTGGCTTGTGTGTTATATTTTGGTAGTTTTGTTAGGTTTTATATGCTTGTAGATTAGGTATGTTATTTTGATAGGTAAGAATTTTAGCATGGTTTTTTTTTTAGGGTTCTTGTTCAATGGAGGGTTTAATTTTTTGGCTAGAGTGGAGTAGGCTCTTTAGGGTTTGAGGCAATTAGTGTCATTGATTTTAATTTTGTTGTTTCTGGGTATACAAGGAGGAGACTATCATGGTATAGTTATATCATTGTATCAAGTTTGTTAGGGTTTTTTGTAGGAATCAAGTTCTTATCCACAAACTAATTTTCTTTTTATTTGGATTGTGTGTTAAATCTTGGTAGTGTTATTAGGTTTATATGCTCGTAGATTAGGTCTATTCTTTTACTAGGTAAGAATTTTTTCATGGGGCTTTGTTTTTTTTAATTTTAGGGTTCTTGTTCAATGAAGTGTTTAATTTTTTATCTAGATTGGATTGGGATATTTGGGTTTTGAGCTATTTAGTGTCGTTGATTTTAATTTTATTATTTCTAGGTATGCAGGGAGGAGACTATCAAGGCACAACTCTATCATTATATTGAGTTCGTATTCATGACCTACTTTTATTTCTATCCAACTTATGTATAATATTTGAGAAATATTATTGAGTTTTATATGCTTGTAGACTAGGTGGGGTCTTTTACTGGGTAATAATTTTATTGTGTGGCTTTGTTTTTTTGCACATAGATATTGGTAATACAAAAAGGGGTAGAGCAAACTTTTGGTTTTGTGAATAAGGCAAATAGTAATAATAAGGTTTTTTAGTGTTATTATTTTAATGTAGTGTTAAATACTTACTAAAGTTATCTAAGTGTATTTCTTCATAGTACTTGAGTTCATATCCATGACCTATTTTTCTTTCTATTTGTCTTATGTGTAACATATAGGTAATACTGGTAGGTTTTCTATGCTCGTAGTCTAGGTCTGTTCTTTTACTGGGTAAGAATTTTACCATGGGAATTTTTTTTTACAAAAATATATATAAAATAAGGTAAATAGAAACAAATGATTATAATGTAGGCTATTTGGGATTTAAGGCAATTTGTGTTGTGAGCAAAGGCTTGGTAAAGATCATACAATTTTTTGTAGTAATCAATTTTTTCCCCTGACTAAGTCATGTAATGAGGGATTTTTGGGTTATGAATTTTCTTTGTATCTAGCTTATGGTTGATATCGGGGTGATATTGTTGATTTTATATACTTGTAGACTAGGTTTGGTCTTTTATTGGGTAAGAATTTTACCACAAGGCTTTTTGTTTTGCACAAAGATAGTGATACAAAAAAATATGGAGTGTAACTAGTGCTTGTTGGCCACATTAGAGTTATGAATAAAAACCCTTTTATCCATTTTTGTAATGATTTTAAAGTGTATATTACTACAAGTAGATATATATCTGATATAATATAACATTCTTCCTAGCATTGTTTATATCATGATATTGGATGTATTCAAAAATTTGTTAGCTATGTGTATTATTTCACTAAATTTTCCTATTATGTTGTTTATCTTTTATTCTCTATTACATGAATATATTAAACTATTTCTTCTTTTATCAAACATGTTATGGATTATAATTGATTTTTTTAACATTTAAATATATGAAATATCAAAATTGAATTTATTTTCTATATTGCATAAAATAGATTTAGTATTCAATCAAGTAATATTAACCAGTTGGTACACATAAACCAAATAAAAAGAAGAGCAGGTTATTCATATGGACCTAATTACTACCAAAAATCCTATGATATTTGCCAATGCTTTATTCACAATGAAAATAGAAAAAAACTTGATTATAGGAATATAAATTGCTAACATCTTGCAGAGACCATTATATTTAAAAAAGATAGTACTTTAACAAGTTCTCAATTCTCCTTCTAGATTTGGAAAAATAAGAAGTCATGTTTTCCTATCATGCTGACAACCTGCATTAAACATCACCTTGAATAGAGAGAGGCCACCAATAATGTCTAAACTATTTCCTCCAATCACAATGCAATAAATAATATTTTTTTACTCAGTTTGTTAAAGAGATTGCACCTTGCCTCTCAAAACTTTGATGTATATTATCTGTACCCAGAATGAGGACTTGTCATTGGGTAGTAAGATGCTGACTAATTCCAAGTTTAAGAAAATTGATGGCTATAGCAATAATTAGATTATAGAAATTTATGATGGTTTTTTCCTTATAATGTTTATGTGTGAGTCTGACTTTCATGTGTTTTTAAATATTGTATATATTAATAATTGAATCAAAAATAATGTTTTGCATTTATATAAATATACATATGATCTTATACTTATTTATATTAAAATTGTTGTACTGTGTAAACATATAAATACACATTTGTCAAAATATATCCAATATATTGTTTTAGTATTATGAATTATATTTTTCACATTTCAATAATTTCACATTATATTTTAGTATAATTTTTATTTTTTGTTCCTAAATGGAATTTTGTTTATTTCAAATTTTTATAGAAGACTTGACAAGGTATCTAAAACAAAAAGATTAGACATTATAAGATAGAAAGGTCCATCAAAATATATCGTAATTCCTAAAAACATTTACCATAACATTCTATAAATATTTTTCTAAAAAATTAATAATTATTTAAAATGAAATTAGTGTTTAACATAGTTTTTTATACAACTAGAGAGTTAGAGAATGGGCCCATATGTTAATTCTATGTTAAAGAAATTCCCATTAAAAAAACAAATTAAACAAAGATATTGGCCAAAGCTATGTAGCTTATTTGAATTTACAAGCATGAAACTAATGGAAGTTGATCAAGAAGAACCAATAAATTAAGAAATTCTTCCAAGTCACATCTAGGAAAGATTGGTTATAATAGTCGCCAAAGCTTACATAAAAGTGATATTAGATCAATTATTTCTACCAGGAGATAAATTGACTATTATGTTGAAATAATATGAACTCCCTAAGGTTAAAGAAGAATTAATAATTGTAAGACATGATTTAGGGTATGCACATTTTGTTTCTATCAATTATCTTATAAATGGTGGAAAAGTTTAATCTATAGGATTCTGTAATCACCTAAAAATGACACTTGAGTGCTAAGATTGCTACTTAAGACTACCTATACCTAGCTTATCCTTAGACCTATCTTAGGGCCTATTTTTATATTTATCCAGCCTTTGTGTAGACCACATGTGTCCCTAGTCATTCCAAAGTAGTCATAGACCCTCATTCTTGAATCCTATCCCTTTATGCCTCAAGGTTCTACCACCTAGACATTAGTGTCATAATAGGGATAGTAGTGCCAAATGGCACTAATGTCCAAATTTTATATTACTATCCTTTCCCTCCTTTTTCCATAAACATATATATTTTCAAATCTTAAACCACATAAGGTTGGTCTAGACGTATTTTAGCACCTGTACAAGCACCTAAATAGTATAAATACATGACTTTTAGCCCTTTAACCACTCAATGGAAATCATATGCAAATTACACATATAAACTCATAACAAGCTATGCATAATTAAGGTTATTAATCCATATTTTCCCCTTCTTTTCCATACTACCATCTACAACATTCCTAAGCTTAGTTATTCAGATTTCCAATCTTAAGCACATTTAAATCACTCAATTATACAATCATACTAGATTCACTTACACTTGCACTAGCACTTAGGTAGGGAGAACTACATCAAGATTGATCCCTCTTTAGAGTATTGGTATGTAGTCAAATCTCATCACAACAAGGTGTTGAGGATGTCCAACCTTCCCACTAACAAACACACTTTATTTCTTTTATCAATTGGATACATGTTGTAGGCTAGAATTGCACCCTTGTGGGAGAGTTTTTCAAGCTCTCTCACTCTCAGTTACAATATTGGAACAACCTCAAGATGTGGGTATCCTTTAATGAGGTTGAACCTCTAGGATTTTTAATGAGACTAGATCCTCATATGCTTCACTTCAGCTTGTTTCCCACACTAAAATCTACTGTTGACTAAGGAAAAGTGAGAGAAAGATAACATGAAAGGGAAATCTAAGCTAAGGATGGTGATGCACCAAAATATGAAATGATCCACTTTTAGCTTGGAAACCTTAGCAATTACTAATGGACCTAACCAAGACATAAAATAGTTTAATTATATCTAGAGGCCACAAGCATAAGTATTTTGTGTGGAGGTTGAAGGGAAACCTTGCAATTTGAAGGATAGAAAGAAATAGGTCTGTATGAGACACTATAAACTTGTGACACTTCAAGAAAGGAACCAATGCCTAACACTTCACACAACCTGCAAGGAACCAAAAGAATTAAAGTAAGATACATAGATAATCAACAGATGATGAAAAGGGACATACATATATAAGTTAAACTCTAATAATGTATACTTGACTTCAAACCAAAATAAAAAAGTTTATCTTATTGATTTAAGAGAGTGTTATAAGGTGATTTTGACAGAGTAACTCTATCATTAGTCAAGGGATGTATTTTTTAGCTCTAAATCTTCTATATATAATAGAAAGGGATGAGAGAAAGTAAGAGGGGATCTTGATCAAGAAAAAGTGACAAATAAGATGCTACCTCCCCGTAATGAATGCTCCACCATCTATTGACGCAGAAGATTTCACCCTTGGCAGGAGGCCGAGCTCCTACCTTCTTCACGCAACAATGGAAACTCCCTTCTCACCTATGGGACTAGCAAAGCTAGAGGGGAGAGTCTCTAGATAAGGGCTAGCTCCCTTTGATGCATCATGTTGTTTCCAGCAAGTGCAAAACACACACACACACACACACACACACACACAATAAAGGGGGGGATGAAAAGGGAAAAAGATGCAGGAAAACAAACTACTCTAAAGAGGTGATGCACCAAAATAGGTCAACCTTCACAAATCCACTCTCAGAACCAGACAAATACATACATACTCTACACATTTGGCAAAAAGAACCAGGCTGCAAAAGACTGGTAGGGAGGCTTTCATGAAAACACAGGAAATAAAAAATCACTGAGGCACTGTGAAATGCACACTGTAAGTAACTCCTTCTGTTCTGGTCTTCTCAAATGTTAGCTCTTCTCCTTTCAGCTACAGAAATGGCACCTTGTAGATAACATGTCTGCTAGTGTTGAACCTATGAGAACATCAAGAAACAATGACTGGACACAGACAAACACTCAAGACATACTTTGAAAATATCTATCCAAATGGAGGTAAAACTGCATTTTATTTGATTTAGGTGAAATTTTTTTAGGACTACGCCTTACAAATGTGGAAGAACCCATTCTTCTCAAAAATGAGAAGTTACAATAAATAGAAGAAAGGAGAAAGAAACTTGGCGCTTTTTTGACAAGTTGGCCTGTCACGTTCCATTGGAAAGAGGAAAACATTGTTGTGTTGTCATCATTCTAGAAGAAGCTTGCTGGAACCATGCTGTATAATTGCCAAATTTGACTTTGGCATTTGAGATTTAATGTGGAAGCATGGATTGTGCCTCTTTTCTACCAACAGATTGAAATTTGTCCCTTTTCCAAAGCACGGGCCATGTTGCTTGCTGTTTATGCCATTTGGGGTCTATCAGGCAATAAATCACTTTGTCAGCCACTTGGACTGCCCCGTCACTTCTACATCATGTCATTTCTCCTTGTCTGTCACTTTGTTATTTTGTCTTTACTCAGTTTTGTCTTTTGGGCTTAATTTCCCCCCAGGGGTGAACTTTCAGTAGGTCACTGCATTTTGGGCTCCCTTTCATGCACTCTTAATTGAAAACAAATGGTTATTTCCTTTGGTCAAACTTGACATTCATGTGAGTTGTCATTGGGCCTTATAACTTCTTCTATGGCTTACCTGATGTCTTAGCACCCTCTCAAGCACTCTTCTACCTTGTTATTTTTTGGTGGGTCCTTGGATGATCTCTCGGGCTTTGTATGTTTTTCCACAGACTTTTGTCTGCAGACAATTTCCCATGGACAAAAAGTCCACAAAAATTTTACTTGGCCTTTGCCTTGTACTTTATTCATACAACCTGAATTCCTTTTGAAGTGTTAGCCCTTTAAAAGGGCACTTGAACCTTTGAACTACCCCTCAGTTCAAGGGCATACCCTTGAACCAAGTGTTTGAACCAGACCAATTGAACCAAGCCGTTGAACCAAAATGGTTCAACGGTTCAATGAACCAAACATGGATGAACCAAGTTTTGAAGAACCATGACTTTGAACCAAATGAGCTAGGCCATGAATCATATTTATTGAACTTGCTGAAATAGAAAAAGACTGGTATTAAAACAGCAAGGGAGAAGTTGACCGAAATTTTGCCTGTGGGCAAAATGGGTCAACACCATCCTTTTTATCAGTTAGGGCACCATTTTACTTTGTACAAATGAAACTTTTTTTTATAATAACCTTGAACTTCTTTATTGATTAGCAAACATTCTAAAAGACAAGAAATTCTCCAAGAATGTCTTTAATGCTCGAGCTACCTTTTTTAATCACCTAATCTTCACCTTTCATCCCCATGCCATCTTTCACTTGTCTTTCATGTATAAGGACAAAATCCCCATAACTCTAAATTTAGACCGAGCCATGCTAATTTTGTGTTGAGTGGCTATCTGTCAAAGATGATGGCCATGTTGAAGGATGAGAGCCTCTTCATTAATTGTATACACTAGTTCCTACTTTGAAACCTAGGCCAAATATTTTCTATAGGTGAAAAACCAATCTAAGGACATTGGTTTTCCTATAACCATTATGTCGATGCAAGTCTATAGATTGCATAGCTTATTTGGATATTTATTAGGACTAAAAGGCCTATTTTCCCTCTATGGAGCCTTATTAGCAACACTTGGCCCTTTTAATGCATATGGTTCAACTCGGGTCTACTTGAGATCCTTTGTATTTAAGTCCCTTTTTAGAACTGATAGAGCCATGTTGAAGTTATCTGCATGTCCATGCCAAGTGTGAATGATTTGATCTTTGCATTTAAAACTTGGCATGATCCTTCACTTTGCATGCTTTGTATGTAGGCTATAGACTACGTCATCAAAGTTGAAATGAAAATTCCTCGTTGTCTTTTGTTGATTGGCTGGAGACCCCTTTAATAAATTTTAAATGCCAATGGCTATTTTATGAGCTTGAACTTTGACACTGGTGTGAATGTCATGTTTCCTTTAGACACCTTCTTATGGTCCTTTTCTTTTTAGCCTTTTTCTTTTGTGTAATTTGCTTGAACAATTTTTGTTGATTTTTTTTTAAGGAATTAAACTTCAAACTTTTTGAGAATGACCCTTCAGATTTTGAAAAGTCCTTTGGAAAAGTACCCTTTCTAAAGGAAAAGTATCTTTTGGCCACTTTGAAAATGCCCCTTTCTAAAGGGAAAGTACCCTTCAAATTTTTTGTAAATGTCTTTTGTTATTTGAAATGAACCATCGGATTTTTTGGAAAAGACTACTCAAACAAATTTGCTTTAGCCACTTTCCCAAAAGAAAAGTCTTCAATACTTTTGTAAAGGTCCACTTCCTCAAAAGATACCCTTTGTAATTATTGCATAAGACACTTTGGCATGGAAATGAATCTTTGAAAAAAGTGTTTTGGTCCTTTAGAACTTGAAAAGGTCCCTTTTTGTTGAGAAAAGTGCCCTTTGGAATTTGGGAAATGGTCTCTCAGGTTTTTGTTTCAACACTTCTTCCCAAAAGAATTCCTTCTAAATTTTTTCCTTCAACTTTTTGAAAAATACCTTGCAAAATTTTATCCTTGGGCACTTTTTCAAAATATTACCTTTGGACTTCTTGCTAAGTATCCTTTAGAAATTTTGTTTCAGACCATTTTCCCAAGAAAATCCCTTCAAGAAAATTGTCTTGGCCACTTC
Organism: Torreya grandis; assembly: GCA_037957365.1. NCBI lineage: Eukaryota > Viridiplantae > Streptophyta > Pinopsida > Cupressales > Taxaceae > Torreya > Torreya grandis. The sequence continues at coordinate 577,009 of JARHVA010000484.1, forward strand.
GCTTTGAAAAATATACCCTTCTAAACTTTTTCTTGGCACACTTTCTGAGAGAAAAATCCTTTAGGCCTTTTCTTTCAAATGAAATGTCCAAAACAATTCTAATACTTAGCCAAAAAGACCCAAAATAAATCTCCCAAAAGAAATAGGTCTTTGGGGAAATTGTTGCAGAACAATTTCCTCGAAAGAATTTAGCCTTTATCTTTTGCTTCAAACATTTTGTTTGAAAGAATTATCCCTTTAAAAACTTTGTATCAGAAAACTTGTCTAAAAGAATTCAACATTTAGCCAAAAAAAAATCCTGAAAGAAACTATCTTAGCAAAGAAAATGTTGAAAGAATTCCAAAGTAAAGACTTAGCCCATAAGGCTTTGTGCTTAACTTTTCCAAGGTCTGTAAGCCCTTCCAGACTTGTTCATTAAATTATTGTTTGAACTTAAAGCTTTAGAATTCTACTCATCTTATTCATTTGGGCATAAGCTTGGTATGTGGGCCAAAAAATGGCACAATTATAGACACCTAAAACTGGCCGCTAATAACCTTCAATCAAGCTTTTGGCTAGTTTCCATCTAAAATGCACAATTTGGCCTAAAAACATTAAAATACACTAAATGATGTGAAATTGATATATTCAAGTGTTGATTTTGGCCAAGGTATCCCTAAATGGGGTAATTCAATTTATGGGCTAGCTAACTTTGATCAGATCATTCAGAGTCAAAATGCCAAATTTGCACCTGCATGCTATGGATTGCTTTTTCCTATCAAATATTTTGCACAAAACTCATGACTTTGTTATTTTTCATTGGAAACATTATACATGGGAATACACATCTAATGCATCTAATGTGGACTTCTAATTCTAATCCAGTCAAATTTAGGACCAATAACAAGGCATTCTAATTAATTTGTGCATAAAGTGCTTAATCATGCTTAAGAGCTAATTAACCCAAATCAAGGCCTAATCAAAAATTCCATGGAAACTTGTTGAATAAGTTTTTTTGAAAATGGATATTGAATATATACATCATCAAGTGACCTCATTTCTTGGGAAGACATCCCTAGGCCATAAATTCCACAAATATTAGGATTCATGCCTCCCATGCCTCATCAATGCCTTCCATGATGCCCTCCATGCCTCTTAATTGCCCCTTTTGCAATGCCATGATGAGGATAATTAAACTTAGTTCCAAAAATTAAATTTATCTTCAACCACACATCTCAATCTTGAGATGGATGGTTGAGGTTGATTTTGATCAAATACAAAAATCTATAAATAAGAGGCCTCACAACATCATTTCTAAGCTTAATTTGTGCAAATTTATAATGCAAGATTGGTTCCAAAGCTTCATGAAACTATTGTTATAATTTCAAATTGATTCCAATCCAAGCCAAGCCCAAGATAAAGGTGTCAAGAAGAGATGAAGGTAGCCACACTCCATCGAAGAAGACCTCTTGAAGCACAAGCCGAGCAAGCCACCATTACAAAGGCATTTGGAGCATCCAAGGAAGGTGAAAAGAATTATTGTGTTTTCATTCCTTGATTTTTATTTGTGTTTGTCATTTTCTTTTGTTAACTAAGCTCTCCCTAGTGTCTAGGCCTAGAGATTTTATGCTATTAGTGTGTTTATTTCACTTCATTTTCATTTTGGAACTAAAACCATACTAACCATCCTCTCTTGAGTCAAATTCCTAGATCAAATAATGGCACACCCAATGGGACATAATTCAAGCATAGTCTCACTTGAGATGAATAATATTCATTAGCTCTGGAAGTTCATCACCATCTGGTGTGGCAATCTTGTATGCTCCTAATCCATAATCTATAGTGATGACGAAAGACCCTATCCAGTTTGGTTTGAATTTCCCTTTATGTTTATTCTCAACCGTGGTATTCTTTTGGTTTCTTTTAAGAAAAAGATCACCAAGTTCAAATGTTCTATACTTCACATGTTTATTATAGTGGCCTTTGAGTCACTTCTGATATGCTTGAAGATTATTGAGTGCGGTCTTGCATTTTTCATCAAGTAGATCCAGCTCTTATAGGTGAGCTACTCAATAGTCATGATCATCTAGGACATGCTTGAAAGAAATGCATAGTAAAAAAACTTGACCTCAATGGGAAGGATGACTTCAGTACCATAAACAAGTGAGTATGGAGTGGCTCTTATGGGGGGTATAATGATTGGTACAGTATGCCCAAAGGGTAGGGAATATCTGGAGGTGCCAATCATGACTGACATCATTGATAATCTTTTTGAGAATGTTGATAATGGTTTTTTTGGATGCCTTAGCCTAGCCATTACCTTAAGGGTAATATGTTGTATAAAAATATTAGGTGATGTTGTATTTAGTACATAACTAATCTACATATTTTTTCTTAAATGATCCTCAATTATCAGATATAATGTCAGAGGGGATATTGTAGTGACATATGAGATGATTGAAGATGAATTTATAAATTTACTTTCTAGTCACGTAAGTGAGGGGCTAGCTTCAACCCACTTAGTGAAATATTCAGTGGTAGTAAGGATACATTTATTGCCATCAGAAGAAGTGGGGTTAATCTTTCCAATGAGGTCAATTTCCCATGTAAAAAATGGCCATGTTGTCAACATCAGTTTCAAAGTTTTTGTTGGGACATGAATTAAATTAGCATGTCGTTGACATTTGTCACATTTATTTACATATGCAATGGCATTTACATCCATTATGGGCCAATAATAACCAGTATGCAAGAGCTTTTTGGATATGACTACCCCATTAGAATGGGCTCCACATACTCCTTCGTCAACTTCTCTTAATGCTAATTTAGACTCTACTAAAGTTAAACAATGAAACATAGTTCCATCAAAACTATGATGGTAAAGAGTGGATCCAAGTAAAGTATAATGAGTGGAATGATGAATGAAGGCTTTGGTTTGTTTTTGAGATAGGTTAGGTGGTATAACTTGGTCATGAAGGTAGTTTTAAAGGTTTAAGTACCAGATAGAATTAGGACCAACAATATCACAAATCATGATAATGATTGAAGGTTTATGAGCTGGTGTTGACAAATTCTTGATGAGGAATCGATACTCTTTAACTTTATCTATTTGTCAAATCAGTGAGCTAATAGTAGCCATGGCATCTATAGTTCTGTTACTAGCCCTTGATATGTGCTCAAACTAAATGTTGGAAATTTGTTGCTTAAGAATGTCAACCATAGTTTTATATGGAACCAAATTGTCATCTTTGGTTTGAAAATGATCTATGACATAATTGATGATTAACTAAGAATCACCATAAAATTGGAGATGAGATATATTCCACTGTACTACTTGTCAAAGTCCTACAATAAGTGCTTCATACTCAACCATGTTATTTGTACAAGGAAAGCTGATTCTAAATGATTTAGGGATGAGATCCCCCTGTGGTGTAATAAATAATAGACCTACCCTAGATCTATGTGTAGTGAATGAACCATCAAAATATAGCTTATAAGGCTATTCTTCAAGGGGTGTATCAATAATGGTCATGATGGATTCATCAGGAAATAGAAACTTAAGTGGTTGTGTGTCTATAAGAGGTACTTCAACAAGTTAATTTACAAGAATTTTTCCCTTTATTACTTTTTGATTAACATACTCTACGTCAAACTTACTAAGAAGCATGATCCATTTAGCCATTCTACCTTGTAAAGCTATTTTAGTTAGTATATACTTGAGTAGATCTAATTCTGAAATGACCATAATTTTATTATTCAACATATAATGCCACATTTTTTTTGCTATGAAAACCATGGCTAAACAAGCTTTTTCAATAGATGCATAGTTGTGTTCATATGTAACCAAGGTACAAATTATCTAGTAAACAATATACTCCTTTCTATTGTCATCATGTTGAGCTAAGAGTGCCCCCAGAGTATAATCAGTAGCTAATAGATATAACAAGAATGGCTTTCTTGGTATATGAGGTAATAAAATGGGTGGATTGATAAGATAATCTTTGAGATATTGAAAAGCTATTTGGCAGTGATCATCCCAGTGAAATACAAATCCTTTCTTCAAAAGTTACATAAATGGATGGCACTTTTCTGATAACTAAGAGCTGAAGCATTGGATGGACTGGATCTCACCCTACAAACTATGGAGTTGCTTCAAATTGGTTGGTGGTGGCATCTCAGTTATAGCATGGACTTTAGCCAGATCAAATTCAATACCTCTGTGAGACATAATGAAGCTAGGTAATTTGCTTGAAGTTACACCAAACACACATTTCTTTGGATTTAGTCTGACTTTGTACTTTTATAGTCTTTGAAATATCCTACATAGCACTACTAGACCATGGTCTTGGATTTTCCTAATATGTCATTGACATAGTCTTCAATAATATCATGCATCATATCATGGAATACGATAGTCATGGCTCTTTGATATGTATCTCCCACATTCTTAAGCCCAAATGGCATCACTTGATAGAAAAATGTTCCCCATCGAGTGGTGAATGTTGTTTTATACTAATCTTTAGGCACTATTCTGTTCTAATTATATCTTGAAAAGCCATCCATGAGTGAAAGCATTTCATAACTAGCCATGGAGTCGATGATCATGTTGATATTAGGCAATGGAAAATCATCTTTAGGATAAGCTTTGTTGATGTCTCAAAAATTAATACAAATTTTGATTCCTTTAGGATTTTTGATAATAGGTACTACATTAGAGATCCATTCTGAGTAGTCAGTGGATCAAATACATCCTTCATCTAAGAGTTTTTCTAACTCTTTCTTTACCAATACAAAAATGTGAGGATGTATCTTATATAGCTTTTATTTTATCGATTTGGCATCAAGATTAACCACAAGGTTATGTAGAACTAAGGTGAGGTCCAATTTTGGAATGTCAGAATAGGCCCATACAAATATATCCACAAACTCTCTCAATAGAGTTATAAAATTGGCATGTTCCTCCTCAATGAGGAATGCACCTAATTTTATCCATTTTAAGTTTGATAGAGTCTTGATGTTTACCTCTATTGTATCTTCAACTAGGAGGGTCAAACCATCTTCTAGGATAGTAGGCAATAACTTGAACTATAGGACTATGTTAAGGTCCTTTGTTAGGACTTGCTCTTCAATTTCTCCTAATCATGATGAATCTAAATCCCCTAATGGGAGATCTGGCCATGTAATAAAAAAATTAGAAATTCTTAGAGAATTTGATCAAATACTTATTGTTACTCAAAACTAAACTCAGATCTATAGTCAAGTTTGTTGTTAGTGGTCTCTTGGTCTAAATTTGAATAAGAATGAACACCCCAATCTAATGGTGCCTAAAACAGGTTTTCACCACTAGACTGGCCTTTATCTTTACTTTTTCCCTAGTCAAAAAAGTGCCTCAAAGAGGTTTTCACTTTGGGGCTTCAATGTTTTACTTATTTGTTTTTGGCTAAGGGTGTTCACTTACTCTCCAAAATAGGTTGTAGGCTCTAATGTGATTGAGAATCTTGATTTGTGATCTCCCAATGAAACATTTTCTCTAAGGCCTAAGAAATCATATAATGCCTCATCATTTTGGAACTCATCAATCGGCAGATTAGATTCTTGTTGGTCCCAATCTATCAATTAGGGATAATATAATGGCAATGGATTGTGATGAATGGCTTGGGTAAGGGTATAAATGGCATTGTTATCAAAAAAATTAGTTTCATCTAGGTCATTAAAAGTGAGGCTATGATCAAACTCTATTTTTCTATCAACATCATCATCACTAGTCACTGGTGATGGAGTTTGAGCAAAATATGTGGGATCACCCCAAGGCAGTTTAAATCTAAGTCCATAAGGTCTTTCATACTTAGTCATGGAAATTGGCTTGATGGTTCCTTATTGATTTGGTCTGAGGCCTCTTCTTTCATAATTGTGATGTTCCATGATCCTATTGGGAATAGGATACTTTGCATTTTTATATTAATCAGCTTAGTCATCATTATATAACCATGATTCATTTCCATGAAGAGGGTAAGGTCTTAGGCTAGATGTTGGTACAAATGTGATAGGTCCCTTATCTTTGTTCTTTCATTACTAATGCATATGTGGGATGACCTTAGGTCATCTAAAGGTTTTTGGATTTTGAAGAAGATTGAAAATGTGAAATGTGTCATGGGTCACATATTCTCCCAGTCCATTATCTGAAATTGTGATATGATTAGAAACTTCAAGAGGTGGCATGTGGGAAAGGGAATCCAAGGTATTAATATCTATGAAATTATCTGATGAAGGATCAATAAGTATAGATTTTCCTTTATCCTAATTAGAACTTGGATTCATACCATATTGATAATTATAGCTTTGAAACTTGGCCTTAAGATGCTTGTAGTGCTCATATGGATGTAAATCTCCTAGAATATTCACTTCCATCCCTAAGTGGGAAAAATTGATACACTAGTGTAGTGTTGATGGGACTACATGAATTTCATGTAATTAAGGCCTGCCTAGAAGCAAGTTGTATGATAACTCAAGATCCAACACATGGCCAAGTGTATCATGGGTCAAAGGCCCAATGATAACTAACAAACTAATGGTGCCCTATGATTCTCTTTCCTGATTATCATAAGCTTTTATAGTTATTATTTTAGCTGGAGATCTATCATTATGTACCTAAGAAGCTTGATGAGCTTGAGAGACACTATGTTGAGGCCAAATTCATTGTCAATAAGGACACATTTCACTTTATTCCATCTGATACAAACCTCAATGTATAATGGGTTATTATGGAGCAAGCCAAGGGAAGACATATCATTTGGTTGAATGTGCCTTGTTAGGATGGAGCTAGGTGTCCAACCAAAGCTTGAAATTTATCAAGGGATATGTCACTAGAAATAGTGGATTGGGTCACGAACTCATTCAATATGTTCTTGTGGATTATTGACATCCACAACAAATCTAAAATAGAAATTTGTGCTAGTGTCTTTTGTAATTGTTCCATAATAACAAACTTCTTATCTTGGTCAGTAGTGAATGGTTTATTCCAAGGCTAAATAGTTGGTTAGATGATAGGCAAAGTGGTGGATGGTTGTGGGCTTAGGATAGTAATATTTGACCTTTGAGTTGTGACTACACAATCAAGATTAAATACTAGACCATTATTTCTAACTGATGTTGGAAATGATGTGGGACCAGATAGGACAAGTCTCAGTTGCCAGTGCACTTGCATGTGGTCACATGGTAAGAATGAGTTATCACTATAACATCCAAAAGTGGAAGTCCTAGTTTACTAGTTTGCATGTATGCACTCTCAAGTCAAAGAAGGATTATCCATGTGATTTGGTTGAATATTGTTGTATAGCAATGGTCTAGGTTGATTAGTGTTTGGTCTAGGACTAATGGAGATGGTATTAATGCTACCCCCTACAATATGACCTACAACCCTATTGTAGTCATGTGCAACTACATGGTAGGTTTTTTGGTTGTTACTATTATGACCTTGGTTTTATCTATTATTTTGTCATTGTGGATTTTGTTGCTGATTTTGTTGATTTTGCTAGTTTAGCCTTTGATTCTGATACTATTGATTTTACTGCTACGCTAGTTATTGTTGTTACTGTTGATTATTCTACTATTGTTGATTGTTATGTTGGGGAAAGGGGTTTTGATAGATCCCAAGAGTTTGATTAGAAGTGAAAACACCATTATCCAATTTTATCTCCCCATTCTCCAACATATTTTCAATTAAATGCTTGATTTAGACACATCTTCGTAGATTATGCCTGTTAACTTGATGATAGTCATAGAATTCATTTTCACAGTACCAATCAGGGTAACGAATGCCTTATAGATAATGACTTGGTATAGGCCAAATAATTATATTAGTGGAGGAAAGCTTTTAAAATATAGATTTAATGGGCTCTCTTAGGTCACTAAAGACATGACATGCAGGCATGGTTCTCCTAAGAGGATGGGTTTACAATGATAAAGGCTGTTATATTTTTTGTGTAGATTTTGGTTGTTATGCATATGGCATAGGTTGAAGAGGTTGTTGTGCAGGAGTAATTTGAAAATTTGGTATAGATGGGGTTTGCATAGTTTACACATGATGGGATTCAGTTGCTCCATTTCCCACAAAATTCCTATTGTAGTTGAATTGCTTCAGTCTTTCATGATTATTGGCTTGTGCTAGTTATGATGCTTGCACTTGATTAGGATGTTGGTCATTTCCTTGATTGGTACCTTGATTTTGATTGGTTGAATTGAGCTTGATGACTCCCTTATTGATGAGTTCCCTCTTGATCAACAAACCTTTATCATTGATCTCTTTGAATGTATGTGCACATTGTAATTCTAGATGATAGGATATCTCATTATGAAAATTTTTAGTAAACACAATATCTAATTATTTATCTGGTAAAATATGGGTGAAATGGCTTGCAAGGGATATTCATCACTGTAAATAACATGCAAAACTCTCCCTAGATTTTTACTTTACTTGTGTTAGGTTTACTAATGAAATCTCATGCTTGAGATTATAGGAAAAGTGACACACAAATTTATCAGAAAGATCATCAAATTTTGTTATTGAATTCTTGGGAAAATTCAAAAACCACTCCAAGGCTTGTCCAGCCAAGCTCCTTGGAAACAACAACAAAAGGTATATGTCACTATATGCCACTCGTTGACATGCAACAAAGAATTCAGTCAAATGAGCTTTAGGTTCACCTTTCCATTTGTACTTATCAAATTTGGGTGGTTCATATCCTAGAGGAAATGGTATCTAAAAATACTCCATGTTGAATAGATAGGAACATATGTCATCCAATTTGAACTTTTTAGTCTGCTTCCCCACCTAAATGGTAGCAATCGTATCCTTCATTTATTACAATTCTTGGGATAGGAAACTAGAAGGGATATTGGTTTGAGGGAGAATAATGGTTTGGATAAATGGTTGGGAGGTCACAAGTGAAACACTTTGACCAGGGTATGATGGAGACACCTATTGGGGTACATTGGCTTGGTTAGGGAATGGATCAAGAATGCTTATATGTGGATTGGGATGAACTTGAAATTTCACATTTGGCTATGTGATGTTCTAGTTTGGGTTGATGATAAAGGTTTTACGTGGAGGATTTTGTGGTTGAGATGAAGGGATATAACTATAATATCTCTACTATGGTTGAAAAGGGATATGTTGTTGACTAATCAAACCTTACTATTGAGTGAGAACTTGTGAACCAAGACCCTGTCTCTGGATTTGTGGCATATTTTGAACCAATGATTATCTAGCAGGTAATTTAGAAACATGGGGACCTCCTTATTTCATGAATCCTTATATATAAGTGAAATCATGTTTCATATTTGACATCTATTATTGACCAATAATTACATGCTATTGATTAGTCATTGCATGGTTTTGAATTGGCACATTAGTCTGCGATTAAATAGGTATGTTCATCATTACCTAGTGAGGTGGAATATTAGTTTCCCCTGATTGAGGTGGCAATTTATTCATCCTTTGTTTCATTGATATACTAGGGTATGTCTATTATTTTGGAATACTACTTGCTACTTGTTGAGGAGTAGGATTCATCACATTCTATCATTGAGGTGTAACATTAGTCGTTGTTTGATTATCTAATCCTTTAGGTTATACACTTGAGAAGTGAATGGTTGAGGTTGGGGTGTAGAAACTCTTATTCCTTGGTATGATGATCTGCTCATAGGATTAACTATAGGCACAAATTGTTGGCTAGTTTTTTGTGCATTAATACCACTTTGATCAAGATTGGATGTTGTTTACATATTGTCCACTAAATTTGGCTCACTATTTAGTCTAGAAGATGAAGACACTTCTTTAATAACTGGCATATGTATCAAGTTATCTATCAAAGTGGCTTGTACAAATGAGTTAGAATTTAGATTTTCTTGTCTAGTTAATTCCATCAACAGTCCTGCTAAAGTACTAGGTCAATGAGGGGCTTACTCACCATGTTAATCTAATTGAAATCATGTGATAAATTTAGGTAGGTTTGGTATGTTATTTGCACATGGTTAAAGTGATCTTCCAATATGTTTTTTCCTCAATTGGATATATTGGGGTCTTGGTACATTTTTTAGACTAGAGCCATAGGATTACTAAAAGAAGCCTATTGATCATAAATGATATTATGGGGCACTCTTACTAGACTTAGTAAATTTTCATGGGGGAAGTCTACTAAAAACTTGGCCCCTAACTCTATGGCCCTAACCAAAATCTCATCTTTATTATCTAATAAATGTCATTCAAACAAAAATGGATCATATGTGGAAGTCAAATTAGTTGATTGTTGAATAACTGGCTCATCCACTACATGTATTATAGCTAACTATTACATGGTTTTTTCTTGGTCTTATTCTATGTAAGGTGGTGTGTTAACCAAATATTTAGCTAATGAATCTTGGATTTGTGACCCTAATTGAGTATTATAAGAGGGATAAAAATCCATTTCATAAGCAATGTTATCCACTTAGGGGTCTTGCACCATTTCTTCTTGTGTAACTACATTAATAATCCCTGGATTATACATGAGTCCACTATGAGTGTAGCAATACACGTTGGGATCCATAGTCAATGCTTTATGATAAAAGGTCAAAGAGTTCTACAAACTCTAAAAAGGATAGAATATAAAACAATGATGCCTTCAACTTGGTCTAAATTTGTCAAAAAGGATCAAAAGGTTTATTAAAATATTTGTGAGGAAATAAGCTAGTGTTAATTACCTAATGTTTCACTATTCACACAAAGGTAAGCAAGTAAAAGAACTAAAAAATTGAAATGCCAAAATTTAAGGTCGAAGTGTTTCAAATTAGTCTAATCTAAGAATTTAAAAGTTGCTAGGTCTTTTGGCCAAACATGACATCAAAAGCTAGGCTCAAACAAGGCATGTAATAGGAATCTTAACCAAATGGCGTCAAAAGCTAGACTTTGAAAATAGATGAAAGTTTTAATCTAACATATTTGAAACACTTCTAACAAACACTAGGCATTTGATTCTTGGTCATGAACTTGGTCAACTAGGCATAAGTTATGAAATAAAAGGCACTTTAGCAATAGTTTATTTTCTCACAAATAATGGTACAAGACTTGGTTCTTTTGACAAACAAGCTAGACAAAGGTGACCAATATAACTGTGCTTTAGATAAAGGATCAAAAGTACACTTAGATTGGTTTGAACATGTAGAAATAGATTTGAAATTCTATGTAAAAAGGGCTATGAAACAAAGTTTGAAATGATTTATACAATGTAATGATGCTATACTACCCAAAAGGTATGACAAAAAAATTTGTTTCAAAGACTTCTTAAGGCAAAGATGTTTTCTTACAATTTTGGTAGCATAAAAATGCCTTTCTTGACTCAAAATGTTGTCATGTATATAATTAAAGTGAAAGTGTTTAGCATAAAATGGCTTAAGTCTATCAAGTGAGGACAATGATTATGAGTCTTAAATGACCTTCAACCCAAATTAGAAATTAAACCTAAGTTCCCTCAAGTTTAGTGCAAATGGCGAACCCAATTAACACATCAACCCTCTAAACTTGTAAAGGTGTAATTTATAATTTAGATTATAAGTGAAGGACTTAAACAACTTTGGTCAAGGTCTAGACTCAATTGGGCAACATAACTGCACCAAAGTAGATGATATGATTCTCAAGCTTTTGATGAACTTTGAACAAGGCAAATGGATGGTCTCATTCGGACAACATAATGTCTCTTTGTTCAAAGGAAAATTTAGACTATGTGTTTGGTTTGGATTATTTGTTTACACCAAGTTTTAACTCCAAACACGACTTTAATCCAGGACAAGACCAACTAATTAATCACCTTTAAATCCTAAACTAACAAGGTTGCTTGGTACTATTGGAATCCATCAATATACGCCATTTGAGAGGATTTTAAGTGTTTATCTAAAGTAAATATGCATTATATAATAGGGTTTTTTACACCCCCCTTATCTCAAATGACAGTGCTACAACATGGACCTTGAGGCACACCTTGCACCAACAATACTTCCATGGTAAGTGGGGATTTATCTAAGATCTAACAAGTTTTTGAATGATCTAGGAGAATCAATTCCATAATTACTTTCACACTAAACAATGCAAAAGCAAAGCATAGATTTTGGGTCTATATCACTTGACTTGTTACAAAAAGGTCTAGTCCTTTTTGCAACCACTACATCATGTTGTTTGCTCAGTATAGTGTGATGTCCAAAGTGCCACTACGTCCCATGTGTAACTCTAAAAGAGTCAAATGAAGTCAATGCTAGGAGATGAAAACCCAAGTCAAAGCTTCCCTAAAAAACTTATGGGAGGTGATGAATTCCCCCTCACAAGCCAAGATGCATAAATAAATAAAGCATGAAAGTAGAAAGACTTTAGGGTCATTTTCAAGATCACCTAAACTTTGACGAGTTTTTAGAGAGTGCTTAAGGCAACTTTTTTTCTAAGCCTTGGACTAGGCTACTTGTAATAGGAATGGTTATTTTGATTCCAAGGGTTCCCTATTGGGGACAAATGGAAGAGTATACACAAAACATACCTCTTTTTACCAAACAAGATTAATCTAATCAACTGTTGTAAGCAAAAATTGACAAGTGTGTTCAATTTTAAACTCAAATGAAATGTTTGGTGGTGTTCATTTGACCCCTTGGTATTAGTTGAAAACTTTGAAAAACATTCATCAAAAACACCTAAATTCTTTGTTAAACACCAAAACAAAGTTTCTAATCGAATTTTAAGCATGTAAAAGTGATTTAAACATGTTTTTGAGAAAAAATCATGCTTTTTCCTATAGTAAAATTATTAGCATGTTCCTTAGCTTTGAAGCCCTTTTGATTTTGAAACAATAAAATTTAAAAAAGTAGGTCTCAAGTCTATTTTTTTGGAAAAACACAGTGATCAATGTCAGTCAATACCAATGACATCAGTTACAACCAATCAAGATCTGACTGATGTCTGTTTTACAGATCGACATTAGTTAAGCCAAGTAACCAATGCCAATATTTTTGCTGATGTTGGTTACTATGTAAAAACCATGAGAACCAAAAATGGCAAAATAAAGTTATAAAATCAATTTTCAAGAGTTTTAAAGCCTAAAATGAATTTTTTAAAGTTTTAAAATGATCTCCTTCATGTGTAGGATGTGTCTATTCCCACTGGGTGTGCCATTATGTGATCTAAGAATTTGACTCAAGAGAGGATGGTTAGTATGGTGTTAGTTCTAAAATGAAAACAAAGTGAAATAAACACACTAATAACATAACATCTCTAGGCCTAGACACTAGGAAGAGTTTAGTTAACAAAATAAAATGACAATCACAACTAAAAATCGAGGAATGAAAACACAAGGATTCCTTTCACCTTCCTTGGATGCTACAAATGACTTTGTAATGGTGGCTTACTCGGATTATGCTTCAAGAGGTCTTCTTCAATGGAGTGTGGTTACCTTCATCTCCTCTTGGCACCTTTGGCTTGGGCTTGGCTTGGCTTGGAATCAATTTGGCATTATAACACTAGTTTCATGAAGCTTTTGGAACCAATCTTGCATTATAACTTTGCACAAATTAAGCTTAGAAATGGTGTTATGAGGCCTCCTATTTATAGATTTTTGGATTTGATCAGAATCAACCTCAACCATCCATCTCAAGATTGAGATTGTGTGGTTGAGGATTAATTCAACTTTTAGAATTAAGTTTTTAATTATCCTCATCTGGCAATGGAATAAGGGGTAATTAAGAGGCATGGAGGGCATCATAAAAGGCATTGATGAGGTATGGGAGGCATGAATCCTGATATTTGTGGCATTTACGGCCTAGGGATGTCTTCCCAAGAAATGAGGTCACTTGATGATGCAGATATTCAATAGTCATTTATAAAACAACTTATTCAACAAGTTTCTATAGAATTTTTTATTAGGCCTTGATTTGGGTTAATTATCTCTTAAGTATGATTAAGCACTTTATGCACAAATTACTCAAATTGATCAGAATGCCTTGTTATTGGTCCTAAATTTGAATGGATTGGAATTATAATTCCACGTTAGATGTGTTGGATGTGTATTTCCATTTATAATTTTTCCAATGACAAATAACAAAGGCATGAGTCTTGTGAAAAATATTTGATAGGAAAGACCAATCCAAAGCACGTAGGTGCAAATTTGGAATTTTAACTCAGAATGATCTGATCAAAGTTAGCTTACCCATAAATTGCATTACCCCATTTAGGGATACCCTGGCTAAAATTGGCACCTAAAAATGTCACTTTCACATCATTTAGTGTGTTTTAATGTTCTTAGGCCAAATTGTGCATTTTAGATGGAAACTAGCCAAAACCCTGATTGGAGGTTATAGACGTCCAGTTTTAGGTGTCTACAACAATACCTTAGCAACATGAAATATTATGGTTTGTTCATAAAATTAGTCAAAATAGTTCATCTACAATGTTTTTTAACTCATGTATATAGGAATAGGCTTGATAGACTATGATGTAAGTGCACCCTAAATCTTAGAATAGTCCTACAAAGAGGACACTACCACCAAAATAGGGACACTAGCACCATATGATGATATTATCTAATTAGGGTGAAACTATTCAAAAGGGTTTTTGACACAATAATCTTGTTTGCAATACTCACACTAGCCTTTACCTTAATTTTTAGCCTTTAAATCATCCATCTTAGTCATTTTTTAGCTAAGTTCTCATTTACATTATTTATTAATATTTTTAGAAAGGTCAAATTTAGTCAATTCTATAATATATCTATGGATGTGTTTAGTACATATTTTTACCTTAATTCAATATACTTAAAATTTTAACAATGTAGGATTTATATACATCTAAGTCCTAAAAGGATAAAACATTTGGTAAACCCAAATTCCTTTAAATATTACATAAACCTAACCCTAGATAACCTTACGATTTATGTTTCCAACCTTCTAAGACCTAAACTCAGATTTTAGATCCCTATATTTTCTAATTCATATTTTATATAATCATGATAATAATGATAGATAAAGTTAATAATAATTACTTTTTAATGCAAAGTTTTTTAGCTTCTCTTTCATGTTTGTTTCCTTTCATTTAGAATGAATTCAAAGATGACATAAATACATATGTACATGATGTTATAAATCAATTAAAATATATTTCATTTTTCATAGCATGTTATCTTTCTCTTATGTGAAATTTAATTAAGAAGCAAAATCTTACACACATAAAGGATTTAATACATAATCTAATAACTATGTTTCAAGTTTCAATGTCATACCTTATGCACAATAAATAATCTCGTTCTCCTCCTCATCTTCATGAGGGTGATAGCTACTTTCCCTTTAACCAAGTCTATGCTATCAATCCTCCATGAGAGGAGTCAACCTATATTATTTTTACTAATGCCCATACTCAACCTATCCACACATCTCTCCTATATGGTGTGTGCCTACATGTCTAATCAAAAGTAACTAGGTTTTTCACTTGTGAGACTCTAAGGGATAAAATTATCAGTATGAGCAAGATAATATCAAAATTATAGAAAAAAAATCAGTTATTAAGTGAAAAGGTCACATTATTGGAAAATCATATTACATGTACATAGTCTTCAAAATATACTAGTGTTCATCATGTATCTACATCTACACCTATCAGAGTTGTGCCTAACACCTTTTAATACCCAAATAATAAAGTACAACACAATGCATCTATTATAAGTGATTTTAAAATATTACAATGGTCTAATAAGAGATCCAATGAAATATTAAAGGAAATGATTAAAACTAAATTTATCAACCCACCTCCTCTACACCCAATGAGTAGACCTAGATATTATTGTGTATATCATAGATTGCATGGGCACCACAATGATTCATGTTTAGCATTGAAAAGGAAAATACAATAGATAATGGATATATTTGACTCAAATAATGACACATCATATAATTAATAAATAATGACACATCTATAAATTCAAAAAGGGTCAAATTCAAAAATAGTACAAAAGTACAATCAAAACAAGAAATAGTACACTAAACACAAGCAAAGCAAGTAAAATATATAAATCTATATCTCCAAAATGAAGCTCGACTTTCAAACTAGTATGCTTTTGGTCAAAAATATATACAATAGTTTGATTATCATGGTCAAGGTTTCAAAGCATCACTAATCCTATTCTACAAGTTGATAATATTGGTCAATAAATTTTGATATTTATTGAACATCCTAAGGCAAATCATTCACAAAAATAGTTTATTAAGGAAACAAGTCCAGATACACAAGAAATGTTACAAAAAGAGCAAGAAATTATGTTGCAAAGTCAAAATCATGCTAACCCAACAAACATTCTCAAAAAAGCCTTTCTAGTAAAAGAGCCTCCACAACACCATATTATTACAATAATCATAAATTCAAAGGAAAAAACCACAATCAATATTCCAAACAATAATTTAGAAATGTCAATTCTATAGTATGATATGATTCCCTATGCTCATCTAGATACAACATAATTCAACACTAGCATTCTAGGTTATTATGATTATTATGGTTTTGATGATGAATAATACTCATATTCATACTGAAATACCATTCAACTAAAACATAGAAATCACACTAAATGAGAGATTACCATTCCTATTTTTGACACATGCCACATTGATAGTGAGTCTCCCTTGAGACTCATTGGTTAGTATGTTCCTCCCTTCTTGTACATACTTTCCTTATTTCTTGATCCTTGTATATAGTTTCATTTTTATGTTTCTTGTACATAGCTTATATCCAAAAAATACAAAAATATCATAATATGTGAAAAACACAAAAACATTCAAATATTTAATCATAAAACATAAAAATATAGATTGTATGCATTGTAATGTTAACATCTCTTATATTTTCTAGACACTACATATACTAGCTATCTTGGTATAGTCAATTTTAGCATACATATATGCCTCAATTATTATTTTCAAGTGCTTACAAATTCTTATAAGACTCATGTACACTACACTGATCTAGATTTTATATTATCTACCATTTAGGAGCATATGCATAAATACATAGGTTATTCATTTACCATATTCACTCATTTAGGGCACCCTATACACAGTTTTGATTACCAGATTACATATTTCTAAACTCTACATCATAGATTTAACATTGTTATATCTTGATATTGATCATGCTAAACTCAAATTTTTTTCTAGTTACCACTACTTTAGACTCATTATATATACATCTTGGCTCTTACACAAATTTGTATTACATGTTTATGCATACTTTCATTTCTAATTTTCCCAATTTAGACTTGATTGTATTTTTATGCTTCTTCTATTCAAGGGTATTTGAATATGCCATTTCTCTTTGGATCTATGCCACTTATTTTCATAATATGTATGACTTAGACATGTGTTTGTGTCTTTGTGTGTGATTTCCTGATTATGTATGCAGATATTAAACATGTCCTTCTATGTGGCTCTAAGATAACTTGCTTGTTATTTGTGTATGTGAATATTTGAACATGTCCTTGTATTGATTGTTTTCTCAAATTTAGTGACATGTGCCCATTCACCTTTTATTGTGACCCCTTAGCCTACTTTGCATGCCTCATGTTTTTGTATGTATGATTTATTGTGTGCATGATGGCCATTACACTTGTCTCTTTATTTTTACACACTCCAATTTTATATACCACGAGGGACCTCATGTATCTCCCCTTCCTACTTGGGTGTTGTGATGGACATCATGTCCTATCCACCTAGGTAGCCACTCAATTATTACTCAGATTTGTTATTATATACATTGTTACATCTATCTTGACAGCCTTGTGAATGCTAGACATAACATATATTACACATTACAAACTTATGCTCAACTTAACTCACATTTTGATGTTAGGTATGCACATTATATTGGATTATTTTATAGATATCATATATGATCCAAATAACACATATTTTACAAAGCTTTTTAGTTTGAGAATAGTTATTACATAGTTTCAACAACTTCCCTCAAAAGAGGGGGCATTCACAGGGGTTTGTCATAGAGACCAAATTATTAGAATGCATTCAAAGTATAATTTTTAGCACATAAGATTAGATTATAGAAATTAGACTCAAGTAAACACAATGGAAAATAGTGACACATAGATTAGTTATAATTTTATAGACAAAAATAATCAAACATTAGTGCCCAAATTAAGACACTAGCACCACATGATGCTACTTTCTAAGATATGGTGCTACTATCTAGTAGCCTTAATTTCATAAAAATATAGATAGGCCAAAAAGGTATAATAGGTACAATCCAAGTTTGCATAGGTTCATAGATTTATTAAATTAACTCAGATTCATACCAATTTTTTCAGAATGGGGGAATCATGCACATCATGACCATTCTCATTCTCAATCTAGAATCCATATGCTCAGATATTAGTTTTGGGGACATATGCATGGCACATTAATTTTTTATGCTCACTTACACATCGATTGATCAGATTAAATGACACACTAAATGTCAATCTCAATGTTACATACATTAGACACCATTTTATAATTTACACACCAAATTCATGCCTTAATCCATCTATAGTGGTTAGCATTCTTGAGTGGCCTAGATCCACCTAATTTACTTGAGTGGCCACAAAGCTGCCATCTCTAGTTAGATATCTCTAGATAAAGATTTCTATTTACATTGTATATTTTTAGTTTCAAATGCATCTACTATACATGGGTAGGAAATGATAGAGTCATAGGATAATTGAGTTCTTGAGACACCTACATAAAAGGGTTAGACACACTATCAGTCCAATCCAAAATATTCACATATTATGATCCACTAAGCAGGGCTGGGAAATGATGGATTCAAAACTAGATTGAGTTCTTTAGCCACCCACACATGAGGATTGAGCAAGCCATAAAATTAGTCTAAAATATTCACCAATTGATCACTATACACACACATAGGTTGTCACTAGGTTTATGCATTCGTTCATGTACCTAATGAGGTGTATTAATTCCTTTCCTCTCTCTTATCCCTTTACTCAATTTTATTTTAGTTTTACTTCTTTACTTAGTTTTGTCTTTGCTTTTGATATCTCTTAAGTAAGGACTGATTTATACATATTTCATTTATAAGACACACAATAGAGTATGTTTCACATACTCAAATATAGATTCATAAGATTTGCCTCTTAAGTAAGTCCATGTACACTTCTTTTTCCTTTATCCTAGTCATTTTTTTTCTATATTTTTAGAATAAAAGGGGGGGATGTAATCACCTAAAAATGATACTTGAGTGTTAATAGTGCTACTTGAGACCACCTATACCTAACTTAGTCCTAGACCTATCTTAGAGTCTATTTTTTCACTTATCCAGCCTTCGTGTAGACCACATGCATTCTTAATCATCCTTAAAGCAATCCTAGACCCTCATTCTTACATTCCATCCCTTCGTGCCTCAAGTTCTACCACCTAAACACTAGCACTATAATAAGGACAATAATACCACAAAGTGTTAGTGTCCCAATTTTGGTGTTACTATCCTTTCTCTCCTTTTTCCATAAATGAATATATTTTTCAAATATTAGACCACCTAGGGTTGAATTAGACCTCTTTTAACACTCGCATAATCACCAAAATAGTATAAATACATTAATTTTAGCCTTCTGACCATTGGATAGAAATTAGATTCAAATTACACATATAAACTCAAAATAAATTATGTATAATTAAGGTTATTAATCTCTATTCTGCCCTACTTTTACATACTACCATCTACACCATTCTTAAGTTCATATTGCTTTGATTTTAAATCTCAATCACATTCAATGCACTCAGGTCTATAATCATACTAGCTTCACTTTCACTTACACCATCACTTAGACGAGGAGAACTACATCAAACTTGATCCCTCTTAGGAGTATTAGTATGTAGGAAACTCTCATCACAACAAGGTGTTGAGGATGTCCAACCTACCCCACTAACAAACACACTTTACTAATTGTATCAACTATATGACCTAACAACATGAAATATTAGGGTTTGATCATAAAATTAGTAAAAATAGGTCATCTACAGGGTTTTAGAACTCATTCATGTAAGAATGGACTTGACAGACCTAGACACACATGCACCTAAAAGCTTAGAATTGTGATACACAAAGGACACTACCACCAAAATAGGGACATTAATGCCATGTGGCACTACTTTTCAATTAGGGTGCTACTATTTGGAATGGGTTTTAACACTAAAATCATATTTTCAACACTCAGACTAGTCTTTGCCTCAGTTTTTAGCCTCCAAATTATTCATCTTCATCATAATGTTACATGTGGTATCATATTTGCTTTAGTATTTTTTAACATCCCAATTGGATCTACCTAGAAATGCATGATTTTTTTAAAACAAACATATATACCATAAATATATTACACTATGATAATATAATCAAAGATCACGTGAATTAATCTATGCATGATAATAGTAAATAAAGCATATTACATTATATATCACTAATCTCTAATATCATAATATAAATATAGAAAGTAATTACATTAACTTAGCCACAGATGATGTAAGTCTATAGGGATTGATTCCAATGTATAATAAATAAGTAATTACAACTCTTCATGATAATATTTCAATAATAAGTAAAATACAATACAATGTACATATAAGATATATGACTTCCCAAAGAATAGTTCTCAAACTCTAGTATCTATAGCAATCTCAAGTGTCATCTCAAAGTAGTACTACTGTGAGGAGGGGAGTATCATTCAAGCACTTTTCTACATCAATCACAAACTAATGATCCCTCATACTAATCCCATAAATTAATAGTCCTACCTTCATAGATGAGTAGATAGTGATAGCACATGAATCTAGAGAGACAAGCAAGTACTCATGTGCTATATGATTTCTAAAATTAAACATGAAGTGTATCATATAAAACCCATTCTATTGCAAGATATCACATAAAAATGTAAATCATACTTATGAAATGATAATGTCTCATTAAACATACTTTAGCCAAAGTTTTTAAGAATAATAAATAATAGATATCTATAGATCAATCAAAATTCATAGACACCACTTGATTAGATTACCTTCATCTAGTATTACGATGATATTAAGATAATGAATTCCATTTCACTCCTTACTCAGTATCAACAATCTAAGATTTGGCAACATAATTTAACCAAAATATTCATACAATTTTCATCCTAATAGCAATCATATCATATAACATGCTAAGCATAAGAGTAATTGAAAATCATACATTTATTCCATCAAATGTATAAATGAATCTCACATTTTCTATCCCATACTAGAAAAAATGACTATAGATTATACTGCCTAACTAAAATACACATTCAATCATAGATTTTAATTACCATTATTAGTTTCCAAATATTTTACACCCTATGATAACCCATATTACCATAGTCTAGTGTTTTTAAACATAACTACTAGGTACCACTACTAGTCAAATAAAGTAGTCATAAATACATGAAAACCTAAGATTTTATTCAAGAAACCCAATATAATAAAACAATTTTCAATTCATAAAAAACATAGAATACTCCATTTTGACATCATTATACTCTCAGGGATTGTATGCACACAGACATAAGGTTCTATTAAACATAATTTTATAATATAGATTATAACTGCTCTTAAAACTATAGCTAAAGGAACACACCCCTTTGTTCAAGTATAAGCTAATAAACATAAGCATACCTATGTTATTTTTTGGTATAGCATTAATAATTCATCAATACGTAACTATTATAATTTTATATCCATACATGTTTTATAACCCAAGTTACATATAATAAATGATCTTAAGCATATCATAGCTATCATAAGATAATGAAATACTATGTCTTATACTCCATATGCATTAGTAAATATTATTTTTAGGATTTTCGGTAAGCTATAAATATAGTCCATTATAATTAAACTATCAATTTTAATAAAGGAATATTAATAAACAACCATCTAGCTCAAGTTTGGGGTGTATGTAATTTCCTTTTCAAAATGTTATTTGGTTATGACTACCTCACTTGAGGTTCTTAAATCTGGTTAAGCCTATCAATCTATATTTTGTAATAAGATTAATTTTGTTGATCATTATTCATAAATCCCATTCATATTTTAATATGTACTCATATCCAAGTTCATACACTTCCCAAAATGTATTTGTAATCTTAATTCAATTTTGATCTAGAAGATTATTCGATGCAACCCAACTCACCATTCAACCCAACTTGACACTACAACCCAAATCATCATTCAACCCAACTCATCGTTCAACCCAACTCAACATTTCAACCCAACTCAGAATGTCACCCCAACTCACCTAGCACCCCAAATCACTTGGCACTCCAACTCACCAGTATCCCAGCTCAAATGTCAACCCAACTTGGGTTCCAAATCAAGTTGTGTGTTTGATAGCTCATTGCCAATGAATCCAACTAATCATGCATGCCTTTGAGCATTTAATTCAAAACTTCTAATCCAAGCTAATTGTTTGCATGGTGTAACAAAAGGCTTGGTATACATGGCCAAAGTCATGGGTCTAACATATCAATAAAGCCTATTTAAAAGATTTGCTACATTTTATTCCCATGAATGTGGGATTTAAATCCATTAAAAGAAGTTAATTGTGAGTTTTTTGGAGAGACGGTTGGAATGGGAAGGCTAAAATTATTTTATAAGGATCATAAAGCAAGAGAGGGGATGTTGGATACAAATTTTTTGCTTCACAGTGGAAGCTCATTGTTATGAGAAACCATTTGGATGAATGTGCATCCATTTTAATGTGGTGGACATGGGTACTCACCAATCTGAGTTGAAGAATAAGGAGTAATATCCATCCATATAGCAATAAAAGGGATTATGAGATGTGCACGTGAAACCATTTTGAAAGCATAGATAGTAATCCTTACATAGGATTGAATGGACGTGATAGAGGGTTACTATTTTTGTTTGGATATGGATTTATAGCCATCAAAGGAGCCTATGACTTAGCTACCTTATCCAAGCAAAAAATAAACTTTAACATTCAAATTCAAACCCCCACATTGTGGCATCATGCAAGGTCTTGGAATGATATACCACAGATTTCAAAATATATAGTCTTGATTAATCTTATTCTCTAAATAATTGATTGGCTCTCCATACCATTTATGATACCATCAGGTCATAAGTTTAATATTACCCAAAACATTAATTAATCTAATTAGTTATATTATACATTTAAATATATAGATCTGTTATAAAAATATAACTTGGTTTATCTCGACAAGGAGCACTAAATCAAGTGTTTTAATTCCCTAGATAATAAATCAATTTAGTTCATAATTCCATTTCCTAAACTTAATAAAGTAAACTAACTTGAAAAATTAGTCCCCCATCTTTATGGCCCGAATTGTTATTTAAATATAATTTATTCTTATATATATATATATATATATATATATATATATATATATATATATATATATATATATATATATATATATACTTGACATCTAGACAATATAAAATGCCAAATTTATTTTTCTATTTGTAATAATTATTAAATATAAACTACTTTTTTGCATACCCAATCATCTCATTAAGGAGGCTCTCAATATGCCTTCCCTTGCCTAGTTGTTGGATATTTAACTCGATTCACCGGCTATGAATAAATTTCAATATATATAATTTAGTTTTAAAGAGAGAAAATGGGATCGCTATTTAGGAGTCTAAACCATTTATTTAGTTTGATGTTCAAACAATGCAAGTGTTAAATAATAAAGGAGTTTAAATATTGTAGATCATCGTACCCCATTTGTAATACCTAAGCATCTCATTTTTCTATCTACCATAGTCAAACAAATATAATTTCAACTGTTGCATATATACAATGATGAATTTAAGGAGGATATATATATATATATATATATATATATATATATATATATAAAATACCCCATTTGTAATACCTAAGCATCTCATTTTTCTATCTACCGTAGTCAAACAAATATAATTTCAACTGTTGCATATATACAATGATGAATTTAAGGAGGATATATATATATATATATATATATATATATATCCTCCTTAAATTCATCGGAGAAGTGGTGACTTATATATAAGTGGCATCTCTCTAGAAGATAATTAATTGGATATATATATATATATATATATATATATATATATATCCAATTAATTATCTTCTAGAGAGATGCCACTTATAGATAAGTCACCACTTCTCCTCTTTGCAGTTGTATATGGCTTTGGTATACAAGTCGATTGACAAAGCAAATTGATATGCAAAATCTAGTCATAACTTCACATGTAGATCGATGCCAATATATATGTATATCTCATTCAAAACTAGTCAATGATATTATGATATATAATGGATAAGTATATCTTAGGTTATCAAATTTCATAAATACTAAAATTGCCTTAATTAAAGATTAGGTAGACAACTCAATAGATTAGGTTATTTATTTACATTTAACATCTATAAAAATTAGTTCACTTTCTTGTATATATAATTATATATACAATCTATAGATCGACTATATACAAGTATGCAGAGTCTAGGTAGATGCCTATGTTTTGATGAAATCTAACATACAAAGAATTTACCCATACAAAGAATTTAATTTAATTTACAGAGAATTTAATTTATCCAATATTTAATCCTTCCCTATATATTATAATATTCAACATGAATGTAAGTAATTGTAATGCATCACCTACTTGTCAAGATGCTTAGTTGGTTTCCTCTTTGTCTTCTCCCTCCTCGTGTTACGCCTTTTTTTTCACCATCTCTAAAGTATCCTTTCTGTTTATTCTTTGATATTCTCCATAGCTAAGAAGGGTGTACTCTTTTATTTTTGAAAGAATTTTTTTTTCTTTCCCTTTTTTTATATTTTTATATTTTCTTCTTTTTGTTTTTCTTATTTTTATATTTTTTTCTTGTTTATGTTATTTTTTTATTCTTTTCCCATTTTTTCCTTCAAATGGTAATTTCCAATTTTTTATACATTTTAACATTAATTATAAAAATCTTTAAATTTCTTAATTTAATTAGCATCCTCTATTGCCATAGAATTTTAATGATAATCTCATACTATTGTGGGGAGGTAGAGCATCATACGAGCACTTTTTCACATTAATCATGGACCAATGATCCCCCACACTAATCCCATCAGGAAATGGCCCTTCCTTCACAAATGAGTAGATAGTGAAATCACGAGAATCTAGAGAGATAAACAAGTAACCATGTGCTATATGATTTATAAAACTAAACATGTGGTGTATCATATAAAACTCATTCTATTGTAAGATATCACACAAATATTTAAATTATAATCATGAAATGATAATGTCTTACTAAACATGCTTTGGCCAAAGTTTTTAAGACTAATAAATAATATCGATCTATAGATCAATCAAAATTCATACACACCACTTGATCAAATTGCCTTCATTTGGCATTTTGATGCTAGTAATCCAATCAAGTCTATCTCACTCCTTACTCAGTATTAACAATATGATATTGGTCAACATAATTTAACCAAAAGATTCATAAAATTCACATCCTACTAGCAATCATATCACATAACATGCTAAGTATAAGAGTAATAAAAAAGCATACATTTATTCCATCAAAAGTATGAATGAATCTCACATTATTTTCTATCCCATACTATAAATAATGACTACAATTTATACCACATGGGGAAAATACACCTTCAACTACAAATTCTAATTACCATAACTAGTTTTCAAATATTTTACACCTTATAATAACCCATATTATCATAGTCTAATGTTTTTAAACATAACTACTAAGTATTGCTACCGATCAAATAAAGTATTCATAAATACATAGAAACCTAAGCTTTTATTCAAGCAACCAAATATAACAAAGAAATTCTCAATTCGTACGAAACATAGAATACTCTATTTTAGCATTATTATACTCTTGGGGGTTGTATGTATGCATACACAAAGTTATATTAAACATAATTCTATAATATATATTATAACCACCCATGGAACTATAGCTAGAGAGACACATCCCTTTTTTCAAATATAAACTAATATTCATAAGTTTACCTATGTTTTTTTTTAGTTTAACATTAATAATTCATCAATATGTATATTTTATAATTTTATATCCATACAATGGGTTTTGTACCCCAAGTTACATATAATAAATGCTCTTAAGCATACCATAACTATCACAAGACAATGAAAGACTACATTTTATACTCCATATGCCTCAGTAAATACTATTTTTAGGATTTTCAATAAGTTATAACTATAGTCCTTTATAATTCAACTATCAATTTTAATAAAAAAAAAATTAATAAATAACCATCTAGCTAAAGTTTGGGTTTAAGTCATTTTCTTGTCAAAACATTATTTGGTTATGACTATTTCACTCGAGGTTCTTAAATCTGATTAAGCCTATCAATTTATATTTTGTAATAATATTAATATTGTTGATCATCAGTCATAAATCCCATTCATATTTTAATATGCACTCATATCCAAGTTCATACACCTCCCAAAATGTATTTTTAATCTTAATTCAATTTCATAAGTTTAATATTACACAAAATATTACTTAATCCAATTAGTTATATTAGACATTTAAATATACAGATCTGTTATAAAAATATAAATTGGTTTATATTGACAAGGAGAACTAAATCAAGTGTTTTAACTCCCTAGTTAATAAATCAATTCATCTCATAATTATATTTCCCAAACTTAATAAAACAAATTAAGTTGAAAAATTAGTTCCCCATTTTTATGTCCCGATTTGCTATTTAAATCTAATTTATTCTTTTAGATATAAATAATCGCCATACTTGGCATATAGATAGTACAACATGTTAGAATTTGTTTTGTTTGTAATAATTATTAAATATAAACTAGTTTTCTATATGCCCAATCACCTCACTAAGGAGGATCACAATACGCCTTCCCTTACCTAGCCGTTGGATATTTAACTCACTTCACTGGCTATGAATAAACTTTAATATATATAATCTAGTTTTAAAGATAGAAAATGGGATCATTATCCAGGAGTTTAAACCATTTATTCAATTTGATTCTCAAATAATGCAAGTGTTAAACAATAAAGGAGTCTAAATACTGCAGATCACCATACTCCATTTGTAACACCTAAGCACCTCATTTTTATATCTACCATGGTCAAACAGTTATTATTTCAACTGCTACATATATACAATGATGAATTTAAAGAGGATATATATATATATATATATATATATATATATATATATATATATATATATATAAAGTCTCTATTAATACCTAGTTAATTATCTTATACATAGCCACTATTCTTCTATGCAATTGTATATGGCTTTAGTATGCAAGTCGATTTACAAAGCAAATCAATATGTAGAATTTGGTCATAACTCCACATTTAGATCGATGCCAATAAATATGTATATCTTATTCAAAATTGGTCAATGGTATTCTGATATATAATGGATAGGTATATCACAGGTTATCAAATTCCATAAATACTAAAATTACCTTAATTAAAGATTAGTAGATAACTCAGTATTTGTTTAACGACCAAGCACCCAAATTGTACCATATTTATGTACATTGAACATCTATAAAGAATAATTTTCTTCCTCATATATATAATTATATATACAATCTACATATTGGATGTATATAAGTATACAAAGTCTAGGTCTATTCTTACATTTGTTTTGATAAAATTTAACATACATAGAATTTACCTATAAAAATAATTTAATTTAATTTATAAAGAATTTAATTTACCAATATTTTATCCTTCCTTATATATTATAATTTTTAGCATGAATGTAAGGAATTGTAATGCATTGCCTACCTAGCAAGATGCTTTGCTAGTTTCCTCTGTGTCTTCTCCCTTCTCATTGTGCTACACCTTTTTTCTTCGCCTTTTCTAAATTTTCCTTCCTTTTTCTTCTTTGATATTCTCCATATATGATAAGGGTGTCATCTTTTCTTTTTAAAATATTTTTTTTTTGTTTTTGATTTTTTTCTTTCCCTTTTTTTATAATTTTATATTTCCTTCTTTTTTTTCTTTTTTAGACTAATTTATTTCTTTATTTTTTTGGTTATTTTTTTAATTATTTTCTCATTTTTCTTTCTTTATTTATTTTTTTTGTTATTTTGTAAATTCTTTTCTCATTTTTCCTTCAAATGATAGTTTCTAAATTTTTATACATTTTAACATTAATTATAAAAATCCATAAATTTATTAATTTAATTAACATTCTCTATTTCCATATAATTTTAATGATAATTTCATAAATTAATAATCGAAATTTTAAATCTAATTATGCTAATAATGTTTCTACTAGCATTAATGATCAAACATACTAATCATCTAAAATGAGTTTCATTAAGCCATTTAAACTATACTAACAAATCATGTCAAACAAATATTTAATGAAATAAAAAATAAACACACTATATTAATCATTTTATTATGCATTCTAACATGTGTTAACTACTATGGTGTGTGTAGGGTTCTAGCCAGTTTCTTTGTCATCTTATGACATCTCCATCTATGACACCCTCTTTGATGATGCTATCCCTCTGTCACGCTCTGATGGATAAATTCTCGTACATCAACCTCACAACATGTAGGTAGTTATATCATATCAATATGATATACATATATCATAAAATATAACTGAAATAACATATCAACATATTTGTAATGTAAACACATACACTACAACTAACTCACAATAATGTAAACATGTATCCTAAGAAATATCCTACTATCTCATAATAGCATATATCTCAAAGCTTAGTAAAAAATAATCAAATCAAATGTGTCAACTATAAATATTTATGGATAATCAAATAGTTTGCTTAGCGAAGAATCATGATGTAACATCCTTCCCCCTTAAAGCTAGTCACCTAGATGACTCTTATTCAAACATAAGTTTTGAATTAAAAAATATTATTCAGTGAAAAAACAACATAGTCTAATATTATCTAATCAAGAAAATAAATGTGTAAATATCTTGTATAACTCATTATATTCCTCCCAAATAGCACTATCACCAGAGTATTGGTCCCATTGGACCTTGCACAATGACATTTCTTTGTTACAAAATTGAAGTTTGTGTGTGTCAATTACCATAATTGGTTCTACTAGGACCACCTTGGGATCTAGAACATGTAAACCATTCCAATCCAACACATGTATAAGATCAACTATATACTTCTTAAAATAATAAACATGGAAGACATTATGTAATAGAGCTAAGGAAGGTGGCAAATCAAGCTTATATGCTACAAAATTGACCACTTCTAACACCTCTAAGGGTCCCATATATCTCAGTGACAATTTTGCTATCTTTTTGAATTTAATCAAGATCTTATGTAGCTTAACCCAAAAAAACACCTTATCATCTACTGTAAAGTTCCTTTTTATCCTCTTCAAATTTGCATAACTCTTTTACCTATCATTGTCCTCAACCAATATCTGCTTGATTAATCTAAATTGCCCTTCCATTTATAAGACTATTTTAGGTCTAAAGACTATCATGTCTTCTAACTTGTCCCAACTGATTAGTGTCTTGCACCTTCTTCTGTATAGTGCTTCAAATGGTGATATCTTCAAAGTTGATTGGTATGAGTTTTTGTATGTAAACTCAACCAATGGAAGATATTATTTCTAATTATATTGTTGATCCATGAAATACATATGAATAATATCCTATAACACCTGATTAACTCTCTTAGTCTATCCATCAGTCTCTAGATGATATGTTGTACTAAAATTTAACTCTGTACCAAAAGCTGAATTCAAAGTTACCCAAAATCTTGAATTCATCTTCAAATCATGATCTAAAATGATCGTCTATGAAAATCCATGTAACCTATACACTTCCTTTATGAACCTCTTTACAAGGTTAGGTGCATCATTTATCAAATTGATTGGTATAAACTGAGCCACCTTGGTTATTTGTAAACAACTACCAAGATCATATCATGCCTATTCTATGACATTGATAAACCTTGGACAAAGTCCATACTGATCACCTATCATTTCCATTCTGGTATATCATGTGGATATAATAATCCATCTAGATGCACATGCTTAGATTTTACTCATTGACATTCAAGACATCATGACACATAGTCTACTACATCTTTCTTGATTCCCTTTCAAAAATATAATGGTCTAAAATCTGTCATGAGCTTGGTTACTTTTGGATGTCCCAAATATGATGTGTTGTTTAATTCTTTTAGCAATGTGCCCCATAAATTCTCTCAATTTGGTACATACATACTTTCATTATAACATAATAGATCATCACTCTCTAATTTGAATCTTTTGTACCAAGCATTCTAAGTATTCTTAGATAATGCCTTCTTTACCTGATCATAGAATTTGTCTTCTAGTGAGAATTTAATTCCCTGATCCTTAAAAGTACTTTTGATAGTAGCTATGGCTTCTATGTACCTTCAACAACTTAGGGCATCAATTACTCTATTTTTCTTCCCTTTGATATAGCTAATATCAAAATCATAATTAGACAAGAACCCAAGCCAAAATATTTATGAGCATTCAAATTATTTTGCGTGAAAGTGTACTTGAGTCCCAAGTTATTTGTCTAAGCTCACAAGGTTTTTCCAACAAGTAATGCTACCACACTTATAAAGCATGAATAATTGATGAAAGTTTTAGGTCATGAAGAGCATAGTTCATCTTAGAAGACTTTATCTTCCATGACTCATAAGTCATCACTACACCATCTTGTATAAGGAATCCTCGTAGTCCATCCCCTAAATCATCCATGATCATTGAAAATTGACCATTGGGGTTAGAAGCTCTTACCACTGGTTTAAAAGTAAGCCTTCTTTTCAACTCATGGAAAGTTACTTCATACTTCTCTATCTAGATAAAACTTTGGTTCTTACTTTGTAAAGAAGTAATTGGATTAGTTATCTTGAAAAAGTTCAAAATGAACTTACTAAATTAGCTTGCTAACCCCATGAAACTTTTTATCTTGTGCACATTTTTTAGTGCTGGACATTCCATAATGGATCTAATATTGCCTAGATCTACTAAGATACTATTTATAGAGATAATATGTCCCAAATATTGGGCTCTTTATTGAAAAATGTGCACTTAGACAAATTACCATACAACTTTTATTTTTTCAACTATTGCAGAACCAATTCTAGATATTGAAGGTCTTCCTCTTCATTCTTTGAGTAGATAATAATGTCATCTATAAAAACTAGAACAAAGCCATCAAGTTAATATCTGAACACATTACTCTTAAGATTCATGAATGTTGTTGGAGTATTAGTCATCCCAAATGGTAAAACTATTAACTCATAGTGCTCATAACAAGTTCTAAACACTATTTTAAAACTATCCTCATCCTGAATCCTCAACTAATGGTATCCCGCTCTAAGATCAATCTTATAAAATACTATTTCTCTCCACATTTTGTCAAAAATATCATCTATATGAGGTAGAAGATACTTATTTTTGATAGTATCCTTATTTAACATTCTGTAATCAATACAAAGTCGAAGGGTACCATCCTTCTTCTTAACAAAGATAACTAGTGTACTTCATGGTGACACACTTAGCCTGATCAACACTTTAGCCAACAATTCCTAAAGTTGAACCTTTAACTCAACCAACTCAGTGGTTCTCATCCTATATGGTGCCTTTTATTATGGTTCTAAAATAGGTATGATGTTGGTAGAAAAGTCAAACTCACATCTAAGAGGCAAACTTGATAATTCTTCTAGAAACAAATCATGAAAATATCTAAAAAATGGGTAATCTTCAAGATATGGTTCCTTAGGTTCCTCAGTTTCATTTATCTTAATCATAAATTCTTGTCACCCTTTTCCTTGAGCCTTCTTGAGTTGAATTTTAAAAATTTGTCTAAGCTTTAACTCTCTTTTTTCACCCTAGATTTATGTGTAATTTCTAAAATCATCCAAACACTCAACTTCCTTTATGTAGCAGTCAACCTTGGATTTATGTTTTGCAATCTAGTTGACTCTTTATATAACATCATATGACCTTAGAAATGATATATATAGATCCACAACTATTGTGAATTTGGTTAACCTAATATTTGATTCAACTAAACACTTGTCAACCATGACTTTTGAGTCATTCTCACACTGTACTAACCATGCATTTACCATTATTCTAGCTCTTCTATTTAACTTACTAAGCATCTTAGGAGATATAAAACACTCTATGGATCTTTTATTTATCAAAATTAAAATTGAATGGTCAATCAAAGTACCTGATAGCTATATGGGTAATGTTTGAAATTCAGCTTGCTAATTGTCAATTGTTGCATGAATCCACTACTAAAAACTGCCCTATTGAGGATTAGGACCTTTGCTCTTTGAATTTTATTGAGGATAATCATGATCATAATGGTAATATCTACAAATTTAAAAACCTCCAACTTGTCCTTTCTTATCACTTTGTTTATTTTCCTTGAAACTACCTTTGGATCTATTACCCTATATCTTATTACATGAACCATTGTTAAACTTGGTACTCTAACTTTTAAACTACTTTCTAGAGTCTCCACTCTATTTAAATTCTTATTCTTGAAGGTTGAACTTGAACATCCACCACTCCACTAATTTGGGGCCTCAAACCCATGATAAACTTCTTGATCTTGAACCGCTCATCTCCCTAGTACTAAAGTATGTACTTTAGAAGTTTGGTGAACTTATCCTAATACTTGTTCATTGACAAATCACCCTACTTCATATTCTAGAAATATGTGAGCTTCTAGTCAAAATAAAGTTGTGGAAGTCACCATGACTTGAATAATGCCACAAACTAATAGCAAATAGTGGTAGTTGAGTTAAGAATCATTTCTAACCTATTGTTGTCCCACCATGTATTTGCCTCACTAGCCAACTAGTATATTCCCCATACTACCTTAGTAATCTCAAAGTAGTTTTGAATCTCAAAATACTTATCCATCTCAGTCAGCCATGCCTCATCTCTATCACCTATAAATTCCTATCAAATTTAGGTGGGTTTACCTTATTCATGTCTCTAGTTAACTCTACAACTAACTAAGCTCTAGCATCCTAAGAATTTTCTTGTTTAGTGGGATGCTCTTTAGGTACTTTTATTGTTATTCCTCTTCATGTCCATGAAGCACCTACTTCATATCTATAATTTGATCCCTAGTCTCATTCATGGATGTGAGGATTTGATCCATCTTTGTTGATTACTAAATAGAAAATCAGATAGGATGAAATAGAGGGTTATTATATTTAATATTTGATGGACCCTCTCTATAAACTCTATCTTTCACCATCCTTTCTATTAACAAAAGGATATGAAAATGTTAGTGAACTCATTAGGTCCTAGAGTTCAAGTTGTAGCTTTGATACCACATGTAACATCCTCACTAGGATCTAATTAGAAATATTTTTTTAAAATAAACATATATACCATTGATAGATTACATCATGAAAATATAATCAGAGATCACACAAATTACTCTAAGCATGATAATAGTAAATAATATACATTACATCATATATCACTGAGCTTTAATATCATAATATGAATATATAAAATAATTACATTAACTCAGTCATAGCTGATAAAGTCTAAAACCACTGTTATCAATGTATAATAAATAAATAACTACAATTTTTCATGATAATATTTCAATAATAAGTACAATATAATATAATGTACATATAAGATATGTGATTCTCCAAAGCATAGTTCCCAAACTCTAATATATGTGGTAATCTCAAGTGTTTGTTAGGTTGTGGAGCTAAAAGCTTCACTGATGTAAACAGAGGAGGTTTCAAAAGGTTGCTGAGTGTTACTGTCACCGACATCGGTTAGGCCAACCGACGTCGGCAGGGTAGAGATAAGAAGTAACCAACATCAGTCAGTAGTCGGCCGGCGTCGGCGACCACCAGGTAGACAGGGACCGACGTCGATCACCTGTGTGGTTTGAGCTGGAGTATATTACGGGCAGTTAGTTGACGAACCAAGTGTTTGCATGTTTAGAGCTAATTTTAGACTGAGAGTTGTAGATCTAATTATTATAATTAGGTGTCTAATTATTATTTGGATGAGATCTATATATTAGACTCATGGTTGTATTGTAAACTTGTGCTAGAGAGTACGAGAGCAATATTATAAGCTCCTTTTGTGTGTGAGGTGAGCAATGGTGTGTTTCTCCTAGTGCCACAATACCAAGGGTGGGTGCTGGATTGGAGAACAAGCAAGGTTCTTTAGGAGTGTATGATCTTGGTCATCAGGTGAGCATGGCTTCTATAGGAGATCTACATGGTAAGTAAGATCATTGATTTGGAGATGTATGTGTGTGCAAGGTCAAGGTTCACAGGTGTGCAGAACTAGATTGATTTGCAAGTGTGCAAGATCAGATAGGACAACAACACAACAGGGAGCAGAATCAGGTAGGATCTACTTGGAGTACAGTGTGTACTTAGATAGAGCAGGAGAGGAAGGCAAGGAAGATCCTTCCATAAGTAAGGTCTATTGAGGTGCAAGTTGTTGCAAGTTCAGGAGAGATCTACTTGGAGTATGTTTATGTACTTGTGGAGTGTGTGGAGCACTTGTGGAGTGTGTGGAGCACAGGTATAAGGTGAACACCAACTCAGTGTTTGAGTTGGGTGTTGGGACCTAAGAGAGAGAGCTTTGAGGAGAGAATTACTGTTCACTTGAGGTGTGGGAAGCCTCTGAAGAGGTGGTGGAGAAGAAGTGGCATCTTCTTTATTGTATTCTTTTCTGTATGAGTATTAATACAAGTTGTGTATTGTCTCTCATATCTTGTGTTATTTTTGGATTCTAGTTACTTGTTGATTCTGGTTATTTCTACATATTAAGTTTCTTGTATTCGGTAATCAATTATGTGCTTCTGGTATTCATATCCCAACACGTGGTATCAGAGCTAAGGTTGCAGGAAGCAGATTTTGTGTTTGGTTACAAGTCACTCTTAGGGGTTTCTGATTGAGTGGGAGTAGAGCAATGGCAGATAAAATTAAGCTAAGAATGGAGGAGTTGAAAAGCACAGATGGTCACTTACGGTCTTATGAAAAGAAAGAGCAGGTAAAAGAATATTGTTGGTTGGTAGCAGATCAACATGAAGGAACTGAAGATGCAGATGTTGCAGGGGTTATTTCATAGGATGCTTTGAGAGGTTTCTTGGATAAAGTTGAATCTTGGATAACATATTCGGTTGCCTCTTTCCATGCAGCCCTAGGTAGAGGAGCTGGTGAGCCTTGCCAAAGAATTGGCAAAGGGGAAGTGAAGCTGAAATTGCAGGCAGAGGCCAACACATGGGTGTTGAAGGAGGTCATGCAGGTCCCAGGTTTGGAGATATGGCTAATTTCTTCAGAAAGTTTGGGTGATGAGAGATGCATGAGAACTCTCACAGTGGATGCACTTGAATTAGCTGGTGGTAAGAAAATAGGTACTCTTTATCTACTTGTTTATATTATTGATTCTTCTTTTATTGCAGAGACATGGCTTCATAGGCTTGGTCACATGAGCAGGAAGGAGATGCATGTTCTTAAGCAGAAGATAGATATATTTGATAGGCTTAAGAATTGGAAAGCCTTGGTGTTTATGGAGGAGATGGCAGACAGAGACTAGTGGATGGGCTGGATACTTCTGAGTAGGGCAGTTTGGACATGGGACTTGATTCAAAGGAGCTCGCAGGTAAAAAGTCATCACTTACAGGAAAACACAGGTACCAGCATCGATAGTAAAATTGATGTCGGTAGTAGGTAAGACTGACATCGGTCATGAGGACTGATGTCAGTAGCAGGGACACCAACATCAGCAGGGTTGGTAGTCAGGACAGGTGCAGGAACTGATGTCAGTTGGATGCAGACTGTGAGATGGCTGAGATTGGTCACTATAATAGATTTTGGGTGGACAGCATGATGTCAAAGAGTTTCAAATTCCCATATGGAGGACTAAATATGTAAGTAAGCCTCAAATTTATTGTTCCTCTTCTTTATACTAGTTGCTGATTATAGAGCAGGAAGGATCCAGGAAACAGTGGGAGCATGGCATGGAGAGATTACAGAACCAAGTGGGAGATTTGGTAGGGTTGCCAGTAGGTATGAAAAGCACAGAGATGAATGGATACCTTAGTTGAAGAATAGAGAGAACAGACACGTGAGATGGAAGGCCAAGGTATATGGTCTTGAGAAAGCTGCAGGACAGTGGTACAGGTTTTGATAGGGGGATGACAAAGCATGACTTTAGTCAATGTCAGGGTAACTACTGTGGTTTGACTTACCAGGGGGATGACGGTCATGACATCATTTTGTTGTTGTATGTGGATAGTATGCTAGCTAGCAGGTTTGTACATATAGGGTTTTGCAGATCTAAGGGTAAGATTAGTTCAGTGGTTTGCTATGAAGAATTTGGAGTAGTGAAATTCTTTGGCATGGGAGACATGGGAGATCACAAGGTGATTTTGTTTCCAGTGGGAGCTGATGTGAATCAAGTGTTGGTGAGGTTCATTATGCAGGATGCAGAGCCAGAGCACACTAAGAGCTGGATAGTTTAGTGTCCAAAATCACATGAGGTCTAATATAGACCTGAGTTTGCCCAAGCAGTGGGTGTTGTCAAAGAGTTAGGAGCCAATTCGGAGAAGTGGATTCTCAGGGATGTGAGAAGGACCAGCAGTAGGGATTCATGCTATTTAGGGTCAGGACTTCACTACATGGGTTTGTAGGTTCGGATGCGGTAGGGTACTTGGATGACAGAAGGTACACCATAGTGTGTGTGGTGGGTTGTCTTCAGGATTCATCTTGAAGAGGGATACAAGCTAGGAAATAGATTAGATGGGGTACAGGTACAGGTACAGGTATAGTGTAGTTGTTTATCTCCAAGTGGGAGATTGTTAGGTTATGGAGCTAAAAGCTTCACTGATGCAAATAGAGGAGGAGGTTTCAGAAGGTTGCTGAGTGTTACTATCACTAGCGTTGGTTAGGCCAATCGACGTTGGCAGGGTAGAGACAGGAAGCAACCGATGTCAGTCAGTAGTCGGCTGGCATCGGTGACCACCAGGCAAATAGGGACCGACGTCGGTCACCTGTGTGGTTTGAGCTGGAGTATATTATAGGCATTTAGTTGATGAACCAAGTGTTTGCATGTTTAGAGCTAATTTTAGACTGAGAGATGCAGATCTAATTATTGTAATTAGGTGTCTAATTATTGTTTGGATGAGATCTATATATTAGACTCATGGTTGTATTATAAACTTGTGCTAGAGAGTAAGAGAGCAATATTATAAGCTCCTTCTGTGTGTGAGGTGAGCAATGGTGTGTTCCTCCTAGTGCCACAGTACCAAGGGTGGGTGCTAGATTGGAGAACAAGCAGGGTTCTTCAGGAGTGTATGATCTTGGTCATCAAGTGAGCATGGCTTCTATAGGAGATCTACATGGTAAGTAAGATCATTGATTTGCAGATGTATGTGTGTGCAAGGTCAAGGTTCACAGGTGTGCAAAACTAGATTGATTTGCAGGTGTGTAAGATCAGATAGGACAATAACACAATAGGGAGCAAAATCAGGTAGGATCTACTTGGAGTACAGTGTGTACTCAAATAGAGTAAGAGAGGAAGGCAAGGAAGTTCATTCCATAAGTAAGGTCTATTGAGGTGCAGGTTTCAGGTTCAGGAGAGATCTACTTGGAGTACATTTGTGTACTTGTGGAGTGCGTGGAGCACTTGTGGAGTGTGTGGAGCACAGGTATAAGGTGAACACCAACTCAGTGTTTGAGTTGGGTGTTAGGACCTAAGAGAGAGAGCTTTGAGGAGAGAATTACTGTTCACTTGAGGTGTGGGAAGCCTTTGAAGAGGTGGTGGAGAAGAAGTGGCATCTTCTTTATTGTATTCTTTTCTGTATGAGTATTAATACAAGTTGTGTATTGTCTCTCATATCTTGTGTTATTTTTGGATTCTAGTTACTTGTTGATTCTGGTTATTTTTGCATATTAAGTTGCTTGTATTTGGTAATCAATTGTGTGCTTTCGGTATTCATATCCCAACAGTGTTGTCTCAAAAGTAGTATTACTATGGGGAGGGAGAGCATCATCTTAGTGATTTTTCACACCAACCACATACCAATAATCCCTCACACTAATCCCATCAATAAATGGCTCTCCCTTCATGAATGAGTAAATAATGATGATGCAAAAATCCAAAGAGATAATTAAGTACCTATGTGCTATATTATTTTATATTTATCTTATCTTGAGCATATCCCCCTCTCTCTCAATAGTCATAGAAAACCTATTCTATTACAATATATCTCACAAACATGTAAGTCATACTTATGAAATGATAATATATCAGTCAACACACTTTGACTAAAGTTTTCAAGAATACTAAATAATAGCGATTAATAGATTAATCAAAATTTATACACACCACTTGATCAAATTGTCTTCATCTGGCATTGTGATGATGGTAAGCCAACAAATTTTATCTCACTCCTTACTTAGTATCAACAATGTGACATTGGTTAACATAGTTTAACTAAAATATTCATAAAATTTACTTCCTATTATCAATCATATCAAATAACATGCTAAGTATAGGATTAATCAAAAAATATACATTTATTCCATCAAACGTATGAATGAATCTCACATTATTTTCTATTCCATACTAGAAATAATGACTATAGTTTATACCACTTAGGTAAAATACACATTCAACTGTAGATTCTAATTACCACAATTAGTTTCCAAACATTCTACACCTTATGATAACTCATATTACCATAATCTAGTGTTTTTAAACATAACTACTAGGTATCACTATCAGTCAAATAAAGTAGTCATAAATATATGGAAACTTGAGCTTTTATTCAAGCAACCAGATATAAAAAAATAATTCTCAATTCATACAAAACATAAAATACTCCATTTAAACATTTTTATACTCTTAAGGGTTGTGTGTACGCATGCACAAGGTTCTATTAAATGTAATTTTATAATATAGATATAACCACCCATGGAACTATAGCTAGAGGAACACATCCCTTTGTTCAAATATAAGCTAATAAGCATAAGTATACCTATGTTTTTTTAGTATAACATTAATAATTCATCAATACGTAAATTTTATAATTTTATATCCATACAATGGGTTCTATACCCCAAGTTACATTTAATAAATGAAATTAAGCATATCATCATTATTACAAGATAATGAAAGACTACATTTTATACTCCATATGCCTTAGTAAATACTATTTTTAACATTTTCAATAAGTTATAACTATAGTCCTTTATAATTCAACTATCAATTTTAATAAAGGATTATTAATAAATTACCATCTAGTTCAAGTTTGGGGTTTAAGTAATTTCCTTGTCAAAATTTTATTTGGTTATGAATACCTCACTCAAGGTTCTTGAATCCGAGTAAGCCTATCAATTTATATTTTGTAATAGGATTAATTTCGTTGATTATTATTCATAAATCTAGTTCATATTTTAATATGTACTCATATCCAAGTTCATACACCTCCCAAAATATATTTGTAATATTAATTCAATTTCATATGTTTAATATTACCCAAAATATTACTTAATCTAATTAGCTATATTAGACATTTAAATATACGGATATGCTATAAAAATATAACTTGATTTATCTCAATAAGGAGCATTAAATAAAGTGTTTTAACCCCCTAGATACTAAATCAATTTAGCTCATATTTCCATTTCCCAAACTTAATAAAGAAAACTAACTTACAAAATTAGTTATCCATATTTATAACCTAGTTTGGTATTTAAATCTAATTTATTCTTTTAGATATACATAATCACCATACTTGGCATTTGGACAGTATAACATGCTGAATTTTTTTATTTGTAATAGTTATTAAATATAAATTAGTTTTTTGCATACCCAATCACCTCACTAAGGAGGCTCTCAATACACCTTTCATTACCCAATCATTGGATATTTAAATTGCTTCATCGGCTATGAGTAAACTTCAATATATATAATATGGTTTTAAAGAGAGAAAATGGGATCACTATCCAAGAGTTTAAACTATTTATTCAGTTCAATGCTCAAACAATGTGTTAAACAATAAAGGAGTTTAAATACTGTAGATCACCATACTCCATTTACAACACCTAAGCACCGCATTTTTATATCTACCATGGTCAAACAATTATAACTTCATCTACTACATATATATAATGATGAATTTAAGGAGGATATACACTCTAGAAGATAATTAATTGGGTGTTAACAAAGATATATATATATATATATATATATATATATATATATATCTTTGTTAATACCCAATTAATTATCTTCAGAAGAGATGCCACTTATAGATAAGTCATCACTTCTCCTCTATGCAGTTGTATATGGCTTTGGTATGAAAGTCGATTAACAAATCAAACCAATATGCAAAATTGATCATAACTCCACATGTAGATCGATGCCAATAAATATGTATATCTTATTCAAATATAGTTAATGGTATTTTGATATATAATGGATAGGTATAGCTTAGGTTATCAAATTCCATAAATACTAAAATTGCCTTAATTAAAGATTAGGTAGATATCTTAATATGTTATTTAACAACCCAACACCCAAATTGTCCATATTTAGGTACATTGAACATCTACAAAAACTATTTTGCTTCCTCATATATACAATCTACAGATCAGCTGTATAAAAGTATGTAAAGTCTAGGTCAATGTCTATGTTTCTTTTGATGAAATCTAACATACAAAGAATTTAATTTAATTTATAGAGAATTTAATTTACCAAATATTTAATCCTTTCCTTTATATTATAATATTCAACATGAATGTAAGGAATTGTAATGTATTGCCTACCTAGCAAGATGCTTTGTTTCTTTCCTTTGTGTCTTCTCCCTTCTCCTTATGCTACGCCTTTTTTCTTCTCTGATATTCTCCATATCTGATAGGGGCGTAGTCTTTTCTTTTTAAAATACTTTTCTTTTGTTTTTTTATTTCCCTTTTTTTATATTTCTTTATTTTTATTTTTAGTCTAATTTATTTCTTTTTATTTTTTTATTCTTTTCTTGATTTTTCCTTCAATTGGTAGTTTCCCAATTTTTATATATTTTAACATTAATTATAAAATTTCATAAATTTATTAATTTAATTAACATCCTCTATTTCCATAAAATTTTAAAGACAATTTTATAAATTAATAATCTAAATTTTAAATCTAATTATGCTAATAATGTTTCTACTAGCATTAATGATCAAACATACTAATCACACAAAATGAGTTTCATTAAGCCATTTAAACTATAGTAGAAAATCATGGTAAATGACTGTTTAATACAATAAAAAATAAACACACTATGTTACCCATTTCATTATGCATTTTAAGATGTACTAACCACTATGGTGTATGTAGGGTTCTAGCCAGTTTCTCTATCATCCTTTGATATCTCCATATACATCACCCTCTCTGATGATGCTCTCCCTCTGACACACTCTGAGGGATGAGTTCTCCTTCATCAAACTTAAAATAATTAGGTAATTAGACCATATCAAAATGATATACAAACATCATAAAATATAATTGAAATAACACATCAACATGTTTATAATGTAAACACATACACTACATCTAACTCATAGTAATGCAAACATGTAACCTAAGCAATATCCTACTATCCCATAACAACATATTTATTAAAGCTTAGTCAAAAATAACTAAATAAAATGTGTCAACTATAAATATGTATGGATAATAAAATAGTTTTTGTAGCAAGAATTCAGGATGTAACATCTTTAGATTATTGATATGTAGGCAACTCTCATCACAATGGGGTGTTGAGGATGTCCAACCTACAACACTAACAAACACACTTTACTGCCTGTATCAATTAGATGACCTAACATGTAAAATTATAGTTTTTTCATAAAATAAATCAAAATAGGTCATTTATAGATTTTTATAACTCATGCATGTAGGAACAGACTTGACAAACCTAGACACAGGTGCACCCAAAAGCTCAAAATAGTGATGCACAAAGGAAACTACCACTAAAATGGGGACAATAATGCCATATGATGCTACTATCCAATTAGATCACTACTATTTAGAAAGAGTTTTGACACAAAGATCATATTTATGACACTTAAATTAGAATCTACCTTAGGTTTCAGCCTCCAAATCATTCATCTTAGTTATTTTCTAGCTAAGTTCTCATTTATATTTTTTATTGATATTTTTAGAAAGATCAAATTTAGTCAATTTTATAATAGATTAGTGGTTGTTTTTATTGCATATTTATACCCTAATTTACTATACTCAGTGTATACACCCTAAATTGGTCAAGCAACCACACATATCATGTCTTTTCATAATCCTTTTCATAACAAACTTCAACTAGAGAATACGAGCCTTATTTGCACTAGCGATGTCTTTGTTTTGCTTTTCTTGGTCTTATTTATTATTTTTATTACCTTTTTGTCATCTCAATTAACTAATTTATACCCCTAAAGACACCTAGACTTGGCCTATGTCAGTCCCAACCTATTTTTCTAAATCCTAGACAATAAAATTCTTGTGGACTATAGTGCTTGATGCTCCTATCATAATCGGTGTTATTTTCTAATGGTTATTTTTCTTATTTAATGGGTCCCAAACCCTTCTTAGCCCCTCCCTTAAGTTTTATTTATATTTTTGATGTCAACTAATGTGAATAAAACTCTCAAATTCAAAATAAAAAGTCTCTTACATAAATGACTTCACAAGGCATTTTCTATCTAGTACTTAGTACTTTGTCGCACCAAATAATTAAATTCAGTCAATAGTATAGTTCAAAATTTTGCATCACACATAGATTTGCATGCTTGATCAAGAAGGGCCTAGGCAAAAGTTCATTCTTGCATCTACCATGCATGTTGATTATGCACATTCCCTAAAGGAGAACTACATTTGATCTGAGACCTTAGCTTGAGGGTTAATGTAGGTAGTGATTAGGATAAAAGGGGTTCTAGATCATGCAATCATACTTTCCCTAACTCAATTTTTTTATTTTTTATTTATTTTGATATGTTTGTTATTTCATGTGTGTAGGTAGACCTAGGGTTTTAGAATAAAATAGGTCATATAGCAGCACAAATAAGTGATCATGAAGAAAATAGGACACCTACAGGACCCCAAAATCAAACCATACTAAAATCTAGAACCAAATATCTAAACAAATAATAGTGCTAGAATTAGACAATAGTGTTAGACACCAAAGTGTCTACTTTTTGATGCTCCTATCCTTTCACCAAATGAAATCTAGATTAAGGTTTACAACACCTTCCTAGTCCTGCACAACCATTTTCAACCTTTGTATCAGCTGTCTTAGTCTATTTTCTAGCTAAGTTATAATTCTTCCTATTTTTTACTATTTGTAGAAAGGTGAAAAAGATAAATAGTTGCACAAATTAGGACTATAATTATTGATATATTCTATATTAATTTATTAATCTAGACCCTTAACTAAAATTGAAATAACACACCATTATTTCAAAAAAAGTTAAATCATTTGGTAAACCTGACTTACTTCGAATAAATCTCAAACCCTAGGTACTTTTAAGGTTTTTCTTCACATTTTTGTGCAAAAAATTCAATTTCAAAATTCTAATTTTTGTATAAATTTTTGTACATTTATTTTATTCAAATTTAATTTTAGAATTCAAATTATTGCAATAAATTTCAAAATTTTAAAACTCTAACCCAAAACCCTAGATTTCCAAACTAGGTCCTCAAACCCTGAGCCTTCCTCACAATTTTTAGATATATTTTTTTGAATTTTTGCAACTTGTTTGGAGCGTTGAAAATATCTTCAAAATATCTATGTTAGTAGTCATTCTTGTATTTATTTTCTTAATATTAATTTTACATACTCTTTTTGGTGAAAGCAATAAAATGGCCACTAAGGCACTTCTTCCCTCTCATCCTATAGATAAATTTTTAAATTTTTCTCATAATTATGACAATGAATGGATAAATTTGCAAAAATTGCACATTAGCCAAAAATGAGGAAAATGATTTCATTTACAATGAAGCTAATTACTATTATCGTAATGAGGAATATGATGATGCATATGAAAGTGATAATGAAGCAAAAGTAGATGCATATTCTTCTTTCAAACCTATCTCTTTTCTTCCCTCTTCCAAAGAAAATAATTTTGATAAAAGGAAAAGTTACTTTTCACCTCATTCTCTTATGAACAATACAACAAATGTACAAATTAGTCATGCAATTACAAGTGAACCTCTTATTGGTGATAATTTTATTGTATTTGAACCTCATTTCTCCCTCTCTTTTGCTACTTATATGTTTGAATTACAACAATATAAATGAAATAGACTCAAATTTCCAATACATAATTCAAATGATCAATCTCATGTTCTTAACTCAAAATTTGTCATCTCAAACAATGATAAAAGAATGTTTAAATGATAAATCTCTTACTCTTACTTATATTGCAAATGAAAATATGCTTGCACTCCATTCAAAGATAACATAGATGCACATAGTATTACAATTTCACATGACAATTTATTGCATATTAGAAAATAATTAACATCTTCTCTTACCACTCTCCCTAGTGATAATGAGTATGATAGTGAACATGCAAATGAATATGACAATGAGAGTGAATATGAAAGTGATACTTCTATTTCTCCTCTTTCAAATAAACAAAATTCCAATTGTGATAATGCATGGAATAATGATGACTATTATGCATATAGGGAAGAAGAAAATGCATCTCATGCTTCTAAATATTCTCTCACTCCTCTCAAACATAATCATTAAAATATGTAACTTCTAATTCTATGCATGATTCTA
Source organism: Torreya grandis (assembly GCA_037957365.1). Taxonomy (NCBI): domain Eukaryota; kingdom Viridiplantae; phylum Streptophyta; class Pinopsida; order Cupressales; family Taxaceae; genus Torreya; species Torreya grandis. Next base: position 621,948 of record JARHVA010000484.1, read on the forward strand.
TTTTAAATGATTTACATGTCAATGATAACATCACACCTATTTAATTATAATGTGATTCACTAAATACTAAAGATACCAACAAATCCCCCAAGCCACCCCTTATTATAGTAGCACCTATTTCTCACTCTTCACCCAAAGAGAATGGTAGCCCACATCCCTCTACTAAGGTCTAAGTTACCATTCCTCCAAAGGTTCAAGTGAGCACACACCCTCTCTATGATCCAATTTCTAAATGTAGCATTTCCATGGCTCAAATAAATGATCAAATTCAATTATTAAATGAACCACTTCAAGATACTAATGTACCATCCCAATAGATTATTTATTTGATGCATACAGTTGGTGAATTACAACACCAAGTACATCTTACTTTGGAAAACAAGGCTTATAAGTCTTATATGGATGCCATTGACTTGCATGGTAACCTTGTTCTGAAGGCATTTGTCAAAGCTTCATTTCCTAAGAATTTATAGATACCATTATTACTTCAATTTGATGGATCTAGAAATCCATTCATACACCTTAAATCCTTTTGGAAGGCTTTGCCATCTCATGCAAGTATTTTGATTCTACTTAAGTTGTTTCAGTAGACATTAGTGGGTACTGCATAGAAATGTTTCTTTCATCTACTCCCTGTTGATTCCTTGCATACATATGATGAATTAGAAGAGGCATTTCTCATTTATTACATATCAAGCATGGGCCCTCATGTTACATATGAGAAACTTGCCACATTGCATCATAGTTATTTAGAGATAGTTAGTGATTATATCTTATGATTCAAGACTCACATGTTACGATTGATCTATAAACCAATAAATTTAGAGATTCAACATATCTTTATTAAGGGGATTGCCAACCCCTCATAGAGCATATATTATATCAGACAAACTCCTCTTTTAGGTACTTATGTTATATAGTTTTAGCCTTGGAGAAGAAATTGGGATTTATTGATTTAGATTCATTTGATCAGCTTACTCTAGATTTCACTACATTATCTTGATCTATAGCTTCTAGCACTCACATCCACCATGTCCAAAACAAGATAAGAAACCACATCTAGAAATGCAACCAATTAAGAATAGAGAGCCAATTTATAGATCACCACCTATAGTATGCACTATAGAGAAAAATAGTAGAGTACCACTATAGTTTAATTCAGAGTGGGATAGCCCATATGTCATATCATTAGCACTACTATATAGGAGGTTAATCACATTACCTTCTACTCATCGTCAAGATCCACATCTCCTACATAGTAGCCACATAATCCTTTTTATAACTATCATCATATCTATGGACATAAAGATAATGATTGTTATAGACTAAGGGATTGTATTAATAGATGTGTTGATAATAGAATCATAGCATTCACACTAGGGGCACTAAGATCTCCTCCGTCATGGATCCATAGACCCCATTCCTCCATGACTGAGTCATCCTAAGACATTCCTTCATATGAATCATCAATTACTCATCATGAGAGTAATGAGGTTTCTAGGATATAGCCTCATAGGAGTTCTCCTATCCCACCTACTCAAAGGGTTTGGAGACTATTACAATGAGATAAACCTACATATAGTAGTGTAGTTCATAGAGTACATAGTGTAGTTCCATATACATATCCAACATAGTCACAGGTACTACACCAATTTTTTTAGGGTCTTATCTCATGTAGCAACCCGCTACGGTTAATATTAGATGAACCTACATCGTAGAGTACTACTCCAAATAGATATTCACTATATCCAAGTTTTTAGGGACCTATTTCATGTAGCAACCCACTATGATTGAGATTAGACAAGCCCCCATCATAAGTTATAGTTCCATCTTGATCTATTTCTCAATCATACACATCACAACAGAGGTCATAAGGTGTTATTTCATGTAGTAATCCACTATTATTGTGGATAGATGATCCTCCTTCATAGCACATATTTTTAGTTGTGCATCTTACAAAGTCTCCACATAAAACTAAAATTAGTGCACCATAGACATCATCAGATATAGGGTATGTTCCTACAAAACATGAGCAATATAGTCACTTAATCAGTTGGCCATCAGGTTTAAATAGTGATACAGTAACCATGGGGCTAATATGTATAGATTGATATCTTACATCCCCTTATACTAACAACTAACATTCCTAGTTCCAAATAACCATCCCTCACCAAAACAAATTATCTAAATCTTGACCTTACCAATATCCTATTTTACCAATCTTAAACCAATTTACTTTATCAAATCAATTTACCAATTACAAGCCAACAAAGTTTTTTACTCACAGATGATTTAAAATCAAAACTAGCACCACACTTGAACCTATCAACAACAATCAAATCACATCCCAAATACCATTTTATCGAACATATGCAACCTCAACATCAATGCCAAATCAACTATTTATAATCAACCATTTGTAACAATTATACCAATATAATCCAAACTCCATAACATAATATGCATGAGTCAAAATCAAATAAGTATATATATATATATATATAATGAGTATCAAGTATAATTAGTCATAAATGGGCATCAGGTCATCACTCCTAGTCTCACTCAATCCACCAGTGCTAGTCCCATAATCTACCCTAGCACTTGATGTCCCCACACCTCCTCAAGTTGTTACATGTCTCTTGTGATAACTCTCTCACCCCAATAGCTAACCATGCTCCTCATGTAAGTCTGCATATCATCTATGAATATCTATATCCTCATCCATGATCCTCATACTAATAGATCCAAAATTAGGTGGGGGCATCCTATGCCTATCTATCTCAACCCTTAGTTCATTTCTCTCTCTTGCTACTCTAACATATGAAGCTATTGCTATAACATCCCTATCAAATAGATGGGTATGGATATCATCTATGACCATTACTTGATCTATCAATCCCTCCTCTACTACATCGTTAGGTACATATCATGTGAGCTCTCAAAGTGTTGACTCAATTATTATCTCCTAGTAATCATCATCTCTACCTCCTACCCTAGCCTATGCTCCATCTTGAGCACCTCTCACTTCACATGCACATAAAGTATGACATTATGTTATCTATATACTTTGAAATCAAACTAAAAGCACAAATTTATATACAATTCAAATGTAATCATTACTTACCTCCCATCATTTGGATTGACTTAGGATCCTCATACTCTAGAGCATCCCCTACCTCGATAGGGTATAATGGATCCCATTGATGCCTAGCCCAGTATACGGTATATATATATCTATGCATCCAATGTCATCCACATCCAGAATATCTATGACCTTATCCTTCACATCCAAAGGTAATAGTGCAAGCTCAACCTTAGTAGGCCTCACATGAGCTCTTAACTTCATAGATTCTCATGTACTCCTCACCCACACCCATGCTACTAGGGGTACATCCTGTGGTACCCAAAAATATCTAGTTACATGATCATATTAAAAGTGATCATATACTCTACCCCAGTGGTCATGTATCTAATATTTGACCCTCATTTATCATAGTTGTACTCCATCCTCTACCCACCCAAAAATACTCTTTAAGTCCTCCATATAATGTCACCAGCCACCAATCCATCTAAATCCCATCTATAATGGCCCATCTCATGGGATCAGATAGCCACTGTGCTCATACACCGCTCTCTAAATAGTTGTGGAGGTGCCCACTTTGCCTTCAATAACCCAATCAATCACACAATTATTATGTGCTCATAGGCCCAATGATGCAATAAGGTTGTTGCACTCACCCTGCCACTGAATGACTCTTGTGTAAATCTATAGAGGTCCCTATATATATAGGCTAACATAGTCCTCCCCCATGAGAATACAGTGCCATATACCTCCACACTAAGCATAATCTTGTGCATCCTGTATGCAATAGATACTCTACTCCCATACACAAGAATAAAAGATGCCAACAAAATAACCAACCACTTTCACAAGCATAGAATAATAGACTACATAATGATTTATAATAGCACATCATTGTCACTACATCTCTGATGTATACCTGAGGGCATACCAATAAAGTATAAAGATGCATGATCAATCACATCAGCACCCATGTCATCTTGTACCATCACTCACCACCCACTAACTGGTAAATGTAATATATGATGCACATCATCCAAAGTTATAGAGTTATCCCTTGTAAGAATCTATAAAGTACATGTATCTATGTTCCACCTTTCATATAAGGCAGTCATCAGATATTGGTCCCACTAAACTATACATAGGTCACACATGTGACCCAACCCCACCCTACTTATAATTGCTCTCTCATTAGCAGATATTGGTATTAGCCTCAATGTCTCCATCACTTAGCCCTTGTATAACTCTCTTATCCATACCTTGCCTTGAAAACATAAAAAAGTACACAATCTAATCAATCAAACAACTTTTCAATCTATTCACAACATACTAACTTTATTTCTATTACTATGCCACTAGTCATTAATTTTGGCCCGACCTCATCTATCATAGATTTTGTCCCTCTCCCCAAAATGGGGAATCATTCATACTATTACTATTTTTAAACTTACCCATCATACCCATCCACACCATGGTTCTTACACATATAGTATTCAGATTATCAAATTTAGCTCAAATTGGTCGAGATATATAGTGACTCAGATTATGTGGGTCATTCAACATTACTTAGGACATTCAAAGGGATATACCTTTAGTTTCTAGATACAGTGGTTCAAATTATATGGATTCATAGTGATTTCAATACATATACATAGACTATTTAGATACAATGGTTCATATTATATGGATTCATAGTGTTTTTTATACAGATACATAGAGTATTCAGATGTAGTGGTTTAGATTATATGGATTCACAATGATTTTGATATAAATACATAGACTATTCAGATACATTGATTTATATTATATAGATTCATAGTTATTTTGATACAGGTACAAACTTAGATAGCAGATTTGGGGGTATGCACATCCTACACATCTCATACATATAGTTTCATACAACATGACATAGTTATAAAATCAGATAGCAGACTATAGGCATAGTACAAAGCACATCATTTTGGTCTCTAATTTTTCACATGCGGCATGACAATATATGTTATGTCATATATGGTTATATAGATTACCAAATTATGTAGATTCATCACTCACATACTGGATTTGGGGGCATGAGACATATGATCATGATATTCATCACTCAGGATTATATAGATGGAATGGTAAGACATATCATTCTCTTCTTATACATTGGCCAAATTTTCATATTACACCCAACTGTACCCAGGTTGTCACCAGGTTAGACCACATGGTCATCTACAATAGTTGGTCCATTTTATTACTCACATCTAGACTACATGAGTTTGTGCAAGATAGAGGATAGACAATGGTTTTGGGCCTCCAAGCACTTCTTAATTCCAGTTCAGATATTTAGAGTGGGGGCATAATAGATTTTACTCTTCATAGCATATAAATTATATATATGCATCTAGATTACATGATTTTATGTGGTAAAAATCACAGACATTAGTTTTGGTCCCTTGAGCATTCCTCATCTTCAGTCAGATTCAGCATAGGGGGCAAGCATTGCCCTCTTTCTCCATGATACATGGATTTCACATTCAAATTCAGTATTGAGGGCATTCACTCCATGGATTCCTTCTCTATCTAGGAATTATTTGGCTCTCCATCCACTTCCTTGGCTAGGAAGTGAGTCAGACCCTTGCAACACATTCACCTACATGTAAGTAGGTCTAGGTATGCATTTTCTTCTTTATTTTACTCTAGTATTTAATTTCATTGCATCACTAGAATAAAAGGGGATAAAATATATACACCTTAAATTGGTCAACCAACCACACATATCATGTCTTTTCACAATCCTTTTCATAGGAGACTCCAACTGGAGAATATGAGCCTTGTTCGCATTCACCATGTCTTTGTTTTGCTTATTTTAGTATTGTTTCTTGCTTTTATCACCTTTCTGTCATCTCAGTCAACTAATATATACCCCCAGAGATCCCCATACTTGGCATGTGTCTATCTCAACCTATTTTTTTGAATCCTAAACAACATAATTCAAGTGTATTACAATGCTTGATGCTCCTATCCTACTTGACGTTATTTTCCAATGGTCATTTTTTATTACTTAACAGGTCCCAAACCCTTCTTAGTCCCTCCCTTAAGTTTTATTTAGATTTTTTATGTTGACTTACATGAATAAATATCCCAAATTCAAAATGAAGAGTATCTTATATAAAGGACTTCATAAAGCATTTTATATCTAACACTTACTACTTTGGCACAATAAATAATTAAAATCAATCAATAGTATATCTCATAATTCTACATCACACATAGATTTGCATGCTTGATTAAGGAAGGGCCTAGTTGAAAGTTCATTCTTACATCTACCATACATGTTTATTATGCATGTTTCCTAATAGATAACTATATTTAATCTGAGACCCTAGCTTGAGGGTTAATGTAGGCAGTAATCAAGACAATAGGGGTTCTAGATCATGCAATCATACTTCCCCTAACCTAGTTTTTTCCTTTTTTATTTTTGATGTATTTGTTATTTCATGTGTAGGTAGACCTAAGATTTTAGAAGAAAATAGGTCATATAGTGGAACAAAAAGGTGATCATGAAGAAACTAAGACACCTATAGGACCCCAAGATCAAACCACACCAAAGAACCAAAAATCTAAATAGACAACAATATTGAAATTAGACAACAATGCCAAACACCAAAGTGTCCACTTTTTAATGCTCCTATCCTTTCATTGAATGAAATCTAAATTTAGGTTTATAACACCTTCTCAGTCCTACACAACCATTTTTAACCTCTGTATCAGCCATCTCAGTCTGTTTTCTAGCTAAGTTATATTTCTTCCTATTTATTACTATTTTTGTAAATGTTGAAAAGATAAATAGTTACACAAATTATGACTATAATTATTGTTATATTCTATACTAATTTATTAATCTAGACCTTTAACTAAAATAGGAATAACACACCATTATTCCCAAAAAAGTTAAATCACTCATCCATTTGATAACATAAAATTTACATACATCTAAGTCCTAAAAGGTTAAAACATATTCTATCTATTTCCTATAAATCAAAGAGATATCTTTTTATGGTATAAAACTAGTCATGATTTAATGCGTGTGATGATCAAAGACATAGACACAATATTTCCCATCTATTTTGAAATAGTTTATTTGTGCCTATATTCATGGTAAAACTTGAATTGGCACTCTTGTGTTCTATATTTTGCTCTCATGAATATAGTTATAAGGATAATACAGTGGACCAAGGATGGATACTAGTTTTTTCTAAACTATTTCTCCTTCAGACATGCAATTAATTATGGGAAGAACTATTGTATGCTTGTGATGTGTCTGATAATCAAGTTAAAGATCTTCAATTTAGGGTTAATGAAATATTTAACAATCCACCTATCCATTAGGTCAATCAAGTAAATCATGTTTTCAAAAGTTGGTGGAATGCAAATAATGATTTTATAATAGAGATTTTGTAAGGACATTAGTCTATATTTTAGATGGAAGATTTTGATATCTTTTCCAAAAGCAATATGTTATCTGAGCTAATTCTTGCAGAGGATGAAATTGGCATACATACCATGATGCATAATTAGTTTAATAAGTATCTTCCTCATACATCATACTGTGTGTTCCTTTCAGCTAACTTCTGATGCACTTATCACTTGGTCATTATATTTAATTTGGAGCATTGGTATTAATTTCATGAATCATGCAAGTAACTTTGGACATGTCTAAATACATGCTTTGAGATGTCACAAGACCATATCCTTGATGAGCTAGAATGAAAAGAATATGAATGGAGATATGTCACTAGATTATAAGATGATGTTGAAAAGGACCCAGGTGACTATACTAGGTGGGAATCAGATAGGTCCTTATTGCATCACAAATTATTTTACGTGAAGTGGTTTTTGTTGAATAATGTGCTTGTATGAAAAAGACATTGGATCTAGCTATAATTGTATTTTTTTAGCTTTCTTAGTTTCAATAGATCAATGATCAAGCTATATTTTTTTCCTACACCATAGTTAGTTATATTTAATGTTTAATTCTTGATTTAATTTATTATGTAGACCACATACTTAAAATAAAATAAAAAACATGCTATGATTAGTGTTCTTTCATTACTTGATGTTGAGTGCCTGTAAATTGGTTTAAAAATTTCTAATGCTATGAAGCCTATAGCTCCAATTGCAAGTAAAATTAATTTAAATTGGAATTAGTGATTCACTTTTGGACAATATAATTTAGGTTCCTTCTTTTCAAGGTAGTGTTAAATGTAAGTGGCAGTGCATGACATTCTCAGCTACCTTGTTTTACAAGTGAATTTAAATGGCTTTACAATTCATCGATTCTTCCACAATTTTTTATTTGTGTTATCAACAAAACATTGAAAAATGTCACTAGTGTTTCAAAAATAAGTGTGATAGGCATAGCTATATGTTTTTTTCCTATTTGATAATGTAAAGGAAATGGTTGAGCTTTGTAGAGGTGCAAGATATCTACAAGTGCTATACTCCATTCAAAAATAGTACATGAAAGTCATATCTTCATTAGTGATTTTTGGCTATGTTATGAAAGTGCATTGATCTATTTTGCATGAAAAAATATTTTTTATCAATTTCCTATAACATCATATGCATGTGAGCAAGTTAACTGATCAAGACATTAACATTTATTCTACACTCCTAAGAAGTATAAAAATGCAAATTAATTTTATTAGCTTTTGAAAATTAAGATTAGAAGGGGAGGTTTGAAATAATAAATGATCTTTATATAACCTTGCATAATAAGCCATATGGTTTCTTATTTTTCTCATCATTATTTTTTGGATAAAATACTATAGATATTTTCTTTCTAGACTCAATCGAAAAGACTTGATTTTGTGTCCAAACAACAATGACCACATATATAGAAAAAACTATGATGTTCTAAAGATGAGTGTAAAATCATTAATTAAACTTCATAATGTACTAAGGAAATGGTAGGAATGAATTGATGATAAATACATTGTTTAGTTTAAAATATCCTGCTCTATATCTGTGATGACTCTTTAATATAATAAATTATGGACTTTTATGCAATAAATAGAAACAATAATGTGAAGCCTTTTTTTAGTTACTATATGTATGTACCTAAATCCACATGATTCATTTAATGTCACTAATATTCCTATTAGTCGACACTAATTCTACTCATCTCATTTATTCTAATTAATCCCATCCTAAATATCCCCCTTCCTAGTCATTTATCTAATATTCCTATTCTATTATTATTCATCTACTAACCTTATCCATCCCCACCAATCAATTAATTATCCTAAATCATTATTATCTTATCCTAATCCACACTTATACATTATTTTGTAATTTTAAATTCCCATGGCTCACCTACTAGCCTATGCCTAGGCTCTCCTACACCCCTAGTCCCCAATCACCCACCTTTTCCCTATCTAAGACTAATTAATCCCTATGAGGATTCTAGAATTGGAGGATTTTATAATCCTATATTCTTACCCTCCTCTCTATAAGCCTCTAAATCTAGAGGCTTCCAAATAATTTTAAATTCCTTAAATAATCCCCATCCATTGATCTCCCTCATTAAAATTCAAATCTCCATCATTGATCTTTCCCTCCTCTTTCTATTTAAACCACTCATTCCTCTTTGGAAGACCATCTTGGAAAATCATAAATCCTCCATGTCTAATTAACAGGTCTATAACATCTCCATGCCAATCTAGTCATTGAATCATCCATCTAACATCCTCAATCATGCAATCATAATGTCTAATTTTTGAGTGTAAGGTAAATCAATTTCATATCTTTTGATTTTGCATCTATTTAATCATGGTTTGGAATACTTAGCTTTAGGATTTAAGTATAATATTTAATATTTTGTTCAATTAGTTTCATTTAGTTCTAATGGCTTTAGACTTTACCTAGTAGTTTGATGTTTAAATGACTCAATTGCATAAGGTAATTTAATCAAATAGATCAAAAATCATCTATATTTTGGTGACCACGATAGGACATTTGCTCCCAATTTAATAAAATTTACTTGTTAGTGGTGTTTTGCTAGCTTGCAAGTTGGATTTTTAGAATTTTTTCATGGACAGGTGGAATCTATGACATTACACTAGTATTAGTGACCTTATAGTCACAGTTTTATCTTCATAAGTTGTAGTTTTATGCTAATCACTAGCTTTAACCATGAACCATATCCTCTAATTGTGCATGTCTTTACATTTTTGAAAATATTGCTAGTGTTAAATTGTGACTTTATTAGGAGAGTTACATTTTTGTCTATGTAGTCATGATTTTGCTAAAGGCCTAGTTTGCAGGTAATTCACAATAATGCAATTTTGTGAATTGTGATTTTATAAAGGAAGTCATCACTTTACCCTATTGAGTCATGATATTATGGTTTTAGCTAAAATCACTAACTATTAATCGTTATTCTTTGACCTGTATATTTTAGTCTGACTATTTTTGTTTTATAGGAGGCTAATCTTCATTTGAAACATCATATATCCCCCCTTTTTATTACAGGTCACTTGGGTTTAAAAGGAATTTTTTTTCTAACTACCTATTATAATCATAATTTATCCTTGCATGTTTTATCTATGTGATTGACAAGTGTAGTAGAAGAAAGAAGGAAAAGTAGGGAGGTCCATCCAAATACAAGAACAACACATCCCCTTTAACCTTTTCCCCTCAGCCAAAAAACCACAGATTTTAAAATCCTAAGACTAGTGACATTGCTCTATAAAATCATGGTATTGTAAGCCCAGTAGTGATTTTACAATTTTTTATCAATTTTACCATTTTAAGTCAAATCTATCTGTTGGCTATTATCTTAAGGATAGATTTAGGACAAATTATAACTAAGGTAATCTCTATATTCTATAAATTGTTCTTGATTGTGCCCATTTTTAAAATATCTTATCTTTATTAAGATTTTGATCTATCATATCTGTCATAATCATCTAAAAAAAATTGTCTATAAACATCTAAACAATCTAGGCAACCTACTTAATCCCCTGTTTTGATCAAATATCAAAATTTTGAGGTTTTGTAATTTATAACAAAACCATAGATTTTGATTTGCAATAAATAGCATTTTTGTCAGTTCAAGTCACATTTTGTCTAACTTCCATGGTTTTACAAGGCAACCATCATGGTTAGCTAACCATTGTAAAATTAGAACTCATAATCTATGATTTTACATTATAATTGTGGTTTTGCACTCTCTAGTTGTGATTTTACACTGTGTAGTCATGATTTTGCATTGAATTTTATCCTTTTTAAGTGCATTTTTAGGGTTATTTTTGGTGAATTTTGAGTCATTTTGGGCCTCCCACAAGGGCCAAACTATCTTTGGCATCGGGCACTCTGCTCCTCAACCCCACCCTATCCATGACATGGAGTGCACCTAGAGCACTCCCCTCAAACCCCACAAGGGGTTCTACCCCTTAAACATTCAAGGGTAATTTCCCCTTGACCCTAACGGGGGTTACCACCCCTAGACCCCTGCATCATGGTCTATTCACCCTAAAGGAATTATAGATCCAAATCATAATTTTATTAGGGTGTTTTTCTTAAGGCCTATTAGACTAACATTTTGTTTCTAACAACGTTAAATCTAGAGGCTATTTTGTTTTGTCTAACATCATCTTTTTATAGGTCATATTTTGGTCTAACATTTTAACTTGTAGGTTTCCCTTAAATATTATCGGTCAAACTACTAATCCTTGTCTTACATGTTACCTTTTTTAAGTGCTAAATTCAAACTACGAACCCTTGTTTGTAGGCTACCTATCAAATACTCCTTTTTGGCACTTTAGAAATCAATTTTAAATCATTTTTATCATTTTGTATTATCTTTTATATTCTTGTCTTTCATCTTATAAATATATCACACATCATAATCTAATCAATTAATTAATATTTTTGGCTACCTATTTGCATCCCAAGGGTTATAATCAGTGTATACTCTCCTCCTTATATCCTTGCGATGATTCTTGGGGGATAAAAAACAACTTATAAACCCCATTCCATTTTTATTTTTCTAGGGTGTTAATGACTATGGATTTCACCACCACCTCCTAGTCCAAATTTTGTGTTTTGACAAAGTCTAAAAATTAGGAGATTCATCATTTGGTGCCAAAGTAGAGTCCCCCATAAAGGGTTCCATGGAGTGAGGGGAGTTTAAACTCCAAGATATAAGGTAGTTAGACAACATCATATACTAACTTAGGATCCACTATACCTTTGCATATATAAGATCACTTAGAAATACTTGTGAAACCCTTACATAAGATCTTTCGACCATAACAGTTGCCTCACTGTCAAAGTCAATATCAGCTCCTAAGTAGCCATCATGTGTAAATGGGGTTGAGAGGGTTTGGTTTATTCCATAATAAGTCATCAACCTAAAACCTCACCCACAAATCCATTTTATGGTGTGAGTGTTAGGTTAAACACCCTTGAGTTTACTAATTAGAGGTTTTGTGGTTTGCTTACTTGGGGTATGTTGTGTTAAACCCATGTTGTTTGTGAGTCAATTCAGACTTATACCCCAAACCTATACATACCTATCTAGGTCTTTTCACATTATCTTGTATATCCTTACCTCATCATTCTCTCATTTGTACATCTTTATCCCATCATCCTTTTGTACATATCATCTTGTACAACCTTGTAATCATACCATTGTACATATTATCCTTTTATACATCCTTTTACACATCTCATACTATTCCCCATCACCACCTTACCTTAATCCCCTCCTAGCTTCACCATCTCCACCCACCCTTGATCATCCCCCATCACCTACATATCTTAATCCCATCCTATACATCTTTGTCATCTTCCCATTATACATCCATCATCTCATGTTACACATCTTGGGCCTATCATCTTATACATTATTATCAACCTCTTGACCATTTATCCTCATGTTTTATATCCTTATATTATCATCATATCATCCTCCTAATAACCTTTTTATAATCCTATTACCCATCACCCCCTTTTATCTTCACCCCATCCTAATCTAGTCATCCCCATATTATCTTATCTCATCATACCCCATCATCCCATCCCCTTCTCACCATTATCTTTATAATATCTCCCATCTTATCTTAATCCCTTCTTAGTCTCATCATATCCATTCATCATTATTCATACCCCCACATCACTCACATATCCTATATCATCCTCTTGTACATCCTTGTCATCACCCTCTTGTAAATATTATTTTTTTCCTATCCTAATCTAGTCATCCCATCTTATCCTATCTTGTTAATTGATCATAACCCCATCATCCCATTCCTATCTCATCAATCCCTTTATATATCTTTATCCCATCCCTATCTCATCATTCTCTTTGTATATATTTATCATGTCCCTATCTCATCATTTCCTTTGTATATATTTATCCCATCTCCCACCTTGTCTTAATCCCATCCTAGTTTAGTTATATCCACTCATCATTGACTATATCCCAATCATCCCTTTGTACATATCATTTTGTATATCCTAGTAATCATATCATTATACATATTGTCTTTTACACATCTCATACTATCTCCCATCACCACTTTGTCTTAACCTCATCCCAGTCCAACCATATCCACCCCCCCATTGGTCATCACCCCATCACTTGTATATCCTAAAGACCATCTTATATATCCTTGTCTTACCCTCTTATACATATCTTTTTTCTCTTTTAAATCCTTCTATTCATATTATATCACTAGACCTACCCGTCATTTTTAGATACTAAAAATCATATTTTATAACCCTTTATCTTGAACATCCTTATCATAATCCCCTTGTACACAATTTTTTCTCTTGTAAATATTTCTAGTCATATCCTATCTTGGTCTCATTTATCATTCATCATACCATAATCACATCTTGTCATTTACATCAAATCCACTTTATCTATAACCAATCCTTTTGTCTTGCCCTTGCCTTCATCACCCATCTAGTCTAACCTTATCTTATCTCATCCTAGTTAGACCTTTTAGGTTGCAATCAAGTCCAACACCAACCCCGTATCATCATCATTTATACTTTATCTTTTCAAATTATCCTATCATATTCATCACATAGTCATACCCCATCCTATCTTGAGAAAATTAGTCCAAGACTTGAGCTAGTCTTCATGTCATCCTATCATCCTAATCCATTAATCATTCATCACTCAGTTAGATCTCATACCTAGTCAATATTTTGCTAGCATCTTATCACTTTGTAAATTGCAATCTATAAAACCCATCATTATCAATCTAGTTAATCATCTTGCCTATTCATAACTATCATCCATCATATCCTCTTCTTGCTAGTTAAAATCTAGGCACCCATCAGATCCCCAATCTTTTGTTAGCTTGAAAACTAGGCATCACCGATAGGTTAATATCACCTATTGTACTATTGGTTTGAAATCTAATCATAGCCTTTAATTAATTATTATATCTCATCCCCATACTAATATATCATACTAGCTCAGTCCTTCAAAACCACTTTGTTCAAGAAACCATCTTTAGCTTACCTCCATCATCTATCTTTTATCAACCACCACCATGAAGCTAGACCCCACTATCATAGACCAATATATAGTTTCCAATAAGGATGAGATCCTCTTGTAGTTTATTATGATTGGTGTTCCACTTCCTAAATGTGTTGATCCCCTCCAACTTATTTCACCCCCCATCCAAGCCCCTTCCTATGAGTCCTACACCAATCCTCCCTCTACTAGTCATAAACCATTGACTACCCATTCCCATACTAGTAAAGAGAATCCAATCTTGGCCACTTCATCTATGACCAATCCATCCACCCAATCATATCACCAACCATCTGATCCAAAGTCCAATTCTTCCACCTCTAAGTAATAAAGTGAAGTCAGTCCTTATACTCACCTTCCTATGTCCTTAGAAGCCCTTTTTAAACAACTAGTTTCTGCTAACATGATGGTCTATCTACCTATCTAACATCTTGATCCCACCAAGCCTAATATCTTTTGGTATAAAGCAAAAGCAATACTATTTGTATCACTAAAACTGGGGGCACACTATTAACTAATGTCATCATTTCCAAGATTATGTCCAAGACCTCATCAACCATGGTGACATAGTAATCCAAGATGAACCAAATGAATATCAATCCATGGGTGAACAAGAAGAGGAATGCCAAGATTCCATTCTCAATCATGATCAATCCCTTCCCCTTACAAGCTAACATCAAGACACCATACCCATCTTCCATGACCCACCCATCCTCAACAAATCCTCCATAAAATATGCATCTACTCCCCATGATCCTAGTCCTCTCATTTCTCATGAGTACTTACATGAGCTTACCATTGTTGAATCCATCATTCATCCATCATATCCCTCTCACCCATCATATCAAACACCCCCTATTGAGAGGTTAATTATAGACAATAAATATTCTACTAGTAGAATTACATCTTGTGCATTAGAGATAATATCAGAGTCAACACAAGTCTCATCTACATCAAGATCATATTCAACACCAACATCTGAATCAAAGTCCTCATTATAAACATCATCCCTCATTAATATTAAAATAAATACTGATAAATCCTATCCTTTTAAGGATACCTCTAATGCTTCTAATACGTCACCAGGCATACCTTTTTATCCTAATCAGGATGATGAATTCATAATAGAGTTGTTACAAGATTTATCTAAGATTTTCAAAGTGAATTTGGCCCTCCTTTGGATGCATCTATCATAGCTAGTATTAGTGATCCTTTTACTGATCTTGAGTATGTTTTCTTTGATGTTGAAAATAGGTCTCTTAGGAACTCCTATCAAGACCATGTTGCCCCATCACCACTGATTGACCTCATCACACAATCACCACTACTTGACCTCATCACACCATCTCCATCATATCCATCCATCATATATCACATTATTCCCATCAATGATCATTTACTCATCTCCTTTCAAAGGGATAAACATGAACATACATCATTGGATCCTTCCTCAAACAATATAATGTGTGCCACCAATCCAAAAGTCCAAGACTATATTCCCCAAGTTATAAATAACAATTGAGTCATATTTGATACCCTTGATAAAAATCAAGAAGATTAAAATCATCATCCTAATCCAAAAATGTCTTTCCTTAATGAAGCCCAATATCAGGCACCAAGGGACCATCAAAGTCAAAATAATTATCCTCTATCAATTCAAAAATCAAACTCCCTTGATGAATCTCAAAATTAGGTACCAAGGGGAAGTCAAAGTCAAATTCAATCTTAAAATTAAAATAATATCAAAATCATTATCCATATGACCAATAATCCTTTAAATAATCAAATCAAAGAATCACACCATCAAAGTGTCTAGGATCTCTTGTAATCTTTTATCACATGGCAAAAATAAAATGTGGAATGTCTAACATATCCAACAATGTGTGTGACTATTAGTCCTAATCCTACACCACACATCACCCCATCCTATCGTGATCCCACAATCCCATAAAGTCATACCATTCATTCCAGTCCAATACACCCCCACCAACATCAAGATCTAATTCAATCCATAGTTCACATCACCCCCCATGGGAAATATTCTCTTATAAGGGTAATGAATACACTTGGTCTAGATATCTAGAGGGGTCTTAATCAATAAGCACTAAAGATTATAAGGACCCTAATACATCCAAAAACAATGATATGATCCTAACATTGCATATCCCCAGATTGAGTGTTAGCTAAAGATTGCACCAAATATTAGCATTCTTGCATCTCACCCTTCTCTAATAAATTGAGATGCCATTAAAAAATCAAAAAATAAAAAACATAAAAAAAGGTGAAATAAAAATCGTTCATCTAATGGTGAAAACTAGTCTTTTGGTGCCTTGTGTAAGTACTATGATGAAAATTGGTTTATAGTGTCATGGTAAAATAATCAATTTTCTACATTATACTTTGACACTTGGGGGAAAAATTTATCTATCCCTTGTCAATCCATCCATATTTGTCTCATCCCTTGTCAACTTTGTCTATATAACCCATCCACATCATCCTTATCCATATTATCCCCTAGTCCATTGTTCTTGCCCATCATCTTCTATTGTATCACATTCCTTCCCATCTTGGCCTTTACAAGGAATGGAAGGTGTCTTCAAAATTAAAATCATCTTGCATATCCTCTAATGAACACTCAAGTAACTAAACATTTGGTCCCTTCATGATGTAGTCATTGGCAATCCCTAGTCACTTATGCCTAGGTCCTCATCCCATTTTTTGCATCACCCTCATCTCATTTATCACTCATCTATCATTCCATCCATCATCATCCTAATTTCTAGGCTTGGTATTCCCTTTTATAGTAAACCCATTTTTATAATATACATGCATATTCTAAAGATCCCTAAAAAGTGAAATATGCCAAAAACCCTAAAAATCATAAAACTTCAAAAATCCAAAAATCTTAGTCCATGGTGTCTTGTCTTATACCTAATCCCATAGTCACATCCATATTCATACCATTGTATATCCATCTCTATGTCATTTGTCTCCTTGGATACAACATTTAGTCTTGAAATCTAATCATAGTGGTTACTTATCACTTCATATCTTCAATCCCATCTTTAGTCTAGGTATTATTAGCAAACATAACCTTGTCAAAGAATTTAATCTAGCACCCATCACTTTCCTATCATTGCCTCTTCATATCTATCACCCATCCAATCACTATTTTTATAGTATGAAAGTTATTTGATCCCATAATTTTCTACTTTTCTTGCTAGATTAGACTCTTGTAAGGCTTTATCTATTAGTAATACTCGGTCATCTTAAGCATCACCCTTTCCAAATCACCTTCTTTTACCACTTTTAGATTCAATTTATAGACCAAATAAGTATTTAAATACCTTGTCACACATCATCATGCCATCCATCCTACTATTCTAAACCAAGGTCAAATCTAGTCTATATCAGTCCTAATCCCTATCCATGCCCCCATATCCAAATCTACATCCACATATATATCCTTATCCAAGTCCTAGACCTAATAATCATCTTTAGTCTATCCAAGTATATCCTAAGTCCACAATCACAACATGATCATCCTAGTCCCTCCCATCACCCCATCATTAGACAAGACATTGTGACACTACATGTAGATACTTGTGTGTGTTACTTGTTTGTTCTATTTATCTTGTTTTCATGTTTTTATCATGTAAATATTTTATTGTATTTGTCTCTTTTTATCTATTTTAAAATGAATGGGGATGTTATGAGGTCACCTAAATCTATAATAATGTTTTTAGGTGACTTTGATGATGCAGAGTTCACTATTTGCCATGCACTTAGGCCCAACACCCTCTTGGTCATGT
This sequence comes from Torreya grandis, assembly GCA_037957365.1. Taxonomy (NCBI): domain Eukaryota; kingdom Viridiplantae; phylum Streptophyta; class Pinopsida; order Cupressales; family Taxaceae; genus Torreya; species Torreya grandis. The sequence continues at coordinate 640,384 of JARHVA010000484.1, forward strand.
CTATATCATGAGGCAAACTATGGAGTAACATATTTATTGGATTGATTAAACTATGATGAGCCTTATAATATTTATGATAGATTGATCACCTACACCCTCATAATGTATCTAATCATCTCATCATCTTTATTCCCATTACTAATCTAATCCTCTCAATCCATTCAACTAACATCCAATATTTTATCCTTATCTCATCTTTTGAGTTATATCTTTTAATAACTAACATCATCCTATAATCACTAATCATCATCATCATCACCTTCCACTCCATCAATTTTCATTTATCCTTAAATCAGAACTACATTAGCCTAAGGTCTTTTCAGACTATGTAGGTAGCACTTGGCCACTTTTTAGTGCCCAAGGATAGCTTGGACACTATCTCCTCTCTTGATACCTTGCATGTGTCCTTAATAGGGGCATCATCATTAATCACATTATGGTTCATTTATTTGATGCCATGCAATCCTATCTTTTGGTCACTTGATCATATCATTTCTTCTCATCACATACATCATATTGATTGATTTATCTTTGAGATACACCCATCATTAATTAATAAAATTAGTCGTATCCTCACCAAAAGATCTCCCTTGCATTAATCCTTACTTGGGATACATCTAAAGGTTTCATAATTTTTATCCAGTCATCATCATGTTATGGTTGATTCTCCCTTGGGATGTGTTGATAACCATGACACCCATCATCTTTACTCCCTGTGCATGTGTCTTTGTTAGGGGCATCATCAATTTGTAGCTTACTACTCAAGTTAAATTTATCTTCTTCATCTATCTCAAATCTAGCATCTCATCCCCTTATCTATCATCATATCCCACCCCTCGCTTCTTATTTTGAGTGGCCATCCATCTCATTCTTCCTTACATGTCCCCTCGAGTGGGCATCATATCCCCTAACATCATCTACTAACACTCATCTATGGCATAGTTTTTATTTGAAATATAATTACTCATTTTTTTCATCCACTCACAATGCCCTTTCAAAGAGGGGAAAAATTTATGCACCTAAATCTACTCACTTCATTTAATGTCACTAATATTCCTATTAGTCGACACTAATTCTTCTCATCTCATTTATTCTAATTAATCCCATCCTAAATATCCCCCCTTCATAGTCATTTATCTAATATTCCCTTTCTATTATTATTCATCTACTAACCTTATCCATCCCCATCAATCAATTAATTATTCTAAATCCCTATTATCCTATCCTAATCCCCACTTATTCATTATTTGGGAATTTTAAATTCCCATGGCTCACCTACTAGCCTATGCCTAGGCTCTCCTACACCCCTAGTTCCTAATCACCCATCGAATCCCTATCTTAGCCCCTATCTAATCTTAATTAATCCCTATGAGGATTCTAGAATTTGAAGATTCTATAATCCTCTTTATTCTTACCCTCCTCTCTAGAAGCCTCTAAATCTAGAGGCCTCTAAGGAATTTTAAATTCATTGGATAATCCCCATCCATTGATCTCCCTCATTCAAATTAAAATATCCATCATTGATCTTTCCCTCCTATTTCTATTTAAAACAATCATTCCTCCATGGAAGGTGATATTGGAAAATCATAAAGCCTCCATGTCCAACTAGTAAGTCCATAACATCTCCATGCCAATCTAGTTATTGAATCATCCATCCAACATCCTCAATCATGTTATCATAATGTCCAATTTATGAGTCTAAGGTAAATAAATTTCATTTCCTTTGATTTTGTATCCATTTAATCATGGTTTGGAGCACTTATCTTTAGGATTTAATAGTTTATTCAATTAGTTGCATATTTAGTTCTAATGGCTCTAGATTTTACCTAGTAGTTTGATGTTTGAGTGATTCAATTACATAAGGTTAATCAAATATCTCAAAAATCATCTACACTATAAATTGGTTTTAAAAAATGTTTTTCATCAATCAAAAACATATACTTATGACCAAGTTAACTAATTAAGACATTAACATTTATTTTGCACTCTTAAGAGGAAGTTTCAAAATGCAAGTTAATTTTATTAGCTTTTGAAAAGTAACATTAGAAAGAGGCATTTGCAACACCAAATTATCTTTTTATAGCCTTGCATAATGAGCCATATAGTTTATTCCTTTTCTCATCATTATTATTTGGATAAGATACTATAGATTGTTTCTTTCTAATTTCATTAGAAAATAATTGATTTTGTGTTGAAACACTAGTGGCCAAAGCTGGAGCAGATATTGTACTATTCTAAAGATGCCTCTCAAATCACTATTTGGACTAAATATCCTACTATAGAAATTGTAGGAACTAAATTGATGATAAATACATTGTTCAAATCAAAATATCCTCCTCTATGACTATGATGAGACTGCCAAATAAAGTAGATGTTTAATGAAAATAAAACATTTTTTGGCAAGTTATAAAATTTTATTTTGAAGATCAAATTATGGTTGACCTTAAGTCTAAGTTATAATTACAATGGAATCATACCTTATGTATATGCCATAATATTACATGCTAAATAACTTGGTGATCCTAGTGAGCATGACATTGCATTCCAATCTGTAAACACACATTTGAACTTAACGCCAATTGTGTCAAATCTAATAGTATAATTGATTTTTTTTTAATATTTTCATATATGAAAGATCAAAATTGAATTTATTCTCTACATTACATAGAATAAATTCAGTTTTCAATCAAGTAATATTAACTAGTTGGTACACTTAAGCCAAATATAAATAAGATTAGTTTGATTACTAACAAAACACTTTTGATCTTTGCCAATGTTTTGTTCACAATGCAAATAGAAAATAATTTAACAATTGACAAATTATAGAGCCCCAATAATTTTGTGTGTGGGTTAGAATCACATCTAGAAATATTTAGTGGCAAGTACTTTAGTAGGTTTGCAATTGTTCTTCTAACTTTGGCAAGATGATAAAGTATATTTTAGCATCATGTTAACAGCTTTCAGTTAACATTGCCTTAAATAAAGAAAGAGGTAATAAAGTCACAAAGTTTTTCTCTAATCATAATGCAATGATTAATTTTTTTTTATCCATCATGTTGAAGACCTTGTACCTTGTCCCTTGAAATTTTGATGCATATTTTTTGTATACAAAATGAGGATGTGTCATTGGGTAGAAACCTGTTGGCCAATTCAAATTTAAATCAAATCAATGACAATATCAATATTTAGATTATAGAATTTTATTGTGATTTTTTTCCTTATAATTTTATGTGGGGATTTGATTTTCATGTGTTTTTCAATATTTTAGATATTAACAATTGAATCAAGAATTATGTTTTGCATTTATATAAATATGCATATGGTATTTGTACTTATTTATCCTTAAATTATTACATTGTCTAATCTTAAAATTATTGCACTGTCTATACATATAAATACATTATATTTTAGTATAGTTTGTGTTCTCTATTCTTAAACAGAATTTTATTTGTTACATATTTATATAGTTAAAGACTTAACAAGATATCTAAAATAAAAATATAAGACATAAAAATGTATAAATATCCATCAAAATGCATTGTAACACGTATAAAGCTATAGCGGAACATTTTCTAAAGCCTTTGCATAAAACTTAAAAATTGTTTAAAATTAATGAAAAGTGATTCACATAGTTTTCTAAGCAATCAGTGAGTTAGAGAATGATCCCATTTGCTAAGTCTAAGTTAAATTAATTGTTGTGAAAAGAAATACAAAAAATATTGGCTAGAACTATGTTGTTGGTTAGCATTTGCAATCATGGAAGTAAAGGTGGTTGATGAAGTAGAACCAAGAACTTGGGGAATTCTTCCAAACCATATCCAAGAGAGATTAGTTCTAGTATTCATCAAAGCTTATGCAGAGGTGATGTTATAATAATTATTTCTACCAAGAGATATTTTGACTATTATGTTCAAACAATATGATTTTTTAGAGTTCATAATGGAATTAATAATTCTAAGACATGATTTAGGGTATGAACATTTTGTTACCATCAATTATCTTGTAACTAGTTAAAAAGTTCAATCTATATGATTTTATCATCATGCTAGAAACCAAATAAATATTTCATAATGGTATTTGATATTGTTTCATAGATTCTATAGTGAGCCATATCGACTTGAGCAACCAACTGCATATTGGTATAGGACAATGATCATGAATTTGATTCCAATAAGTCTTCAGATTTATTTGATCAATTTTATAGTAATTTTTGTCAAAATAATTCTTAGAAAAATAAAATATGTAACTTCAAACTATTTTATAATTTTGTTTGTTGATATAAGGAATATGCCATTTCTTCAACCTGGTTTTTTTTTTGCTAATGCATTTTAATGGCTAAAGAATGAGCAACCACCAGACATTGTGAGAATTTTTATTATTGACAATATTATAGATATTGTGTAAGCATTTAATTTTTTATCTTGATGCTTCCCTATAAAGAGCATTAGTTCACTGAGACTTAAAATTAACAATAGTTATAGGGAAATCACAATGGGAGAAAGATGGATAGAGCTTTTCCAAAATGACTTCCATTTGAAACATGTAATTTATTATGGGAATAATTGTTGTGAACTCATGATGTGTCTGATAATTTAGTCAAAGATATTGAATACAAGCTTAATGAAATATTCACTAGTTCACCTTTCCCTTGGGCTAGTCAAGATATTACTATTGACAGAACCTAGTTGAATGCTAATGATGTGTCTACAGTGGATATTTTTCAAGGACATTGGTCCAAATGAAATATGGAGGATTTTGATATCTTATTCAATAACAATCTTCTCTCTGAGCTCATAGTTGAAAAAAAAAAAAATTGGAATGCACCCCATGATGTATGATTTATTTGACAAGTATCTTCCCCATACATCATACTACACATTTCTTCCAGCTAAATTTTGTTGTACTTATCATTTGGTGATTATATTTTCATTCAACTAGCAAGATAGATTTCATGAATCATGCAAGCAACTTTGGGCATGTCTATATACATGTCCCAAGATGTTACAAAACTAGATCCTTGATGAACTAAAATGCATATAATTTGAATGGGGATATGGAAATTATTCAAATACAATGTTAACAAGGACCCACATGAATTTAGTGGGTGAAAATTGGATAGATACTAACTACATTGCATATTGCTTTATGTAGAGTGACTTTCGCTTCATAGTGGGCTTGTATAAAAAAGGCATGGATAGTGTCTATAATTGTAGATTTTGTAAGTTTTAAGTTTCAATGGCTTATTTATCAATATATCATTTTTTAACTCATAATATTCAATGATCTTAAATTTTTTAATCTTTATTCATTTTGCTATGCAAAATAGGCACTTAAAAAAAACATTGTAATTATTGTTCTTTCACTTCAATTTTATATTGTTATACAACAAAAAAATAGTTTTGCAAGTGTACTAAAAGAAAAAATAATTAGGTTATGCCATGTCAAGACATGTCAGGTGAAAGTGCCATGGTTAATTGAAATTTTGGATTTTATTTGCATTTATAGTTACCATTATTGTGCCAATTTCAATACTCAAGATATTTTTTATATTTATATTCAATCAAATAAAATTTATTACAAATATGATAGCACATGAAGTTGAAGCTTGTATCTATTTTTTTTACAAAGCTTGCTTCAATTTGTCAGTGGAGCTTAGGTTTTGTAAAAAGGCATAAATAATGGAATCAACTCAAGAAAGTGATGAACAGGAAAAGATCTTTGAAGATGATGCTTTATTGAATAATTATAATATATGTGTTGAAATCCCCTTGGACAATACTACCACGTTATAGTGGAGAAATTTGGATGAATTTTGGATGGAAATGTCAATAAGTTTTTAGATTATTTGGAGAATATAATTAAAATTTGTAAAAAAAAGGATGTTGCTAAGTTATTGAGCTTTCTAAATGAAACAAAAATGGCCAAGTTTCTTGAACATGTACAAATACTACCATATTTTGTTGAAAAATTATGTGAGGGAACTAATTTTGATCAAAAGAGATTTGATTTTGATTCTAACTATCCATTGCATGTGGACATTGAAGATGACAGTTTTAAAATTTTTAATGGCATTTAAGATGTTCTATTAATTGTATTGATTTCCTCATACTTAGTTTAGATACTATTTTTTTTGTATATGCCTTTTCATGCCTGCTACTTTTATGTTATGACATTAAGATGTATAAGATTGTTAAAGTTCCTTACAATATTAAAAAAAAACATAAGCAAAATACATTAATATGTATTTGATTTAAATTGATAGTTATGTAATGTGCAAACAAAATACATAGTGTTAATTAAAATTAGATTCAAATTCTATTTTCCATAAAAGTAAATAGGTTTCAAACAACTAACATGATTTACAATGCAATGGCATTAAATTGGTTGGTATTTCAATACTTCAAACACCATTGGTTTAATTCAAATGTCAGATATTTTTTTAGTTTGCTGCCACAAACTTATGAAATATTTATCATGTATACACACAAACACACATGTATTTATATATATGTATGTGTGTGTATGTATACATAAATACACACACACACACACACACACACACACACACACACACACACACACACACACACACACATCCCTATACATATACATATATATATATATATATATATATATATATATATATATATATATATATATATATATATATATATATATATATATACATAATAGACATAAACAAAAAACATGGCATGTAAATATGCCAATAGTTCTAATGTTATGAGGCTTATAACTCCAACTACATTCAAATTAATTTAACTTGGAATTAGTGAGCATGGTTTTGGATAATTTGATCTAGACTTACTTTGTTCAAGGCAATGTTTAATTCAGGTGGCAACAAGCAACATTTTGAACTACACGGTTTTGCAGGTGACTTTGAATGGCTTTATTGTTCATCAATTTTTCTATAGTTTTTACTTGTGTGGTTGAGAAAACATTGGAAAAGATCACAATATTTTTGGTAGTAGTTGTAACTATCATGGCTATATGTTTTTTTCCTCTTTTCTATGTGAAAAAAGTAAAGGAAATAATTAAGCTTTGTAAATTTCTAAGGAATCTACAAACAATACACTCCATTCAGCAAAAAAATCAAGTGCATTGATTTATTTTGCATGAAAAAATATTTTATATCAATTCCCTGTAACAATCAAGACAAATATGAAATATAATATGGTATTGATGTAGGTATCTAATGACATTCAATGTACAAAATAAATGCAATAGGAACAAATAATAAGCAATGAAGGAAGAACCTAGAGTAAGACTTTTATATTGATGCATTATTTTTTTAAATATGATCAATCTTACTATTTTATCCCTTAGTTCATCACTAGATTGTATACTATTTAAAATCATTTGTACATGATATTTTTTAAGTTTAGATTTTTGAAAAATTAATCTTCCAACCTTTCTTATTTAAAGTGATAATATTTTTATGTCATTGAAAATATAAATTGCAAAGCTTTTGTATTATTTGGGTATCAAGGATTTTATTTAATTATTTGTAAATAAAAAATGTTGAGAGTTTTTTAGGTGAACTTGTAAACATTGTAAATCTATACAAGGATCCACTCTCAAGATAATGTTTATCACTTGTTGAGAAAAAAAAATAATAACTTTTTATTATTTTTGATCCTTCATCTTATTGCCATTGGATTTTAAACTTTTCATTTGTTATTTTGAACATTATAATTATTTGTCTGATAATAATAATAATAATTTCATACTTATTTCAATCAACTATTTATGTCATGTTTCAACAAATAGTAAGTCTTCATTGTCTTATATTTTTCATATGCATATAGACATGCCATAAGATTGCTTTACATCACATGGATTTCAACAAACAATTATACTTCATATTGTAAGTAAGTTCCTTTGCATATTGAACTTGTCAGTCTATTGTATTGAAGTATTTTTTAAATTGTGGATAACACAATTTTTATTGTCTTGAATAAGGTCAATGTGATTGTATTTGAAAAATACATACATGCATTTTCTCTCAACAATGATAAGTAATTAATTGACATGAATGAAAATCACTTCATGCTTTAGGTATTTGACATTAATCTTTCTTTTCTTAAATATTATTAGAGACTTTTCTATTGATTAATAGTGTTTAATTATAACTAATGATGTTATGTTCTAACTGGCCATGCCATTGAAATGAATGGTTTTGGAGACAATACATCGGCAAGAATAACAACAAGAATATGACCACTTATATTCGTAATTCATTGTTGGTTGCAGGTTATGTTTTTTTATATCTCATTAAGAATATTGCCTATTTCCTTATGTATATGTTAACATGTCTTCCCATGTTTCTAAATGTCAATATGTCTTTCCATAATTGTACAAACAATTGATCAATGTAAGTTTTATGTTTGTTAACTCAATAATTTTGTATTTGCATAGTTTAGAGAATCTTTATGGATTCTTATAAAGTACCAATGTTCAAGTATTGGTTGCAAATGTGTTTGTAATTGATGAAAATTCCACCTATTTCTAATAAAAAATACATCATGGAATTGGATATACTAATGCATTAACTTTTTTTGCTATAGGATGTATACATTGGAATTTTTACACACTGTATAGTGATTTGTTGTTGTTTTTATAATTTAATGCTACATCTTAGATGTGAGGCATTTTTTAATGTAAAATTTGTGCCTCAAGCCTTATTAGAAATCCTACACTATAAAAAAGACAAAAAAGGTACATGGATCAGTTTTGGACATATATAATTGCATGACACAAAAAAAACCAATACAAGACTGGATATGTAATAAATAATTCTTACTAAGTATTTTATTTGTAAAGGATTTTATCTCATTGCTATGTTCCTTGTAAAAATATATTGATAATATAATAAGTATGAAGTTCAATATTTTTTTTAGATAAGGTAAATAATGAAAAGGGCTTTTACCATTCTTGTTCACATAAAGTTTTGACTCTCTTGCATCAATGAACTATGGTATTTAGGATTTGTAAAAAATTATTCTTCCAATATTGATAAATGTGTCTTTTGATTTGTACACTAGCTAAGCTTAAAATTTATTTGTAAATCAATTATTGCTAAAAATGATATGATATTTTCTAATACTTTGTCGACAACACAAATAAGAAATAGGAAGAGAAGCAATGAACCATAAATCCTATAGTCCACCCCTATGCATTCAAGGAAACAAAAAAAAATTATGATTTATTTTTTTTAAACATTTTTTGTTTCTTGAAATTGCACTTTGAAAAAAAGAAAAAAGAAAAAAGAAAAAGAAAAAGCTTAAAAATTGTTTTTTGTCCTTTATTGTTAAATGTTGCTCTACATTTTTTATACTTCTATACTTTTGTTTTATTTTTTTAAAATCTTGCATTCATCAAAACATAAATAATGCTTTATTTCTAACAATTTATATATAACACATGAATAAAGTAAATCAATTGGCTAATTCATGTTTGGAATATAAAACATACACTGCAAGTTATCTAATAGACTAATTAAAAATATTACTTGTTGTGATGTGGTTAGAGAAAATATTTAAGACATTATTATGGTCATGTGTTTTTTTTAGGCAAGTATTGAATGTATTTGGTAGAATAGGGATTTTATGATTTGCATATTTGAGGGCAAGTTAAATGCAACTAACAAACTTTACAATTTTTAAAATTGCTTATAAAATAACTACATATTTAAAAAATAACAAATAGCCATTGTTTAATAAGAAGCTTTTGATGAATGGAAAATAACAACAGGATAAAGATTTACATGGCTGGTCCTATTTCTTTGATTCCCAACATTACATTTTCATTTAATCAAATATATTCTTTTTGGTTTCAAACAAATTTTTTTTAGTAAAATGTTGATAATTTATTTTAGTAGCATATATTACACAAAATTAAAAAAAACATGAAACTGATAATAAATAAAATAATCCTATAATTTCTCAGTAATAACTCCTTTAAAATAATTAACTATTACTCAACATGGGACCATTATCCTAAATTTGGTTGCAAACAAGATGGGAAAACATTGCTTATGATTTCTCTAAAGTTATTAGAAGAATTGGAAATATGGTAAAGTACGTAGAATTCAGTGTTGGCTTCATGCAATGCATGATTGAGATAAAGGTAATTAGTCATTTATGTATAATATCTACACAATATCATTATATTCTATGTGCTCATAGACTACATCAGTTTCTTTATTGGATAATAATTTCACCATGGTGCTTTGCTATTTTTGTGTAAAGGTATTAACAATACAAGAAATAATAAAGTTAAATAGTGGTTCAATAAGAAAGATGTTGATGCCTAAATGTGTATCACAAGTACCCATAGGTTTGAGAAACACTTCTCATTTTAAAATTCCTAATAAATCAACACATGAGTTATAAGTTATGATAATCCTATTATCTTTTATGGGATAGAGGCAAACAAGTGGACTGTTTCACAATATTTATAATATTTGGTGGTTGGGAGCCACCATGGCCAAATAACAGATCTATATGAAATATGAATTATATATACTAATAAAAGTGAATTATGATCAAGAACTAATCTAAGATGGATATTTACAATGACAATTAAGCTAGAGTGAATTGGCTAAAAAAAGCAAATGGAAGGGTAAGGCAAAAAAGAGATGTTGTTGATCTTCATTCAAAACATCATAACAAATTTAAAATATTATCCATACATGCACTTAACTAATGTATAACATGAATTATCATAAGCTTAAATCCTATCGCACATCAGGCAGACTTCTAAGTAAGGTGGAAATATGCAAATGAGAACATGGTTCACTTTAAAGATTTACCCTTGCAATCAAACAACATTAGCCCAAATGCAAGAAGAGTAAGAAAATGAAATGAACCTACAAACTTTAAGTCAACATATCATTAACACTAGTTAAAAAATATACAATTAAATGTATACATCAAGAATTCATAAGAACCATTAAAATCTAGAAGTTAGAGCAAACAAGTGAGAGAGAAGCCATGATAACAAAAGACACAAATAAATATGGACAAACTTTTCATAATTCCTTGCTTGTATTAGTTGCTCCAAAGTTCACAAAGTGATTTTGGCTTTAAGAACTCCAAAAATCATATCATATATCTTATAAAACTTTCCTTTAACCAAATTCCACTTAATCAAATCATTCAAGATATGCAATAAAACTCAAACAATAAACACCACACAAGATAGAGAGAGACACCAGTTATAACATGGAAATCCAAGGTGGAAAAAACCACAGATAATAATCTCAAGTATATGAATGAGCACCAACCCAAACAATATTTGCAAGACAAGCTTGCAGGAGCACCATACCCCTTTGTCAAGCACCAACCTAGCTACTATTCATAAGCACCAACCCACAGGAGCACCAACCCCTTTATCGAGCACCAACCTAGCAACAATTCATGAGCACCAACCCACAAGAGCACCAACCCCTTTGTGTATACCACACACCTATCTCTCAATGTTGCTATCTCAACAAATGATAGATCAATACAACATCTCTTTCCTCTCTCTCACCTTTGCTCTTCTAAGCTAGATATAACAAATAAAAATCATATTCATCTCTCACAATTGATCTTCTAAGCTAATTATTACAATATCAAATCAACCTCTATCTTCCATATTACAAATGGCTTCTCAAGCCTTTATTTATATCTTTTCAAATGACCTTTGGCCTTCCCCCTTTGTGACCCTTCAATCCTCATAGAAAATGGTGCCAATCTTGGATGACCCTTCATATTCAAGCCTTTGAAAAGTCATGTGGTGACCCTTCATGACCAAAAACGTCCTTCCCACTTTTGTCCTTATCTTTGGTGACATTTCATATTCCTCAAAGTGTCCCTTCATGAGAAATTGTGCCCTTACTCTTTTATCTTCACTTGGTGACTCTTGGTATTCCCCAAGATGACTCTTCATAGGAAAATGTGTCCCATCCTTCTTTTGTCTTTACCCTATGGCTCTTCAACTTCTCCATGGGCCCTTCTTTTGTCTCATATGCAACCAAAAATATATTCGTTAATATTAAATAAATATTAACTCATATTAGCCAAGATATATTTATTACAAACAACATTAAATGCAATGAGGCCTTTATCACCAATAATGCTAGACCTTTGACATCAATGACAATATCTCTAATAATCTTCCCCTTTGTCATTGATGGCAACCTCAATCCTAAAATTTTCACATCCTGTCACCTACACATACTATCATCTGAAAACATATAGTAACTCCCCCTTACTGTAGCAACATGTACCTATTCCCTGTACCTATTTTTTGCACCTCTACCTATTATTCTCCCTCTTTAACATCAATGGAAAATGGCCTACCTAGATCTAACACTTAGCTCCCCATCACTTGATACTGAACATCAATGGCAGGAAGTAATAGAAATTACTCCCAACTCCTCTCGCCGATCTTTGAATGTATCCTTTGATCATGCCTTTGAGAAGATATCTGACAATGCATACACATTGTTCCCTGTCCTTTAAGCATCTGCAATCAACTCATTTGAATATTTTCTTCTAATCTCACAACCTTCTTTATAAAACTTTAATGTATATCCTTGATCACATATTTGACTAACACTCAATAGATTATGCTTAAGATCTTTTACATATAAAACATTCTTAGTCTTAGTTCTACCATAATCCAAACTCAAAGTACCTTTTTTGGCCATCTTGGCAGTGGTTTTATCTTTGAATCTCACTGTACCACCATTGATCTTCTTTAGAGATATGAATTTACTTTTATCTCCTGTCATATGCCTTGAACATCTGCTATCAATTAACCATGGCTGATCTTTACCTCTTACATGCAGGGCTGTCTGAACCATCATAGAATGTTCATGTTGTTTCTTCTGCCATGAACATGTCTAAACCTTCTTCTTGATGAATGGTGCTTTGAAACTTTGATCCTTTTTTACTAACTTGAACACACTTCTACAATACTGAGCTATGTGTCCGAAGTTGTTTCACTTGTAGCATACTATGGTCTCTTCATCAAAGCTTGATAGAGGAGCAAAAGAGTTGTGGCTTCTGCTTGACTCTACTTGACTTTCCTTCTCCTTATTTCTAAAATTGTTAGCTCTTTTCCTACATTCTAATTTCTTGTGACCATATCCATTACAATAAAAACAATAGCCATAAAAATAAGACCTGTCTATATATCTCTGACCTGATTGCCTTTTGTAGCTTTGTTCCTTCCAGCCTTCTCTATTTGGAATGTCCTCTGTATTCTTCACTTCTCCCCTTTTTGTTTCCTCTTGTGTAAGAGCTTCATCATAGCTCTTTTTATTTTTAAAACCAATCCCCATCTTATATGAATATTCTTTTTGACTTTCCAATATCTTATTCAGCATGTTAGTGCTATCTTTAAATTTTGAATCACTGACTCCTTTATCACTGACTGCTTTTTTAATATCTTCTTTTAAAGAGGCAATTTCAATAACATACCTTTGACATTCTTTTCTTGTTATTTCCAACTGTGATGTGAGATCTTCTTCATTCTTCTTGGCTTCTTCAAAGTGTGATTGTAGATCTTCAATCATTTCCTTTGACTCTTGTTCATTTTTCTCGATCTGGCACTTTATTCTTTGATTCTTCTTTTGAACAACTTCTAACTCCTCTAAGGCATAAATGAGATCTCCTTCCATATTCACTTTAGCTTCATCCTCTTCTTCTTCTTGATCACCTTCATGTATGGCCATGAATAGAATCTCTTCTTCTTCTGAATCACTGAATTCACTATCTTTGACTGAGCTAGGATCCTTAGAATATAGGCTCTTCTTCTCGAATTGCTTCTTATATTTGCCTTTGAAATTCTTCTTGTATGAAGGATTTTCTTCTTATTCTTCATCATTACCCTTATTTGGGCATCTAGTTGAAAAATATCCAATCTTTCCACAATTAAAATATTTAAAAGGCAATTTTCCTTGATATTTACCTATTCCTCTTTTCGGCTTGCAAATGAAAAGTGCTCCATTGTCATCTTCATCATCACTGGAACTATCACTTGATTCTTGAATCTTAGCTTTCTCCTTCTTTGATGTCTTGAAAGCTGCTTCTCTCTTTGAGGGTTTATCTTGTTCTGTCCACATCTCATATGCCATGAGAATACCATGAAGCTCATCCATCTTTAGCTTGGCTAAATTCTTCATCTCCTCAATTGCCGAAACCTTTGCATCATATATCATTGGTAGAGATCTCAAAACCTTTTGCACCACCATTGACTCATCCAATGTTTCTCCAAGACCTTGAATCTAATTTATGATTTGATCAACTCGCAAAAGATAACTTGCTATATCTTCTTCTTCTTCCATCTTCAAACTTTCAAACTGCCTTTTAAAAGTCTGTAGCTTAGCTTGCTGAACCTTTCCATCACCTTTGTAAATATTCTCAAGTTTTACCCAAGTTTCATGAGCATATTTACATTTCATAACTTTAACAAATTTAGATTCACATAAACCACATAAAATAGCATTTAAAACTTTAGCATTACATTCCCTTGCCTTCTTTTTTGCTGGAGTAATTGTAGATGTCTTTGGCTCTTCATATTCCTCCACCACTGCTTTCCATATGTTGAATCCAAGGGCCATCAAATAAACCTTCATTCTCATGCTCCAAAAATAATATTTTGTTCCATCAAACAAAGGTGCCTTATTTGTAGAAAATCCTTCCTTTGACCCAGCCATCGTGCTTTTCCGATCTACCTTCAAGCTGTAAAACTTTTCAAAAAGGAACATGCTCTGATACCAATTGTTAAGCATGGAATATACTAAGAAGGGGAGGTGAATCAGTATATCATATATCTTATAAAACATTCCTTTAACCAAATTCCACTTAATCAAATCATTCAAGATATGCAATAAAACTCAAACAATAAACACTACACAAGATAAAGAGAGACGCCAAATATAATATGGAAACCCAATGTGGGAAAAACCATAGAGAACAATCTAAAGTATATGAATGAGCACCAACCCAAACAATATTCACAAGCTAAGCTTGCAGGAGCACCATACCCATTTGCTGAGCACCAACCCATAGGAGCACCAACCCCTTTGCCGAGCACCAACCTAGCAACAATTCATGAGCACCAACCCATAGGAGCACCGAACCCTTTATGTATACCACACACCTATCTCTCAATGTTGCTATCTCAACAAATGATAGATCAATACAAAATCTCCTTTCTCTCTCTCACCTTTGCTCTTCTAAGCTAGATATAACAAATACAAATCATATTCATCTCTCACAATTGATCTTCTAAGCTAGATATTACAATATCAAATCAACCTCTATCTTGCATATTACAAATGGCTTCTCAAGCCTTTATTTATAGCTTTTCAAATGACCTTTGGCCTTCCCCCTTTATGACCCTTCAATTCTCATGGAAAATGGTGCCAATCTTGGATGACCCTTCATATTCAAGCCTTTGAAAAGTCATGTGGTGACCCTTCATGACCAAAAACATCCTTCCCACTTTTGTCCTTATCTTTGGTGACTTTTCATATTCCTCAAAGTGTCCCTTCATGAGAAATTGTGCCCTTACTCTTTTATCTTCACTTGGTGACTCTTGGTATTCCCCAAGATGACTCTTCATGGGAAAATGTGTCCCATCCTTCTTTTGTCTTTACCCCGTGGCTCTTCAACTTCTCCATGGGCCCTTATTTTGTCTCATATGCAACCAAAAATATATTCATTAATATTAAATAAATATTAACTCATTTTATCCAAGCTATATTTATTACAAACAACATTAAATGCAATGGGGCCTTTATCACCAATAATGCTAGACCTTTGACATCAATGACAATATTTCCTACAATCTCCCCCTTTGTCATTGATGGCAACCTCAATCTTAAAACTACCACATCTTATCACCTACACATATTATCATCTAAAAACATACAGTAACTCCCCCTTACTATAGCAACATATACCTGTTACTTGTACCTATTTTTTGCACCTGTACATGTACCTATTTCTGTAATATGGTTAAAGGAACCATGTTAAGCACAGGATATACTGAGAGGAAGGGTGAATCAATATATCATATATCTTATAAAATTTTCCTTTAACCAAATTTTACTTAATCAAACATTCAAGATATGTAATAAAACTCAAACAATAAACACCACACAAGATAGAGAGAGACACCAAATATAACATGGAAACCCAATCTAGGAAAAACCACAGAGAATAATCTCAAGTATATGAATGAGCATAAACCCAAACAATATTCGCAAGCCAAGCTTGTAGGAGCACCATACCCCTTTTCCGAGCACCACCCCAGATACTATTTGTGAGCACCAACCCACAGGAGCACCAACCCCTTTGCCGAGCACCAACCTAGCTACTATTCATGAGCACCAACCCACAGGAGCACTAACCCCTTTGCCAAGCACCAATCTAGCAACAATTCATGAGCACCAACCCACAGGAGCACCAACCCCTTTGTGTATACCACACACCTATCTCTCAATGTTGCTATCTCAACAAATGATATATCAATACAGCATCTCCTTCCTCTCTCTCATCTTTTCTCTTCTAAGCTAGATATAACAAATACAAATCATATTCATCTTTCACAATTGCTCTTCTAAGTTAGATATTACAATATCAAATCAACCTCTATCTCTCATATTACAAATAGCTTCTCAATCCTTTATTTATAGCTTTCCAAATGACCTTTGGCCTTCCCCCTTTGTGACCCTTCAATCCTCATGGAAAATGGCACCAATCTTGGATGACCTTTCATATTCAAGCCTTTGAAAAGTCATGTGGTGACCCTTAATGACCAAAAATGTCCTTCCCACTTTTGTCCTTATCTTTGGTGACTTTTCGTATTCCTCAAAGTGTCCCTTCATGAGAAATTATGCCGTTACTCTTTTGTCTTGACTTGGTGACTCTTGGTATTCCCCAAGATAACTCTTCATGGGAAAATGTGTCCCATCCTTCTTTTGTCTTTACCTTGTGGCTCTTCGACTTCTCCATGGGCCCTTCTTTTGTCTCATATGCAACCAAAAATATATTTTTTAATATTAAATAAATATTAACTCATATTAGCCAAGATATATTTATTACAAACAACATTAAATGCAATGGGGCATTTATCACCAATAATGCTAGACCTTTGACATCAATGATAATATTTCCAATAATCTCCCCCTTTGTCATTGATGGCAACCTCAATCTTGAAACTGCCACTTCCTATCACCTGCACATATTGTCATCTAAAAACATATAGTAACTCCCCCTTACTATAGCAACTTGTACCTATTCCCTGTACCTATTTTTTGCACCTATATCTATACATGTTATTCTCCCCCTTTGACATCAATGGCAAAGGGCCTACCTAGAGCTAACACTTAGCTCCCCCTCAACTGATGCTGAACATCAATGGCAAGAAGTAATAGAAATTACTCCCAACTCCTCTCACCGAACTTTGAATGTATCTTTTGATCGTGCCTTTGAGAAGATATCTGACAAAACATATACATTGTTCCCTATCCTTTGAGCATTTGCAATCAACTCATTTGAATCTTTTTTTCTAATCTCACAACCTTATTTATGAAAATTTAATGTGTATCCTTGATCACATATTTGACTAACACTCAATAGATTATGCTTAAGACCTTTTACATATAAAACATTCTTAGTCTTAGTTCTACCATAGTCTAACTCAAAGTACCTTTTCTGGCTATCTTGGCAGTGGTTTTATCTTTGAATCTCACTATACCACCATTGATCTTCTTTAGAGATATGAGTTTACATTTATCTCCTGTCATATGCCTCGAACATCTGCTATCAATTAACCATGGCTAATCTTTACCTCTTACATGTAGAGCTATCTAAGCCATCATAGAATCTTCATGTTGTTTCTTCTACCATGAACATATCTGAACCTTCTCCCTAATGAATGGAGCTTTGAGACTCTGATCCTTCTTGACTGACTCGAACATGCTTTTACAATACCGTGTTATGTGTCTGAAGTTGTTGCACTTGTAGCATACTATGGTCTCTTCATCAAAGCTTGATAGAGGAGCAAAAGAGTTGTGGCTTCTGCTTGACTTTACTTGACTTTCCTTCTCCTTATTTCTAAAATTGTTCTCTTTTTCTACATTCTAATTTTTTATGACCATATCCATTATAATAAAAATAATAGCCATAAAAATAAGACCTGTCTGTATATCTCTGACCTGATTGCCTTTTGTAGCTTTGTTCCTTCCAGCCTTCTCTGTTTGGAATGTCCTCTGTATTCTTCACTTCTTCCCTTTTTGTTTCTTCTTGTGTAAGAGTTTTAGCATAGCTCTTTTTATTTTAAAAACCAATCCCTATCTTATCTGAATATGCTTTTTGACTTTCTAGTATCTTATTTAGCATGTTAGTGCTATCTTCAAATTTTGAATCACTAACTACTTTATAACTGACTGCTTTCTTAATATCTTATTTTAAAGAGGCAATTTCAATAACATACCTTTGACATTCTTTTTTTGTTATTTCCAACTGTGCTGTGAGATCTACTTCATTCTTCTTAGCTTCTTCAAAGTGTGCTTGTAGATCTTCAATCATTTCCTTTGACTCCTATTCATTTTCTTGATATAGCATTTTAATCTTTGATTCTTCTTCTAAATGGCTTCTAACTCTTCTAAGGCACAAATGAGCTCTCCTTCCATATTCACTTCAGTTTCTTCCTCTTCGTCTTCTTGATCACCTTCATGTATGGCCATGAATAGAATCTCTTCTTATTTTATCTTTAAACTTTCAAACTGCCTTCTAAAAGTCTGAATCTTAGCTTGCTGAACCTTTCCATCACCTTTGTAAATATTCTCAAGTTTTACCTAAGTTTAATGAGAAAATTTACATTGCATAACTTTAACAAATTTAGATTCACATAAACCACATAAAATAACTTTTAAAGCTTTAGCATTACATTCACTTGTCTTCTTTTTTGTTGGAGTAATTGCAAATGTCTGTGGCTCTTCATATTCCTCCACCACTGCTTTCCATATGTCGAATCCAAGGGCCATCAAATAAACCTTCATTCTCATGCTCCAAAAAGCATAATTCATTCCATCAAACAAAGGTGCCTTATTTGTAGAAAATCCTTCCTGTGACCCAGCCATCGTGCTTTCCCGATCTACCTTCAAGCTATAAAACTTTTCAAAAAGGAACCTACTCTAATACCAATTGTTAAGCATAGGATATACTGAGAGGGGGGGTGAATTAATATATCATATATCTTATAAAAAATTCCTTTAACCAAATTTCACTTAATCAAACATTCAAGATATGAAATAAAACTCAAACAATAAACACCACACAAGATAGAGAGAGACACTAGATATAACATGGAAACCCAATGTGGGAAAAACCATAGAGAACAATCTCAAGTATATGAATGAGCACAAACCCAAACAATATTCACAATCCAAGCTTGCAGGAGCACCATACCCCTTTGCCGAGCACCACCCTAGCTACTATTCATGAGCACCAATCCATAGGAGCACCACACCCCTTTGCTGAGCACCAACCCAGCTACTATTCGTGAGCACCAACCCATAGGAGCACCAACCCCTTTGCAGAGCACCAACCCAACAACAATTCATGAGCACCAACCCACAGGAGCACCAACCCCTTTGTGTATACCACACACCTATCTCTCAATGTTGCTATCTCAACAAATAATAAATCAATACATCTCTTTCCTCTCTCACACATTTTCTCTTCGAAGCTAGATATAAAAAATACAAATCATATTCATCTTTCACAATTACTCTTCTAAGCTAGATATTACAATATCAAATCAACCTCTATATCTCATATTACAAATGGCTTCTCAAGCCTTTATTTATAGCTTTCCAAATGACCTTTGGCCTTCCCCCTTTGTGACCCTTCAATCCTCATGGAAAATGGCACCAATCTTGGATGACCCTTCATATTCAAGCCTTTGAAAAGTCATGTGGTGACCCTTCATGACTAAAAACATCCTTCTCACTTTTTTCCTTATCTTTGGTGACTTTTTGTATTCCTCAAAGTGTCCCTTCATGAGAAATTGTGCCCTTACTCTTTTGTTTTCACTTGGTGACTCTTGGTATTCCACAAGATGACTCTTCATGGGAAAATGTGTCCCATCCTTCTTTTGTCTTTACCCCGTGGCTCTTCAACTTCTCCATGAGCCATTATTTTGTCTCATATGCAACCAAAAATATATTCATTAATATTAAATAAATATTAACTCATATTAGCCAAGATATATTTATTATAAATAACATTAAATGCAATGGGGCCTTTATCACCAATAATGCTAGACCTTTGACATCAATGACAATATTTTCAACACCTATCGCACATTAGGTAGACTTCTAAGGAAGGTGGAAATAATGCAAATAAGAACATGGTTCACTTTAAAGATTTACCCTTGCAAGCAAACAACATTAGCCAAAATGCAAGAAGAGTAAGAAAATGAAATGAACCTACAAACTTTAAGTCAACATATCATTAACACAAGTTAAAAAATATACAATTAAATGTATACATCAAGAATTCATAAGAACCATTCAAATCTAGAAGTTAGAACAAACAAGTGAGAGAGAAGCCATGATAACAAAAGACACAAATAAATATGGACAAACTTTTCATAATTCCTTGCTTGTATTAGTTGCTCCAAAGTTCACAAAGTAATTTTGGCTTTAATAACTCCCCCCCTTTTCTATAATTGATAGTACTCCTTTTATATAATGCAAGAAAATATGTCATTCAATCATATCCAATCACAAAATTCCAAGTGTATAGGACAGGTGTCTTTTTTTTACATTCTAGAATGAATGATATTTTCTAATGGACTAACCTATAGACAATGTGCTCTTATAAATTACACCTATCTATACAAAAAGAATATCCTATTTCAAAATATTATACGATGCTAGTTACAAAAGAATATTCTCATTTTATCTAACTTTGGGACCCACTAGCTGATGAAGTTAAGTGGAGCTCCATGTTTTCTTGGAAAATGCTTTTTCAAGGTGTCAGGGTCATGAATTTAGATTAAATTGTTCACTACTAGATCACACTTCAATTTCAGATTGAATTATGCTTGTATTGATGATAGTTCAACTTTTATATCTTGATTTAGGATGATGACAAGGTCGAGCTAAGTATTTTATCTATGTTAGGACTATTTTGAATGTTTTTTTAGTATTTTAATGGTGGTATCCAATTCTAACATTATGAAATTCATGACTTAGATTTATATCTTTACATATTCTGGGTCTACAGGGTCTCTAATTTGGCATACTGCACCAATGTGGCTTAGATGTTGCATTTTCATGGAATCATTGTGGCATCATGCTCATCACTGTTAAAAAATGTTCATTACTTTTGAAATTTTAGCTTTGATCTTACATCGTTCGATCCTTTTGTATGACTCAATACAAACCATAGATCTTTATATTATTTATATCTTGATAGCTATCTTAAAATTAATGTTTATGTACCCATCATTTGACATTTGCATGAACATCTTTAACATCCTCATGACCATAAATTTTAAACTCATCCTCAAGATTTTCTACTATATTAAAATTGACATCTATGCACTTGTCATTTGATGTCTATGTGAACATCTTTGACATTCATGTGATTTTTAATTTTATGTATGTATTTAGAACTCTTGGTTGAGCTTAAAATTGATGTCTACATGACTATCATGTAACATTTTCATGAATGTCTTTAATGTCTATGTGACTATCAATTTTAAACACGTCCTCAGAACTCCTTACTGAGCTCACCACTTATCATTTTCTGATTCACTTTTCACTCTGTAAGTTCTGTTGTGAAATGATTTTTCACCATGTGGTGGTCCCATGTGCCTTCAGAGCTTTGTTGAAAAATCTTACTTCGTATCACTCTGTTGGATCATGTCCATCTAGGTGAACGTAAGCCATTGATCTCTAAAAGATGTTTAGGATTTAGTCTAGGATCATGGCTTTTCATCATTGATCTCAAACTATTTTATCAACTTATCTGATCAAATGTGGGTTGTTGATCCACATAGATGAAAAAAAATTAATTCAGGCTTAGTCATAAATTTTATAGACTATGGTTTTGATTTCATGTTAATATACACAAAGTAACACCTTAGGCAAGGAGCATTTAAAATAAGTATAAAGACATAACAAATGGGACCCCATGAATAATAGAAGGACCTATCATAAAATTTTAACCTAAGGTTTCATTGTATAAATAAATACAATGAAACTTTAGGTTAAGGCCTTAGGCTAAGTTAGAACATAATAAAAGGGACTACGCGTTCATGGGATATAAAGGGACTAAGCATAAGATTTAAACTAAGATTTGGTTGTGATGATAAACATGACTAACCCTCAATATGAAATTAGGTTAAGTCTATGGCACTTATAATTGTTCCCATGCAAATTTGAATTTAATTAGAATGGACCTAGGTCAAAACATTAGACTAGGGTTTTAATCATAGTTTAAAATAGATCCAATTAATTTCAGACCAGCTAATAAAATGTTTATTTTAACATTTGAAGCACCAAACCCTAAGCATGTTCATTTCTAAATGATATTTCATTAATCTTAAAACACAAGTAATTAGTTTTAGCACATTAGAAGGGGTAAAACTATGATCATCTAAAAATATATCCATTATTCCAAGCAAGATTATTTCCTGCAAACAATAGGAAATATTGAAGTTAGGGCTCAAGGAACATGTAAAGCTTAATTTAAAGTCTTAGATTAAAGTTTTCATGTAAATAAATCCTTTTAATCTAAAACCTTAAGATATGTTTAAAACATATTAAAGTGACCTCGTGAATAAAAAGTTTGGTAGAATTCAATGCTTCGAGGAAATTGTTCCATGGGAAGTGCTGTGGGGAAAATGTTTGTAAGAATTAGGCACTTTAAGGGAATTATCTTGAGAAAAATGTTTGAAAAAAATGAAATGTTTCAAACATAAGTCTTGAAAGCTAGATCTATCAGACAAAATGTCTAAAGGAATTCTTAAACAAAAAGCCCAAATAGAATTGTTTAAATTGCATAAGTCCTGAAAGCACTTAGACTAAATATCTAAAACATAAACCCTAAAGACCAATTCATTTAAGATAAAAGTTTTGAAGGAAAATCTCGAAAAATATAAGTCTAAAAACACCACACCTGATAATTAGGAACATAACAGAATGACTTTTCTTGTAACTTACACCACATAAATAATAAATAGGACGAAGGAGGGCTCGAGACATAAAAGGGGCCAAGCATGGATTTTTAGATTAAGGTTTGGTCATGTTAATAAACATGACTAAAACTTAGAATAAAAATTAAACTAATTCTATATCATATTTAAAGTGTTCTCATGTAAAATTTAAATCAAAGCTCCTACCAATTACAGAAGAAGCGCTTAGACTAAATTTAGACCAAGGCATTCGCAACTCAAATATGAATTCAATTTTATTCTCAATAGACCAAAGGTTAGTAAAAGATCAAATTAACATTAAATCATGAAGTCCAAGATTTTGTCCATTCCAAATAGACTCCATTGGACCTATAGTTGGAAAACATAGAGATCTAAAGTTAGCAAATTTAGATAAGGGCAAACCAAAATCATGTGCAAATATACTAACCAAACTAGGTCTGGATGATCTTCAAATAAAAAAATTGTGCAAACATGCTAGTGGCACTCTAATCAAGAGAATTTTCAATTTTTAGGTACAAATTTACACAATTTAATACAAGGGTCCCCATTTTCAGGAATGGGGGTATGTTGACCTTAATAAATGGTGACTTTTGGGGGAAACATAGCAATATGTTAGAATTCAGAGACTCTAGTTCATACTAATAATTAAATTAGTAATTTCAATTGATCAGTCACTATTATTTAGATCATTTCATGGTTGAAACAAGTCTTACATATGCATAATTAGGGTAAAACATCAAGACCTAGTCATGTTTTGTGTGTGCTTTGATTCCACTTACTATTTTCCATGAGATATAGGAAAAAACATCCAAATTTCATGCCTTTAACCATTAACATTGACTTATAACATGTTTGGATATTCATTAAGAACCATGATTTAGCTCAGGGAGGGCTTGGTCATTGCTCTGCTACCAATCAAGTTTCCATAGCTTTGATAGAGATGCCTTTGGCTTCATTCAAGGCCTTGTTCCACTACTACCTAGGTGTTCATATCCTGATGGAGATTACCCAAATCACCTATGCTTTAGAAATCTCTTTGAATTTTGTAATAAGCTCTTATTTTTATATTTTTAGGTCATTTTTGGATTTTTATTAGAGGTTAAGAACCAAGTTAGCTAGGTTTAGGGATTTGGTCAAATTTTTGATCTTCAGACAATCATCTATGGTTGCAACCTTTGCCCCAAGTAATAATGTTTGTTAAGTGCAAACATGGTTGTCTCTTAATAGTTTAAACTTTCATCCCATATGTATAATTCTTCTTAAATACAAGTTTAGATCAAAGCAATTCTTAAGATCTTATGGAGTAGTTAACCTACCAATTAGTCCTTACTAGTTTCTCTAAACTATAACATACAACTTGTATTTCAAATCCATGGTCAACACTTACTTAAGGTTCATACCTGCATTCCTGAACTTGTGGAGTTTCTGAGTAATTAGGTGAAGCTTAATCTAAGTGTTATCAAAAGGACTTATTATAATTGAGGAACAAAGCATAAGAAGTAAAAGAACAAAAATCAAAGGAAACAAGCAAACAAATATGTACATATGCTATACACAAATAATGGACAAGAAGGAAGGAACAAGAAATAAATTAATCTAAGACCTATACTAACTACATAAAGAAATTAACTCTGGGATCAAATGGAAAGTTATTTATCTAACCATAGAATATTGAGGCATGATTATTTCCATTCAATGGCCCATTATTATGTATAGGAGCATTTGCATGCTTGTGTCTTCCAGGTGATGTAGCTTGGTTTCCTATTTTCATTCTCCAGTACATAAGTTGAAGTTATGGATTTAAAACCCAATCATCTTCATCCCCAATTCTTCTACTTCACATCAAGAGTGTTAATTTTGTTTCATCCATAAACAAATAGTGTCTTATATCATCTTCACCCAATAATGGTAGCTTAGATAGCATCCTTAGACTGATATTTTCATTAGGTTCTTTCTGAGGTGGAAATGGACTACCAATCTTTGTACAAAAATCTTCCAAGTCATCCCAAAAGGCTTCTTCATCCTTATCATCCAAATGATGTTCATATGGAATCTTACCATTATAAACATGTTGGTCCCATACTCCTAACCTTTTGATGAAGTCATATGACAATTGCTAACATATTTCACCTACTTCATCTTCATCCATAGTGAAAAAAGGTAGCTCTTCCACCTGATTGAGTTCTACCTCATCTAGTTTTAGGATTTCTAGGACATCATTTCCTTCTTGGGACACCTCAATTTCTTTCGAGAAATCTTGGTGTAATTTCTACCTATGGTCATCTTCTTCAACAGTATCTTTTATTCCATTATTTACTTCATATGAAGTGTCCTCATAACTTTCTTTTGAAGAGAAATCAACTTATATTTGATCTTGTTCATGGGGATACTCATCTTGAAGAGTTGTTCCTTCTTCCAAAGTATCTTTAGGTTCACTTTATTCTTCAAATGGAAAATAAAAAAGCCTCTATCATGAAACGTTGAGATGTCCTTGCAAATCTAGATGTTTCTACAATTGTATTGGTTAGGCACAATTTTAGTTGTATCCCCTTCACCTTGAGTTGTTTCAAAAACATTATAATGATCAACTAAATCCATATTAGATAAATTCATTTTTATGTTTTAGATGATCCATTATTGTTGTCATCATGAAACTTATTTGGATGCCTATTGAACCTTTGAGAAGCATATTTTATGTTAGAGCTCTCCCCTGTATTTCCTAATTATTTTTGCAATTGAAGAGAGTTAGTGCTCAATTTTTAGACCATTTCTAACATCAATTCATTTAAATTTTATGGTGTCTCAGGCTCATGAACTAGATCATTAATACTAGATATGGGCATTAGAGTTCCATGATTTTATGGATGAATCCCACTAACAGTGTTATTCAGGAACCCTAGGTTTTGTCCAAGATATAGATGACTCAATAGTAATTGGTTTCAAACTAGAGGTTGGTTCAGAGCAAGTATATTTTGATTGGAATTAGGGGTGGAGTATGCCATTTGACCTTGGGGTTGTATCTAGTTATTAATGATCATAGCTTTGGCATAAGCCAATGATAATGTATTGACAACATTTGTAGATCTTTTCAAGAACATAGAGGTCATAGGGTCTAAGGCATCCCTATAAATCTCTAAAGCGAAATCCATATCAGGTTTATATGGGGCCATGGTCCTACTAAACATCTTTTCAAACCTAGCATTAAAGGCTCTTATGGTCTCATTGAAATCCTTCTTAACTGTGATGAACTATTGGTAAAGAGTGTATAGACTAATAATTTTGCCAAATTGATCAATCAAAATATTATTAAAGTCATTCTAACTAATAATGTAATTCTTAGGTAGGTTGAGAAACCAATCATATGCAGCCTCTTTAAAAGTGAATGAAAATAATCTACATGCTACATATTAGTGAACTACATTTAATAATCTCAAATTAGCCTTGAATGATTTAATATGTTCTTTAGCATTGACAACATTATTAGGACTGAAAGAAGGCAAATAATTTTTAGGATTTTGAGGAATATTTTGTACTATACCTGACACATTGATTGAGGAACCACCTAGCCAAGCCATACCTTGAACACATGAGCACCCTGACTTCGTGAAGTTGGTTGAGACCTTGAAAGTTAACACTCACCTCCGTCTCACTTTTGGAAATTCTATATTGTGACTTTGAAACCTATTTA
Organism: Torreya grandis; assembly: GCA_037957365.1. NCBI lineage: Eukaryota > Viridiplantae > Streptophyta > Pinopsida > Cupressales > Taxaceae > Torreya > Torreya grandis. The sequence continues at coordinate 667,325 of JARHVA010000484.1, forward strand.
AATTATGATTCACCAAACTAATCTTTAAAAACTACAATGATTAAGTTTGCACGTTAAGCCATTTTTGCATAAATACATGTAAAACATAACTACCTTTAACTAAATAAGCTTAAAGATATATCTAGACTGATGAATGAGAGGGATTTTACACCTCTAATCTTGAATAAACTCAAATTCATAAAGAGATAGTTAATCTTTGTACACAATTTATATTACAACCTTAAAAGTGGGGAATACACAAAGCATGAACTACCTTTGCATAAATATCCATTGATCTTCAAATAATATAGATATTTGACTAAAAAAAGCCCAAAGGCTGGTCTAAAACCATAAATATCGATGATCTTTACATAATTGAGAAAAGGATCACACAATATGTAAATAATACACCTATTTTTTATCAAAACACACCAAAATTAGCAAAGGTTATGCAAATTCACAAAGATATACTTAGGGCCTCCTTCTAGCACTAGTGAAGCTCCTCCTATTGATGCCTAAATGTTTATCATAGGTGTTTAGAGTGTTTAAGAAACACTTATCATTTTAGAATTCCTAATAACTCAACACATGAGTTATAGGTTGTGATAATCATGTTATCTTTGATGGAACAAAGGTAGGAACAAGTGGATTGTTTCACAATATTTATAATGTTTGGTGGTTGGGAGCCACCATGGCCAAATAGCAAATCTATGCAAAATATGAACTATCTATGCTAAGAATAGTGAATTATGATCAATAACTAATCTAAGATGGATATCTACAATGATGATTAAGCTAAAGTGAATTGGTTAAAAAGGAGCAAAAGGAAGGGTAGGGCAAAAAAGAGATGTTGTTGATATTCATTCCAAACATCATGACAAAGTTCAAATATTATCTAAACATGCACTTAACTAATGTATAACATGAAGTAGCATAAGCTCAAATCCTATCACACATTAGGTAGGATTCTAAGGAAGGTATAAATAATGCAAATAAGATCCTGGTTCACTTCAAAGATTTACCCTTGCAAGTAAACAACATTAGCCCAAATGCAAGAAGAGTAAAAAAATGAAATGAACCTAAGAAATTTTAGTCAACATAGCATTGACACAAGTTAAAAACTCTGCAATCAAATATACACACTACAAATTCATAAGAACCATTCAATTATGGAAGTCAGAATAAACAAGTGAGAGATAAGCCATAATAAAAAAAGACAAACAAATATGGAAAATCTTTTTAGAATTCCTTGCTTGTATTAGTTGCTCCAAAATTTACAAAGTGATTTTGGCTCTAAGAATTCCCCCCTTTTTTACAATTGACAATAATCCTTGTAATGATTGCAAGGAAGTATGTCATTCAGTCATATCCAATCGCAAAAGTCCAAGTGTTTAGGATATGTGTCTTTTTTGTTACATTCTAAAATGAATGATTTTTTTAATGGATTGACCTATAGACAATGTGCTCTTACAAATTGCACTTGTCTATACAAAAATAATATCCTATTTCAAAGTTTTATACAATGCTACTTATAAAATAATATTCTCATTTCATCTAACCTTGGGACCCACTGGATGATGAAGTCAAGTGGAGCTCCACATCTTCCTAGGAAATGCTTTTATAAGCTATCAAGGCTGTGAATTTAGATCAAATTACTCACTGGTGGATCACACTTTAATTTCAAATTGAATTATGCTCATATTGATAGTAGTTCAACTTTTTTAGATTGATTTAGGTTGATAATAGGGTCAAAATAGGGCTTTTGTCTATGTTAGGGTTATTCTCAAGGCTTTGTTAGTATTTTAATGATAGCATCTAGTTCTAACATCGTGGACTTCATGACTTGGATCTCTACCTTTTCATCTTCTGGATCTATGGGATCTCCAATTTGGCATACTAAACCAACATGGCTTTGATGTGGCATTTTTATGGCATCCTCATGGCATCTTGCTCATCATTGTTCAAAAAAATGATCATTTCTTTTAAAAATTTTGCTTTGTTCTCACACCATCCTATCTTTTCGTATGACTCAACATGGACCATAGATCTTTAGATTATTTGGATCCAAATAACTATCTTAAAATTGATGTATGCATGCCCATCATTTGATGTTTGTATGAACATCTTTAATGTCCACATGATTGTCAATTTTAAACTCATCTTTAGGATTCTCTATTATCTTAAAATTAACATCCACATGCCCATCATTTGACAGTTGTGTGAATGTTTTTTCATCCATATGATCATTAATTTTAAGTACATCTTTGGAATAATTTACTAAGCTTAAAATTGACATCTATACAACCATCATTTAATGTCTGTGTGAACATATTTGACATGTATGTGAACATCTTTGACATCCATGTAATTATGAATTTTGAACACATCCTTAGAAATCTTTGTTGAGCTTGCCACTTATCATTTTTTGGTTTTCTCTACACTCTGTTAGTTCTATCAGGAAATGCCTTTCCACCATGTGGCAGTCCTATGGGCCTTCATAGATTCATTGAAAAGTCTTAAATTGTCTCACTCCATTGGATCATGTCCATCCAAGTGAACGTGAGATGTTGATCTCTAAAAGATGCTCAGGATTTAGTCTGGGACCATGGCTTTTCATCGTTGATCTCACTCTATTGGATCAACTTATTTAATCAAATACAGATCATTTATCCTACATAAATGCAAAAGGATTAAGTCAAGATTAGTCATAAAGTTTATGAACTATGGTTTTTATTTTGCATTAATAAACACAAATTAAAACCTTAGGCTAGGAGAATTTAAACTAAGTTTTGAGACATAACAAAGGGAACCCCATGAATAATAGAAAGACCTAACATAAAGTTTTAACCTAAAGTTTCATTGTGTAAATAAATACGATGAAACTTTAAGGTAAGGCTTTAGGCTAAGTTAAAACATAGTAAAAGGGACCACACATTCATGGGATATAAAGGGACCAAGCATAAGATTTAGACTAAGGTTTGGTTGTGTTGATAAACATGACTAAACCTTAGGGTAAAATTAGGCCAAGTCTATAGCACTTATAATTGTTCCCACATAAATTTAAATTTAATTAGAAGGGACATAGGTCAAAACATTATACTAGGGTTTTAATCATGTTTTAAAATAGATCCAATTAATTTTAGACCAGCTAATAAAAGGTCCATGTTAACATTTGAAGCACCAAACCCTAAACATGTTCATTCCTAAATGAGATTACATTGATTATACAACATAAGCAATTATTTTTAGCACATTGGAAGGGGTAAAACTATGATCATCTAAAAATATATCCATTAGTCCAAGTGAGATTAGTTCCTGTAAATAATAAGAAATATTGAAGTTAGGGATCGGGGAACATGTAAAGCTTAATTCAAAGTCTTAGATTAAAGTTTCCATGAAAATAAATCCTTTTAATCTAAATCTTTGAGCTAGGTTTAAAACATATTAAAGTAACCTCATGAATAAAAAGTTTGATAAAATTCAATGCTTCAGGGAAATTATTCTAGGGGAAATGTTACAGGGAAAATGTCCACAAGAAATAGGTGATTTAGGGGAATTATCTTAGGCAAAATGTTTGAAATAAATGAAATGTTGAAAACATAAGTCCTGAAGGCCAGATCTATCAGACAAAATGTTTGAAGGAATTCTTGAACAAAAAGATCGAATAGAATCATCTAAATTGCATAAGTCCTAGAAGCACTTGGACTAATTATCCAAAACATAAACCTTGAATACCAATTAGTTTGGGACAAAATTTTTGAAGGCAAATCCCAAAAAAGACAAGTCTGAAAACATCACACCTAATAGTTAGGAATATAACAAAAGGACTTTGCGTGTAGCTTAGACCACATGAATAATAAACAGGATGAAGGGGGGCTTGGGAAATAAAGGGCCAAGCATGGATTTTTAGATTAAGGTTTGGTCATGTTAATAAAAACAACTAATCCTTAACATAAAAATTAAACTAAGTCCATAACATATTTAAAGTGTTCCTGCATAAAATTTAAACTAAAGCTCTTGCCAATCTTAGAAGAAGTACTTAAACTAAATTTAGACCAAGGCATTAGCAACTCAAATGTGAATTTAATTTGATTTTCAACATATCAAAGGTTAGTAAAAGATCAAATTAACATTAAATCATGAATCCCAAGCTTTTGTCCATTTTAAATAGACTCTATTGGACCAGCAGTTGGAAAACACAGAGATCCAAAGTTGGCAAATTTAGACAAGGGCAAACCAAAATCATGTGCAAATATGCTAACCAAACCAGGTGTGGATGATCTTCAAATAAAAATACTATACAAAAATTCTAGTTCCACTTTGATCAAGTGAATTTTTAATTTTAAGGTACAAATTTGCATAATTTAACACAAGGGTCCTCATTTTTCAAGATTGGGGGTATGTTGACCTCAACACAAAACAAATAGTAATAGAGGCTTTTAAGGTTCTTGTTTAGCAGAGGGTTTTTTTTTCTAGAGTAAAGTAATCTATTTAAAGTTAAAGTAATTAGCATCATTGATTTTAATTTCATTGTTTGTGGTTATGTGGAGAGAATACTATGGGGACCCGATCCTGTTACTATATTGATTTTGTATCCATGACCTACTTTTTTCCTTATTTGGCTTATGTTTAAAATCTATGTAAAAACATTTACATGCTTAGAGGAGGGTCTTTTGAGCTAAACAATGTATTTATTATCATTTTTTTCCTACCATTTCCTTAGTAGCTTATGGCATTAAATTAATGATTTGAATGTCATCTTTACAATGGTATATCATCTACTAAAGGTCTGGTCACTGGAATCAATCTTCAAGAAATAATCCACAATATTTTATCCAAATAATAATGATGACCAAAGGGACAAACCATATAGCTCATGATGCAAAATAAATGCTAATGTATTGATCAATTAACTCTTGCTTCAAGACTTCATCTACAACTGCATCACCATAAATAATATTTTTTTTGTTGATTTTAACTTTATATTGTATTTTTCTTAGTTTAGATGGAGCACATGTTGGAGTTTCCAGTGGTTTAGATCTGTTAGAATCTTTTGAAGGATAAAAATAGTAACTTGTTACTTTTAGTAATTTGGTATTTATGCATATATAAAAATGTAAATTTCCACATAATATATCATAGATCACCTAAAAATATTTTTAATGCAATAAATGGTTCATCAATCAGATGTCTAGTTCAAAAGATATGCCTCTCAGAAGTTGTGGACTCTAAGGAAAGTCATTATTTTAAAATCAGAAGGTAATCAAGGTGGCATGGATTTTAGGTGAAGGAAACTGACCAAAATGGGGTGTGGTTATCTAAGATAAGATGAGGATGTGTTTCTAGGAAAACTTACTGAATTGTGTTTCATTCTTATCCCTGAGTTTTGAAAAAGCAACTATAGAGGGAATAAGCAGGATCTAAATGAAAAAATAGCAAGTGGATGAAGATGATAAGTTGACTTTATCTACTCATGTGACCTTTCCAAAAATGAGGGAATATTGATTTTTTTGGTGGTACACTTAGATATATTATATATTACTATGCCTTGACTTCATGGAGAGGGATTATAAGTTTTAGGAGAAGCTTTTGGGAGAGATTTCAGGGATTGAGTTTTTGGACTTAGCAGTGCAGTTTGTGGCTCCAATATGCAGGTTAACTTTCTTTGTATTTAAACATCCCTTATGGATAGAGCATTGAAATTTATTTTTATAATAAAATATGTTTTATTCTATTATTCACAAATTTCTATGAGAATCTTTGTTGTTTTTTTATGTGTGAATGTTGGGTGGAGTAGTCCTGTACCAAGTGGTATCAGAGCAGTAGTTCCTGAGAGTGTAGATAGATTACTTATTATGAGGAATTTTACACCAATACCTAAGGTTGTGAGTTTATTATAGAGATCAAAATTCTTCCATAAAATAACTATGGTGGTGTTGTGAAAAATGTTGTGATAGAAGAGGGTTTTAGAACCCTGTAAAGACAAATCAATGCATTACAAGAGGACATGCAGAGAGGATTTGAGACAAGAAGAAGAGAGGAAATTGAAGATGAATAAAAATAAGAAGAATAGAATTTAAAATAAGAACAAGATGTTGTAGGATGTCCTAAGTAAGTTAGGTTTTTTAGGGACATTTCCAAGATTGGAAAAAAGGCCAAAGATTGAAGTTTCTACATATTCTAAAAATATGAACCCAAAAGAATTGATCTATTGGATCAATGAAATGGAGGAGTACTTTGAATATGAATGTGGAATAACCTGAAAGGGTAAAATTTATAAAGACCAAGCTAAAAGGCCATGTTAATTTCTAGTGGAAGGAAATTCAGTTAAAGAGAAATCAGAGAGGAAAATATATCACCAAATGTGATAGATTGGTGGAAAAGTTGAAGAGGTAGTTTATTCCTATAGATTATGAGTTGGAGCTATTGAAAAAGTTGTAAGGTTTTAAATAATCAAATATGATTATTAAGGAGTATAAAAAAGAGTTTTACAAGATTGTTATCAACACAGACCATTCAAAGGCTAATAAGGAGAAGGTACCCCATTACATAAATGGGTTAAGGCCAAGCATTTAGGAGGAGCTGAGTCTAGTCAGAATGACTACCATAGAAGATGCATACCAATTTTGCATGAAGGTAGAGGATAAACTAAATAAAATGTTTGAGAACAAACAAAGAGGAAGAGGTCATGGTGGAAGGATTGGTAGAAGATGCTATGGAGGATGAAATGAAGAAGTAAACACCAACCAAAATCAAAGAAGATATAATGTCTATCACCCTTGAAACCAAAATAATGGTGAGAAAAGAGGAAGGGAAGATTTTTATAAGGACCTAGAAGAGGAGGCTTTAGAGGAACTGGTGTTCAATGTGGAGAAGGACATCAAGTTTACGAGTGTCCCTAACATAAAAAAAGGACAAATAGAAGACCTAAAGGGAATAAATGGGTTACATATGTAGATGAATATTCTTAGTCTGACCATTATATATATGCTAAAAGAGGGGAAGCCCTTTTCATAATGAGAGCCTTATTGAATGAATATAGAGAACTAATCCAGAGGAAGAGTCTATTCTAAATAAGATGAAAATCTAGAGGTAAATGTTGTGAAGTTATTATTAATAGTAGTATTACTAATAATCTAGTTTCAAAGGAGAAGGTCAACAAGTTGAAACTAGAGAGGAGAAAGCATCCACACCCATATCATATCGCATGGTTTCATAAGGACCATAAAGCTTTGGTCAATGAGAAAAGTATCATCAAGTTCAAGATTGGAGGCTACTATGATGAGGTACTATGTGACATCATCTTAATGGATGCATGTTATTTGCTACTATGGAGGACATGATAGTATGATAGGTGTGTTGTCCATGATGTCCATGCAAATAACTATTCCCTAATTAAATATGGATTACATCACAAATTAAAAACCTTAAAAGAGGTAGAAGAGAAGGTATGTAGTAGTGCCAGAATTTGTTTGGTTGATGGCAAAAAATTTATGGAAGGCATGAGGCATGAGCATATGTGTTTTCCATTAGTTCTTAAGATTAGAAAGGAGGAATATGGAGATGTACCAGTATAATTCTTATATCTATTAGATTAATTTCAAGATATTACATATGATAATGCACCAAAAGGTTTGCCATTGGTGAGAAAGATAAGTCACCAAATGGATTTGATACCAGGATCCAGTTTGGCAAATAGGCATCCCCCAAAATGACTCTTATAGAGAATGAGGAGATGAATAGGTAAGTTCAAGAGCTATTGAATAAAGTACTAATAAGGGAGAGCCTAAGTCCATGTGCAATACCTACAGTACTAGCACCAAAGAAGGATAGAGAGTGGGGGATGTGTATAAAATTAAGAGCTATCAATAAGATCATGATTAAATACCAATTCCCATTACCACAGATGGATGACATAATGGATTGCTTGAGTGGATCCAAGTACTTCAAAAATATATATTTTAAGAATGCATATCACCAAATCTAGATTCGATAAGGAGATGAATCAAAAATGGCCTTCAAGATGAAGTTTTGTGTGAGTGGTTAGTTATGTCATATGGGCTAACCAATGCACTGAGCACATTTATGTGGCTCATGAATGAGTTATTGAAATAATTTTTGAAATTTTTTGTTATTGTTTATTTAGATGACATTTTTATTTTTAGAAAAAATTTGGAAGAGCATTTGGTGCATATCAAAATAGTTTTTGAGAAGATGAGAGAGGAGAAATTGTTGATTAATATGAAGAAATGTAGTTTTGTAAAGAAGGAATTGGTATACCTAGGATTTTTTATCTCAACTGAGGGTCTTAAGATGGATCCAAAGAAAGTAAGGGATATTGTTGAATGGCCTAAACCAAAGAGTGCTACAGAGGTAAGACCTTTTCATGGTCTAGCAAGTTTTTATAGGAAGTTTATCAAAAAAATTAATAACATTTATGCACCCATAATTAAAAGAATGAGAGGTGATAGAAAGGATTTTAATTGGACTATAGGAGCAACCAAGAGTTTTGATATGTTGAAGAAGACAGTCATAGAGCAACCTACTTTAGCACTTCCATATTTCAACAAGGTATTTTAAGTAGATTGTGATGCTAGTGGGAGTGTTATAGGCACTATATTGAGCCAGGAAGGTAAGCCCATTACCTATTTTATCAAGAAGCTTAATGATGCTAAGAAAAATTATTCTATCTATGATCAAGAATTTTATGATATAGTTCAAGATTTGAATAAATGAAGACATTATTTTTTACCAAAGGAATTTATTTTATATACTGATCATCAAGATTTACAATATCTTAATAACCAAGGAAAGTTGAATCAAAGGCACTTAAAATGGGTTGAGTTTTTACAGAGTTATACTTTTGTTTTAAAGCATAGGAGTGGTAGGTCAAATAGAGTTACAAATGCCTTAACCAAAAGGCAAAATTTATTGACAAAGATGAAGATGGAATTTTTTAGGTTTGATGAACTCAAAAGTTTGTATCCTGAAGATCTAAACTTTGTAGAAGCTTGGAAATATTGTTTGGAATCTATTACTTTGGGTAGAAAAAAATGGTTGGATTTCATGATCCAAGACGGTATGTTGTTTAGAGGAGACCAATTGTCTATTCCAAGGATTTATATGAGAGAGAACCTAATTAAGGAGAAACATAGCAGAGGGTTGCCAGGACACTTTGGTTGAGATAATACCATTGCTCTTATTAGTGAGAATTAATATTCACCATAGTTACACTAGGATGTGAATAAATTTGTGCAAAGTTGTAGAGTATGCCAGATGACTAAAGGATTAAGTCAAAATATTGGATTATATTAGTCATTACCTATACTAAAGAGACCATGGGAAGATATTAGGATGGACTTTGTTCTTGGTTTACCAAGGACATAGATAGGACATGACTCAATATTTATGGTGATGGATAGATTTTCAAAGATGACACATTTCATTCTATGTCAGAAGACTCATGATGTTGTTCACATTGTAGAGTTATTTTTTAGAGAGGTGGTTAGACAAAAGAGTATAGTTTCAGACTAAGATACCAAATTTGTTGGGTATTTCTAGAGCACCTTATGGAAGAAATATAAAACTAATTTGAAATTTAGTTTTACACACCATCCATAGACTGATGGAAAAACAAAGGTGGTGAATATGAGTTTGAAAAACCTATTGAGATGTTTATTAAGAGATAGACCCAAGTGATGGGATTTGATTCTACTCTAGGTAGAATTTGCATACAACAATTACGTCAATAGGAGTACTAGTAAATGACCATTCCAAATTATATATGGAAGTAGTTTGAGGAATGCTTCTGAGATGAGGAAGATGGATAAAGGCAAAAAGAGTAGTGCTAATGTCGAAGACTTTATAGAACACATAAATAACTTGCACAAAGAGGTAAGAAGTCATATTAATAAGATGAAAACTTAGTATAAGGCAAAGGCAAACCAAAATTAGAAGTTTAAGGAATTCAAGGTTGGAGAAAAAGTTATGGTTCACCTGAGAAAGAAAAGATTTCCTACTATAACATATAACAAGCTAAAAATGAAAAGGTTTAGACCATGCAAGATTTTAAAGAGACATGATTCAAGAAATGCCTATGAGGTGGAATTTATAGATGGGTTTGAAACTTCACCTATGTTTAACATTGTTGTTTTGATAGAATATCATGAAGGAGACAGTGAGGTTGGAATATTAGAAAAATTATGAAAAATTCTAGCAACTACTCCAAATGAGGAAGAGATAGAGGAAATCCTGGATAGCCATGTGGGTATAAGTATAAGGAATAGGTAGTATTAATAATACTTGGTTAAGTTTAAGGTAAGGTCTATTGAATAATTCATCATGGTTATCCAAGGTAGAGTTTGACCGTCTTGGTTTTCCTCAAACACTTGAGATATGACTAGGTCACCTATCAAATTACCCTAAGTGTCTGATGTAGGAGCATCTAGGGTATTAGGTAAATCCTACATCACCATAAAAAAAATTAATTTTAACTTTGTCTTGTAGGTTTCTTAGTTCAGTTGGAGCACATGTTGAAGTTTCCAATGGTTTAGAACTATCATAATCCAAGAAGTCTAAAAATAGTAACGTTCTATTTTTAGTAGTATGGTATTTATGTATACATGGACATGTAAATTTCCATATAATATATCATAGATCACCTCAAAAAAAAAAATTATGCAACAAATGGTTCATCAATTGAATGCTTGGTTCAAAAGATATGCCTCTCAGAAGTTGTGGAATCTAAGGAAAGCTATTATTTTAAAATTATAAGTTAATCAAGGTGGCATGGATTTTAGGTGAAGAAAACTTACCAAAGTGGGGAATGGTTATCTAAGATAAGATGAGGATGAGTTTTCAGGGAAACTTACTAAGTTGTGTTTCATTCTTATCCTTGAGTTTGGAAAAAACAACTATAGAGGGAAAAAGCAGGATTTAAATGAAAAAATAGCAAGTGGATGAAGATGATAAGTTGCCTTTCTCTACTCATGTGACCTTTCCAAAAATGAGGTAATCTTGATTTTTTTTTGGTGCCACACTTAGATATATTCTATATTACTACTCCTTGATTTCATGGAGAGGGATTGGAAGCTTTAGGAGAAGCTTTTGGGAGAGATTTTAGGGATTGAGTTTTGGGACTTGGCAGTGCAGTTTAAGGCTCCAACATGTAGGTTAACTTTTTTTGTAGTGAAATATCCCATGTGGATAGAGCATTGTGATTTCTTTTTATAATAAAATATGTTTGATTCCATTATTCATAAATTTCTATGAGAATCTTTGTTATTGTGTTATGTGTGAGCGTTGGGTGGAGTAACCCTACACTAACAATGTAGCCTATCAAAATAAATTATAAAGTTATAAGATAAATCTTAAAATCTTTGGAATGTCTTACCTTAAAAACAAAGACAATCCACACAAACTATAAAAATTTCCATTGCCACAAGCATCTAGTATCTAAGAATCAGACCCTAGTACTTGCCTATTGAAGATTCAATGTGAAGTACTTTATATTAATAAAAATAGATTTACATATAGATCCAAACACATAAGTGACAATAAAAAACAATAATATTATACTGCACACTATCTATATGTTATTTCACATAGAAATACATTTATGAAAGAAAAGTCTTTCCTATAATTAGGGAGATCATATCTCCACCAAAATCTCCATATCACCCTATAATAACTCAATCTAACAAACCCACTATATACAAAATATATTTTTGATATAATATATTAGTCTAAATACCAAAAAATATTAAAACTAACCTGTAATATATCATAAATCTATTAACATATTATTGTTTATCTAACAATAAATATATTATTATAAATTAATAATGTAAACACACCTCAACATTCACCCCCTTGTGAACATTATTAATCCTAGTCTACACCCCCTTAATGTGAGCATGGGAAGAATATACATCTTCAAGAATTGGCCTAAATAGAATTGTATGCCAATGCATACTTTTATGTCTATATACTACTATCTCAATCTTGTTGTCCAGATCTTACTACACATGACCACTACTATGTGAAGAATGTAGCCTATATTTATTCCATATGAATGTAACAAATTTTTCACTAACCAATTATCTTGATAAATAATTAAGGAAGTCAGAGGATATTTATAGTTAGAGGATTTCTATAGTTAACTTCCCTCCTATATAACTATTTCCACATCCCATTATATCTACACTCTCCCTTTTCTCCAATCTAGAGGATTTCCAAACCATTAGGGGAATGAAAACACACAAAAAATTAAAAAATGAAATATCATGAGGAATAAATCCTTGTTATCATCTTATGTAACCTCTGTTAATGTTTGTTGCCACTCAAACAAAAATAGCATAGACAGTTTCCACTGCCACTAAAGAACTATCCTTGACATTAGCTGATTTGACGTAAAGCCACACTAAAAAAAATTAAAAAAAACACATGTGAAAAGGAATGCTCTTCTATTCTTATTCAAACACAAAAAAGTCACCAAATCATTTGGGTCCCATTGTTGGTGACTGATAAGAGTCTCTGGAACCTCTAACCTCTGTTTCCTTCATCCTCCAGTAAAAGATGCTCTTACTCAATAAAAATGTTGATGGAGCTCAGATGCATTAATTTTTCAAGGGATATCCCCCTCATAGTTTGAACATATGACTTAAAATGTCATGTACAAGTGATAATGCATCTATGTAAAAATAATTGATTTTGATGATGACACATAATTAATGACTCATTAAAAAGACTTTGATTCTTACGTAAAAATAAGACTCTTGATTCATTTCTTATTTTGACAAAATTAACATTTAAAAATTAATAAATAAAATAATTACTTTTTAAATAATAACTTGACTCTTTTAAATCTTTCATATTTTTTTACATAAACATACTTATAAAATATATGCATAATATAGATTTATTTAATAAAATAAACTCTATGAAAATGCATTAACACTCATCAAAACTAAATCTTCACAAATGATGAGACACAACTCTAAAAGACTATAACTCATAATAAAAAACACCTTAATATTAAAATACCATCAAATCAAACTTAAAATAAAGCCTAAGATATACATAAAACAAACAACTCACACTTGGACAACATAAATGATGAAAGAGCTTTGATGGCAATGTGTGGTCAACAGAGCACAAATATCGAACATTCCAACAAGATCAAAGTCCAATCATGTTGCATGTGTCGAATATATACACAAGAGCATAGTCAAGGTGAGTTACTTATTGATTCATGATCCAATGCAAAAGAATAACACATATACACCAAGTGTCACCCAAATTTTTGTGATCAAGCAGTGATAGAAATATCCCATGAGTGGTCAATAGAGCTATAAATGATGAGCGAGGACTTAAATGGTTATGTAGATGTTGTGTCATGGATCCTTGGAATTCATGGATCATAACACATATTTTGTGAAGGAGTGAGGCTGAGAGTCAAATACCGATTTGGGTGAGGATATTGTATTAGTCTTGTTGTGATCCAAGAGCAAAAGTCAATATTTCAATGATTGTTGAATACAATTGATATGTGGTAAAATTATTGACAATGCAAAGACCAATAAGTGTAATTATGGTTGCACATAGATGAATCCAATAAATAGATCTTGAATGGAAACAGAGGTGATCAGATAAATATAGGTTGTCGATGAATGTAACTTAATTCTCAAGCACCCTATGTCATTAGTGAATAATAAACAAATTCAATGGGATGTAGATGTGATATATAGGTTACACATGATATGGTTCATATCTAACTACACACTATTTGAGAATGGTAAGGATGATTTGGCATGTTATTCTCCTTTGAATACACTTTTCATAAACAAAAAAAATTCTTATGCTACACAAGAAATTCAAGGAGTAATTGCATTCACTAGGGAAATAACAAACACACTGATTGCCCCTAAAAATAAATCATTGATCCATCACAAGATCTTTCTGTTTTGATACTAGATATTGGTAAAAATAGAGTTGTAAAGAGATCTGAATACATAGGTGATAATAAAAAGCAATAATATTAAACTGCACACTATTTGTATATTATTTCATATGGGAATACATTTTAATAGGAAAAGTCTTTCCTATAATTAGAGAGATCATATCTCCACCAAAATCTTCATATCACTCTATAATAACTCAATCTAACAAACCCACTATTTATTAAATATATTATTGATACAATATATTCATCTAACTACCAAACACTATTAAAACTAGCTTGTAATATATCATAAACATATTAATGTATTATTGTTTATCTAACAATAAATATGTTATTACAGATTAATAATGTGAATACACCTCAACACTTAAGCAAGTTTCCAATTCTTGTACTAACTTTGACAAGATGACAAACCATGTTTTCTCATTATGCCACCAAACAGGTTTACAAACATGCATTTAACTCAACCTTGAATTCAACTAGCATAAAATCCCTTATTCTACCAGTTATATTTAACACAACCTTGATCCATTCACTAGGGCTTTATAATACCATAATCAATTCTACCCATGTTAAAATAAAGAGCTATATACTTAACCATAGAACATTACGTACATTTGTAAAAAATATTTCTAATACTATAAAGTATTTAACTAATTATAAAAAATAAATTCATGACCAAAATACTCAATAACAAACATATATCTTTATCAATGTCCAGTCATTGTCATGAAAATATTGTTAGTAGACTAAATGGCCTTGATTTGCCATAATGTTTGTACTATGCAATTGTCTATGTCTAGGATTGATCTATCTTCCATTTTTGTCCACTCTATTTTTGAGTCAATTCTCAAATAATTCAACGAGTTAATCATGTCTACATGATTTACCTAATCTCAAATCTATGAACCGGCCTAGTTCAATAGGTAAAAAAACTAAGATACAATTTAGGGACTAGGCTTATCTCATCTTCTGTTCAACATTATACCTAGAAAACAATGCATTGATCCTTATCTAATAAACTTTTCTCTTTCAACTTATGATTTTTGTGTTGACTCAAGACATCCTTAAATCTTTTGATTGTAATTTTTATGTTATATTATTCATGTTAATGCATCTTATTCTTGTTAGTCCTGAAAGTAACTATAGCATTTGATTTGCTTTAACTCATAATTATTACATAAGATGTTGGCAAATGATATGTCCTCACTCTGAGTGCAAAAAATATGCATGAAAGTTTTTTTAGGGGGAGGTGCTAGGTATTTAACAAGCCAATTAAAAAAATATGATTTATTGCATTGTAACTGGATAAAATATTTAGGATCTTATTGGCACCCTTTATTTGTTTGAGGTAAGTAGTGAATGCAGCTAGCAACACAAGGGATTATAATTAAATATAGAGATTTTGTCATGTGAATTTGAGGGTGAGTTAAATGCAGCTATCAAACTTGGTTGGTGACAACATGGGAAAACATGGTTTATGATTTTGCCAAAGTTAGTGGGAGAGTTGTAGAGCTACTAGAGTACTTGCCATTGAATGTTGACTTGATGTCATGCTTGATTGAGATGGAGGAAATTAGTGACATTCATTTTGGTTTTATTTTTTGTGAGCATTTGGAGGAGAGACTGTTAGAGCTTTGTAATTCAATATTTTTTCTATTGTTTTTCATTTGCCTTATGGGCAAAGCATTGGCAAAAAAGTTAGGGTTTTTTGCAGGAATTGGGTTCATATATGTGACCTATTTTTCTTTCTATTTGGATTGTGTGTTATATTCCAATAGTGTTGTTAGGTTTTATATGCTCGTAGATCAAGTCTATTCTTTTGATGGGTAATAAATTTACCTTGTGCCCTTTTTTAAGGGTTCTAGTTCAATGAAGGGTTTAATTTTTTGGCTGGAGTGGAGTAGCCTATTGAGGGTTTGAGGTAATTAGTATCATTGATTTTAATATTTGACTTTAGTATTTGTGTAATACAAAAATAGACTTAAATAAGTTCATTTGGAATAATAATATAAAACTAACTATATTATGCATTACACATGTTTCATGTATCATAAATCACCCCAATGCCTTGACTAATACAAGTTGTTGCATCCTATTTTTATTTTCTTCTTAATTTTAATGATCACTTCATTATAGAAATTACTTCAACATGTATTCATGATTTCATCCCACAACATGGCTCTGACATTTTTGTTAGATCATCTATGCTAATTATTCACAAGTTTAACATAGATGCAATTAATGACATTCATTTTAATTTCAATATTTCCAAGCATGTAGAGAGGAGACTATTGATACTTTAGAGTTTGTCAATTATTTTACTATTTTTTATTCCTTTAGCATTTGCATCATGTTCTTTTCCAAGAGATATTGATAATATAATAAGTGTGAAGTTCAATACTGGCCTTTTGACAAGCAATGTGTGTGTGTGTGTGTGTGTGTGTGTGTGTGTGTGTGTGTGTGTGTGTGTGTGTGTGTGTGTGTGTGTGTGTGTGTGTGTGTGTGTGTGTGTGTGTGTCTGTGTGTCTGTGTGTGTGTGTGTGTGCACGTGCAAGCTCACACACACACACACACACACACACACACACACATGCAAGTTATATATTATGGCTCACATTACTTCATATGTTAACAATTTTAAAGACAATGACCAGTGAATGTCTTTAGATTCTAAATAAAAAAACTAATTTATATACACGTAATCTAATGAGTATGCCTTGTATTTCTTGAAATAACTTATCAAAAAAAAATTGCTTTCATTGAACATCTACTTTCTTTAGCAGTCTCATCACAGGCCTAGAAGATAATATTTTGAGCTCAATAATGTATTTATTATCATCAACTTTGTTTATTCCATCTCCTTGATATATTATGGAGTTTAATTAATGGTTTGAGAATCATCTTTAAATAACCATAGGTATATGATGTAGATCTAGCCATTAGTGTCTCAACACATGATCAAGTATTTTATTTTGAAGCTACAAAGAAAGAACCTACAATATTTTATTCAAAAATTAATGATAAGTAAAGGAAGAAACAATATGACTCATGATGCAAGGCCATAGAAAGGGCATTTAGCCATGCAAATCTCTTTTTTTGATATGAGTTTTCAAAGCTAATAAAATTTGTACCATTTCTTTGGTTCACAAGAATTTGAAAGCTCTTCTTAAGAGAGAAAAATAAATGTTAATGTCTTGATCAATTATCTTTCTCATAATCATATGTTTTTGATTGAATGGTATTTACTTGGGCTTGGTTGTCATCGTGAGAAATTATGATTTAGTAAACTTTCACTGGCCATAGATATAAATAATTTACAAATTTCATTTTTTGTAAAGTATTTCATAAGTTACTGAAAAAAGGCTTTAGAGTACTATTTTTATTCAATGTCTAACAATTCAAAATTGACAATGGAAAAGAGCTAAACCCACTTGCTTCTGATTCACCTTACCCACACTAGTAGTTCTAATGTTGTAAATCCACTAAATACTATAAAAAATCAAAATCACAACCAAAATACTTAGAAACAAGCATTTACCTCTACTATAAAAAATCAAAATCACAACCAAAATACTTAGAAACAAGGATTTACCTCTACTCATGTCCAATCATTGCAATGAAAATTCTATTACTAAATTGACTAACCTCCATTTCTCATAATATTTATGATTTTCAATTGGCTATGCCCAGGATTGATCCATATTCTCTTTTAGTATAGTTTATTTCCCAAGCAATTATCCAAGAATTTGACAAGATCATCATGTTCACATGATTTGCCTTGTATCAATTCCATGAACATGCCTAGTTCGATAGGTAAAAAAACTAACATACAACTCCGTCACTAGGCTTATTTCATCTTCTACTTACCACTACACCTAGAAAAAAAAGAAATGAATGGTCATAACTAAGCCTAAAATATTGACTTTTTTAACATTTACACTATTCTTAATTTCTATGTATTGAATTTTAGGCTATAAAAAAAAATTCAAAAATGCATGCTATAATATTATAAACCCATAAATTCAATCAAATGAATCTTAACTGAACCTGATTAGTGTTACTACCAAGCTCTTTATTTCAATCATCTTTTAGTGATGTTCTCTCTCTACTTTTCCTTTTATTTTGACTTGATACCTTCCCAAATATTTTGATTCTAATTTATATGCTATGTTATTCTGGTTAATGTATTTTGTTCTTACATTTACTGGTGGGTACTTTGGTTCAATGCCTTCCTACATGGCTGGATTTTAATTTTTTCCTAATGCCAAAATAGATTTGAAAAAGTTTATTTCAAAATATAATATGTAATTAGGTACACTATGCATCACACATATTTTATAAGTTCTTTTTTTTCTTTGTCCCTCTAATTCATCAATTGCTTCAACAATTATTCATGATTTAATCCCAGGAGATGACTATGACATATTTATTAGTTCATCTAATATAACTTTTCATTAATGTTTTTATGTGATGCATATGTAGAAAACTTGATTTTCATTAATAATGAGGTAATCGTAACATGACCATTGCATTCATTACCAATTTGATTGGAACCATCATGTTGGTTTCATACACATTTAATATTTATGGTATAGAGAAAGAAAGATATTGTATGTAAATGTATATACATATAAATATAGAAATTTAATATATATATATATATATATATATTAAATTTCTATATTTATATGTATATACATTTACATACAATATCTTTCTTTCTCTATACCATATACACACACACATATATACAAAAACATAATGTATACATATTTATAATCTCTCTCTCTCTCTCTCTCTCTCTCTCTCTCTCTCCACAAAAAATTTTGAGGACACTAAAGGGCAGTAGGAGACTAGGGAATTTGAGGTTATTGAGGAGGATAGTGCTGACATTACAACAACTGCTGACAAAAGGGGGAAAATGTATGTTGAGGAAGTTGGTGAGGAAATCAAGAATGAGATTGGTTTGAAATCTAAAATTGATGCCTTGAAGGATCATATTCAGAAGCTGGAGTAGGACTTCACCAATGGGCTCCAAAATTCAATTCTCCTAAACATGTCTATGCTTAAAGAAGTGGGTAACACTGGGCCTGCTGTGAATGCGGAGAATACTAAGAAACTGAATGATCTTCTCAAATCAATGGTTATGTAAGGAGAGACCACCTTGACCCCCCGTGGCCCTACCAAGATTTTTGTGGGTCCTCTCAGTGGTCCCCCCAATATTCTCTTCCTCTACATCAACCTTCCTCTTCTTGCCCTTCTTTCTCGCAAAGGAACTAGGGGTGTCAACAAGGGTCTCTTCTGGGATAGAGAAAGATACTTCTTTAGTTTTGGTGGGAATAGGGGAAAAATAGGACTCATCGATAGCATCACCAGACAAAGGATTAGATGAAATATCTCCATTATCAATTTTGATAGTCTTGGATGGCTCAAGGGCTTGATGAAAATTATACAAATAGAAAATGAGGCCCTGGTGTAGGGAAATAGGGTTCATATCCAACTTTTTAGACATTTTTGCTCTCACCCTAAGGACAAAATATTCTAAAGAGGAGAGCAAGTAAAAAGGAAAACTAATAAGAGCATTACACTTGAAGTGATTTAAAAGGGGGAGATGGTAATTATAGAACCTGGTAAATCATCCTTTGAGCGTGAAGTACTTCATGAGAATGAAGCACACTCCGTCCCATGGCTCAAGTAGTTTACCATGCTCAAATCCTCCTTGGTAGGGAACAAGTTCTTCGCCTTCTCCTAGGAACAATTTATGGCTTGAAAGATCAATAATTTTTGTTTTCCTTTGAAGTTTTATCCCTTGCATGGTCATTCATGTTTCCATAGCAATCACCATTTTAGAAATCTCAAAACTAATTCTGCCAACAGTGACTTGCCTATTTAACCAGGACCTCGTAAATTGCTCAGACAAGTTTTCATCGAACCCATTAAGCCTTTCCAGGTATGGGCTAATCCCCCCTTCTTTACAGTAATACCAAACTAGTGGATTATCTTTGAACTCACAATAGGAGACTAGTTCTATTCGAATTCAATCTCCTCCCATTTTAGATTTATAGCCCAAACTCGTAGAGTTCCTAATTTTAACCTTTATCTTTGAAATAGTTACAAACCCTTGCTCCCGCTTATGCATAATGAAAATGTGATGGCTCATAATTAGGTGTACCATATAGAGATGACGTTGGCTATTCATATGCTTGGAAATCATTTCCCATTGATCTTCATAATGAGACCCGTGTGCCTTAACATCTTGATACAATAAATCATGAATGATTGTCAAAAGAGTACCATAGTTATCAATTTTTGAGATCCATGATAGCCCCCTCCAAATGGACCGCCTACGAGAGCTATCCTCCTCATAAGTTTGACTCATCCTTGAAAAGTTCATCTCCTTTTGAATAATATCCCTAATTTTTAAGGGAATATGAACAACTTGGTGCCACACCCACCAATCTAAAAATTGCTGACCAAGATTGGCACAAGCATCATCAACACTATTTCCCTCCCTATAAATATGAGAAATATCTACCCCAAAAAACTTTTGCAAAATAAATTGGATATCCCTAATGATATCTTTTAGCTTAATTCCCACATTTGATGCTTTATTAACTACATCGATGACCACTTTAGAATCTCCTTGTATACTTAAGTTCCTTATTCCTAAGGATATAGCCAATTTTAACCCCTATAGGAGAGCCATTGCTTCAGCATAATTATTGCTCTGGGATCCTATTCCACCAGCATAGACAGTAATCATCCATCCTTTATCATTTCTTATTATTCCTCCTCCACTGGCTTTACCATCAGACTTGGATGCCCCATCAAAGTTGAGTTTCATCCAGTTAGGCTTTGGGGGAATCCATTTAGTATTTAGTCTCTGTAGAATTTTGGAGTTATTATAATCAGGGATCTAGTTTAAAACCTTCCAATTAACTACAATTTAATTTTAAACTTGAGTTAGGGGTTTCTCCGTAGAATGAATATGGGCAATGGTGACACTTTCCATAAGAGTCTCAACAAAAGAATAAAACACCTGAGATGCATTTCTAGCAGTGTCCCTAAAAATTATGTGGTTGCACTCTTTCCATAAAATCCAACTCAAACATGGTAGAGTTTGATTCCATAATTCCATAAGCTAGGAATGTGTAAAGGTTGGATTCCAGCTAAGAGTTACTTCCTTAAGGTTAGAGTTACAGACCCATTCAATACCAAAGTTATTTAGAATTATGCCCCATAATTCTTGGGGAAAATCACAGTGAATGAAGAGGTGTGAAACTGTTTCCTCTTTTGAACCACAAATACAACATCTGTTTACCAGGGTAAACCCTCTCTTTTGAAGGTTATCCTATGTTAAGATTTTATTGTGAACAACAGCCCACCAAAACATGTTAATTTTTGGTATAAGTTTATAATTCCAAACCTTTTTCCATACATCTTTATTTTGAGTCTCAAAAATTAGCAAATGATAAGTAGATTTGATGGAAAATGTTTTGTTCTTATCTAGCCACCAATACTATTCATCTTCACGGGTGAAGAGAGGGCTTCTAATCCCCTGAATCAACTATTGAATCTCCTAAACTCTCAGGAAAAGCTCAAGCCAATGATCACAGTAGTCCAATAGATTTTTCCAGCTCCGCATACCATTATTATTAGCTATGTAATCACTGACTCTATCTCTAAGAAACTGAGAAGCAATGTCAGCAATCTCTCCATAATTTCCTTATGTGATGAGAGCCTTGTCCTTTAACCAAATATCATCCCAAAATTTAATATGCCATCCATTTCTTAGTTTCCATCTAATTCCTTGCTTAAGAAGAATTCTACTTTTTAGCATTTTATTCCATATCACAGATCCCTGGGGTAACCCCATCTGTTGAATAAAATTGGAACCATTAGTGCTATGCATATATTTAGCATACATTATTTCCCCCCAATCATTATTTTTATGGATCAAGTTTCAATAATTTTTGAGAGAAGGGCTTTGTTCATGTTCCTGATAGACCTAATATTGAGGCCACCATGTGATTTTGGAAGACATAATTTTTCCCATCTGACTAAAGACATTCTCTATTTATCTTCCAACCCTGTCCAAAAGAATTTTCTATGAATATATTCCAATTTGTCAGCAAAATACATAGGAATTTTAAAAAGAGACAGGAAGTAGGTAGGAATCCCTTGCAAAGAGGCTCGAAGAAGTTGTAGTTTACCAGCACCATGAAAATAGATGAAAAATGTTAAAATTTAGTAAAAATGGTAATTTTTGGGTGAACTTTGTTATCATGTTCTATATGATTATATTTTCATTGAAGAAATGAAATTTTATTTTAAAAATTTTTCATAAATTTTAGATATTTTTTTGCATTAATGAAAAGTCATGACTACACATTATCATAGTATAAAATTGAATTGAAAGATTATGTGAAAGTGACATAAAGATCACTTATGACTAGGTTTTTACAATATCATTATAACCTAGTTATACTAGTTTCCAACCCTTGAAAAAAGAAAGAGAAAAATATAAAAGAGGAGAATATGAAATATTCAAAGAAAACTTAAATTTTTCTCTTCAAAGGGTTATCTAGGAAATCTCTATCATGTTTATAGATGTCTGGATGGTAATAGATGAAGGCTTAGAGGATCAAAATGTAATTCTTTCAAAGATATAAATGCTTAGCTAGAAACATAGAAATATCTAGCCTTCTCCCCCAAGTGATTCCCTATTCAAAAAAAGAATCTATCAGAAAGTTTTGATCAAATGGTTTATCTTGCAGTATGCCATAAATATTCATCATATAATAAATGAATAATTTAACACACTGATTGACTCTTTTGAAATGTGAAAACCTAGTATGTTATGTAATTGGGATAGAACTAACATTCAGATCTTTTTGAAATGATGAAATTATTTTTCATTAACTACTTAGTTTCCATTAAAGGTAAAACTAAATATTTTGAATTCTAAAAAACTTAGCAGTGTCTTCCCTACAAACACGGTAATTTTTTTGTGGCCAACAATCCTTATTTCTTAGAATTAGGCACCATCTAATTTTAATATGAAAATTAGGTCAATCACAGTTATCATGGTACATTTTAGGCTTATTTTGCATAGTGACCTTCTCTAGGTTTCAAATAAATTAGCCACCCAATTCTATTTGAATATCTAAAGTATTCATGGCTTTTGGTGATGTATTTATTTTCCTGATTTGAGTTCAAACTTTGATCCATAAACTCTACATTGTTGATGTGTGCAAAAAGTTTATAATGGATACTTTTTTTCAAACACTCATTTTCCAAAAATATTCAAAGGAATTGCAACAATGTTTGACCTTAAAAAATTGAATATATCAAGTTCAATCAAGAGTGGATTTGAAAATGGAATGAATTAAAGTCACAAATTCATTCATTATCCATTCAACCTGTCTCTAAACCTGAAGATTCCAATTCCATGTTAAATTGTCATAAAAATTCAATATGCATTCAATAATTAATTGCATCAATTAAAATGCAAAAAAAGAATACACAATAAAAAATTACTCACAACAACCAAAATTGATAATAGAGTTCACCTACTACTTAGGTTACATCTCCAAGTTCACTTAAAACATGAACTGATCCATTTCCATGAATTACAATTACATGGACAAAAACTTACAATTGTCTAATGGATCCTCTAAGACTACATAAACTCAACAACAAACCTTTGAAAAGTCCCAGTGCTCACAGTTAAACTTTCCACCTCCCTGTCATGAAAGCAAGCTCACGTGCCTAAAGTTTTCCACCAAAATTATCTATTTGAGGCTTTAAAAATTGTCCCAAATAAACTCAAAATCAGGAAATCCACATATAAATGGAACCATCTTGTAGTCTAGGACAACTCTTTAGTTTACTCTAAAGTCTAAAAGTGCATTTAGATGCCTCAAAATCGAGGATATATGCAAACTGGTCTATATTTTGGCCACTACACACTCTACCAAGGCTTGTATTCAAATACAAGTTCATGGATTTATATACATGTTACCACCCATGGGTCTACCAATCGAGCCTCTATCATTTTACCCCAGTGAACAGGGTTCAAATCCTAACTAAAAATCCCTTTAGTCCCACATTTGGCAAATGGGAATGGATTTTGGATTTTAAAAGCTTGAGTCTCAATGTTTTGAGTTACCAACCATGCCTTTTGTGGGATAAGGATTAAAATATGGTCAACAGTTCAGGTATCACGAACCCAATCATGGATATTAATGAGCTATATTGAGCAGTCTTCGATCCAATGTTAGAATATGACTCAATAATTTTGTGGCATGACTCAACTTGAGGTATTCAACTTGACATTTCTCAACCAATGTTGGAAATCTTAGACTCCATGATCCGGTAGTCTATGTTGGGCTTTGGCCATTTGAAATGTTGACTCAACATCCATTCTTGACCCTTAGTTGCCTTGGCCATGTGGTAATTATTGGCTTGGCCATGTATTGGGCTCGATACTTGGTTAGAATATTACAATGTAATAATATATATCTCACATGCATGGGGTTAAAAAAACATTAAGGTATAAATACAACCAAGAATGCATTGAGTTATGAAGTTGGCAAAGGCACCCCTCCTCACAAAAAGTGTGTTGACCCTCACTGAGGGCCCCTAGTGATCAAATAACAATGCCCATTTGATTAACACCATACACTTTCAAATACAAAGGATGAAAACCAAACCCAATATTTTTTACCTGACTTGTTTCCATGTGTCACACTTAGATTAGGCCACGTCATCATTTTTATTAGGTTTTAACCACAACTTTGACTGGTCATAACTTTCACATATAAATTCAGATTTGGTCTATTTAAAATATGTTGGAAAGCTTGTGATGAGATATAAAACATGGAACTAGTTATAAAACATTCCAAGATTCTTAATTTTTCTAGTTTAACTAGCTTTGACCACTTATTGACCTAAACTTTGACTAGTTGCATTAGAAGCAAATGAGCTCTATTTCTTGAGTTTTGCATACCGTCAAAAAGCTCTCAACAAGCCTTATGTAATGCCAGTGGTTTCAAGTCTATTTGAGATTATTCCAAATTTGAATTCTATATAACACCTCCCCACTAAGAAGGCTTTTGTTCCACCAAAAATTGGTACCCAACTTGATCCTTTAAAATGGCATTTGATTTCAAAGATACTCCAATAGGTCTTATCTATCTACTCAGGTTCAGCAACTACAACTATAACACTTGGAATAACCGGTTGATCACACCTTCCATAATTCCTCTAATATTGCATGACCATTAATAGCCTCTACATAAAAATAGGGTTTAAAATGTGATGACTTTCTCTATTGCATAGTTTTATAAGAGCCTCTACATAGATAAGTCTAGTGATAGTTTCTACTACACATCTTCAATGAGCCTCTACACAAAATTCTAGCGATCTCCTCTATTACATGAACTCAATGAGCCTCTACATAGATCTGAGATCCTAACTCTCTTCTACTACATAGCCTCAATGAGCCTCTACATAGGTCTAAGATTTTGTATGTACATCCATGCCCTCCTCTACTGCATGGCCATCCAAGGGCCTCTACACAGAATTACACATGGAAAATAATGCATCCATCAATGTCCTCTCATGTTTGATGGCCTCAATGAGCCTCTACATAGAACTACATGTGGACCTAGCGCTTCTTGGGTATGTTAAACTATTCTCTTCAAATTAACACTTAATAGAAATAAGAATATAGCATACCTTATATGATCTGCATATACCATTGTTAATGAAAAATTTTTTCCAAAATGTGAGAAGACAATGTGAGTATGATAAACCTGTCACTCAATTCTTCTCTACAAGTGACTCCATAACAAAACAAATTGTAATTTTTTTACAATGCATGTATATATATGTTATAAATAGTGCCTCTTGGGTCTTTTAAATTGTGCATGGATTAAGTCACAATACTACCCATATGAGCCTTATTCATACATCCTAACCAGCACATTATTTGTGCTAGTTCTATGAGCATATACAAATGGATAAACCAAAATGCTCAAAAGCCTTTAACTACCACCTAAGATTCCTTACTAGGCTTGAATCCTAGTGTGGGCCTAGCTCCTTTAGTAGTCACCTTATGAAACATTATGTAACTCACCTTCAGGTTCCTAATGGTCACTTGGTACATACAAGTCTAATGTCTCACTAGAATCATCATGACTAGGTAGACCTTCTTGTCTCAAACTGCATGATCCAAGTGTGATCCAGGTGAATCTCTATGTTATCACCTATAAAATATGGTTGTTGAGTGAAGAGATAAATATTTCTCTAAACAATCTCCTTCATCTCCAATGGGATGATATCAAGAGTCACCATGTCTGAGAACTATCTCCCAACTATAAATCACAAGGCACAATAACATGTTGCCATACCTTGGACAATGCCATTTTGCATGCCAACTATTTTGGCATGTGGTAGTGGTAATGTTGGAAAACCTAATCAACCTACTATGTTAGCAATCACATTACCCATTTTGATGTCCCTATCAAACATAAGTCTAACTACACATCCCTATAAAATAATTGGAACACTATGACTAGATGCTCTTATATGGCCTAAAGTAAGCTCCAAGGCAGTGTGGTATTTGAAATTTGATATGTTTATGATAGAATAAGGTTATAGTAGATGTCATTCTGACCACTATGTTTATTTTAAGAGACAAAATAATGGTAGTTATATTATCTTTTTATTGTATGTAGATGACATGTTTGTTTTAGGGTCTAACATGCATGATATAAATGAGCTCAAAAGAAAACTAGTAGATTCATTTGTAATAAAGGATTTGGGTGTTGCAAAGAAAATCCTCAGTATAATAATAATAAGAGACAAGAATATTAGAAAATTTACATTTTCTCAATAGCAATACATCAATAAGGTGTTCGTCAAGTTCAATATGCAAGATGAAAAACCAATGAGTACACTTTTGGGAAGGCACTTCAAATTAAGCAAGGAACAATGTCCTAAAATATAGGAAGAAATTAATTACATGTTCAAAGTTCCCTATGCTTTAGAAATTATAAGTCTAATGTATTCTATGATGTGCACGAGACCAAACATTTCTCATGCAGTGAGAGTTTTTAGTAGGTTTATGAATAATCTAGGAAAGGAGCACCAGGATGCATTCAAGTGGATTTTCAGGTACTTGAGAGGGACCAATGATAGACAATTATGCTATGAAGGGTCAGATGTTACCTTAAAAGGATATGTTGATGTATACATGGGTAGATATTTAGATGGTAGGATGAGCACCATAGGTTAAAAATTATAGAAGATAGTTGCTTTGTCAACTACAGAGGCAGAATATGTTACAACTACAAAAGAAAATAAGGAGATGATATGGATGCAATGATTCATGAAAGAGTTAAGCAATAAGTAAGAAGGTTGTAGTTTATATAGTGATTTCCATAATGTAATTCATTTAGCAAAGAACTCAACATGCCATTTAATAACCAAACATATACAACTTAAGTATCATTTCATTCATTTAGTTTTGAAGGATGGTCAATTAAAGTTGGAAAAGATCTATATGAGTCAAAATCCTATAGATATGATAAAAAAGGTAGTCAAAAAAGATAATATAGAGAGTTTTTCAGCTTCAATAGGTCTTTAGGGATAAAAAGGAATATGAGAAACATGTCAAGGTCAAAGCTTAAAGAAACATCCAAAGAAGAAGTTGTAGCAGTGGAGTTGCAACAATCAGTCTCCAAGTGGAATATTATTATATGGTGGAGCCTAATCTTATTAAAATGCCTATTTCTTTATAGGGGGATGTGTGTGAGAGAGAGGGGGGGGGGGGGGGGGGGGTGGGGGTGGGGGGGGGGGAGAGGGGGTAAATTCCCCCCCCCCCCCCCCCACCCACTAAGTTCACCACGGGGGCAGTGCCTCTGAAGTAAAATTTTATGAAAAATGCATTATAAAATATTGTAATTTCATAGTAAATATAGACCGTTCACTATTAGGTCATATATCTAAAGGTAGAAATCATGTTGGTGTATTTTTTCCCTAATATTTAATCCTCCTTTCATATGAGGGCATTGTTATCATGACAACACACTGTGTAAGTGAAGAGGAGATTGCAGTGGATGTATTGCAGGTTTTATCCCTTCATTTATTAGACTAAATAAGAGAAGAATTGGTTGTTTCTATGTAGACATAGCCCATTTTAGGTGAACCATGTTAATTATACATCTTTTTTGTATTGTGTTTTCTACATTTTATTTCTTCCTTTATTTCATTAATATTGCTTTGCATTCTATATTCCTAACACTATTGTGACTTGAAGGTAAAAAGCCTAGAGAGCAAAGAGAGAGATGGTGGTTCGATGGGGTATCAAAATAATTTTCCAAGGTAAGTGTGAGTATGTGTGAATTAGAAGAGGAATTTCATGTTTTTTAAAGTATTTTGACCAAGTTTTAGGTCAAAATTTAAATGTTAAGGCAAGAAAAAGTGTTTTGAGGTCTCTCATGTGCATAAAATGAAAGGCTCTCAACTTGAGAATAAATTTCAAGTGGTCATTAGCATGTGTAACCTCTTTATGATAACCTAATATATTCATGGTATATGGGGAAGGGTTCTAGCTCAAATTTCTATGCATAATTTCTTATAATAAGGGGTTAATATTTATGAATGATCGTTAATTTTATAAGATGGTTTCAAACCCTCAAAGAACCCTAATAGTGATCTGATGTGAAAGAAATTGTTCTAAATCACTTAGAATGGATTAGTTTGGCTATTTTATCTATTATATCATGAATTCAACTCTCTCAATCATCTCCAAGTGTGTTTTTCTTGTCAAGAGAATGAGTGGACCCTACAAGAAAGGCCTTATTTCTCAAAGATTTACCCTAGTAGGTAGAGTTGACCAATTCAAAATTGATAATTGGATAAAAATTAAAGATTGAGACTTTTGTCTTAAATATATGGTGTTTTTTGAGTATATTTTATCCCTTAGGTATGGTAAACTGGTCATATAAGTTGACCAGTCACTAACAGACCTAGTGGTGCAGACAATGAGAAAACTAAGCATAAGTGAGAAATTGATTAGGGATGTGATAACATGGAATAGCATGAATCAAAGTGAATAAATATGTTGTTCAAGACCTTTAATACATATTCATATTGGATATATGTTTTTGATATCAATGGTAATGATGAAAATGTTGCTCATAAGTTCACCTATCTAGTAAAGATGAGATAGTGAAGGTGAAAGGTTGTGAGATTGGTATGTAAAATCAATATTGCCATATGGACATGTGATATACCTATAAAATAATGATATAATGATCATATATTATCATTTACATGCATCAATATATTTTTAACATTGTTACATAGGTGTTGAAGTTCAAAATCACTATGACTGGTCTTTAAGGTAAACTAATAGTTTTGGGTGAGCAAAATTGCAATTATGGAATTGACACTTTATGCGATGATTTGATATGTATAATGCATATAATGTTTTTTTTTAAAATTTAATTATCTATCCATGCTTTTCATAACCTTGGAATTTAGTGTAAGAGGTCGTAACATTGAAGCCAAAATGGCTTGTTTGGCTAAGTGAAGTTTGTGAGAGAGAAAGTCAATAGATTGGTTTGTAAGACTAATAGTTTTGATTAGAGATTATTATATATATATTTGAAGTTGTTATAAGGATTTTATAAGATAATTTTAATTAATTTAAATCCCTTGATAATTTTCAATCAGGTGTTATAATTGCATGTTTCCATGACTGTGTTTTGAGACTAATTGGCAATTCTGAGTGAGCTTCCTACAGAAAAGAGTTTGAACCTATATACCCTAATTTGAAGCATATTATTATGTTTTTTATGACCTTTAGGTCATTTTTTTTGTAATATATGATTTTTTTCCATGTTTGTTCATCAAATTTGTGTTTATGATTTAGTTATTCAAGACATATTTTATGTGTATGCACATGTCTACTATGAACAGTGTTTTGAGAAGGGGTTCAAGTGGTGTTTGTACCTAGATTTAATTTTGATAAGGTATATTTTATTTTAATTTGAGTTTTTAATTATATATTATAATTTTTTAAGTGTTTCAAGGAAGGCCAAGTGTAACGTGTGACTAAGAAAGCCTAATAGGTCTCTATGAGACCTAAAGAAGGAATGTAGCCTATTAAGCTATGGCCAACCTATTGTATTGTTTTATTAATGTTTTTAACTTGTTATAAGACCTATTTTATGTTTAATCCAAGTGTTAAATTTTATATGTATAGCCAAGGTCTACGAGATCAAGTAACTTGTATAAATACTAGGCAATTTTAGGCCTATTTGGAGTAGTGGTGAGTATGAAGAGTGTCAGCAAATAATATAACACTTGGTAAGTAGAATAATATCTTATATACCATAATATGAGTATATAGGATAAGTGATGAATATTTTAAATAGGTTATTTATATAATTATCAAGGTCATATGACCTAATCAAGTCAAGAAGAGGGCTAGTTGAGTGAATAAGGTTAGAGGCTAGTTTGAGAGGGATAGAAATGTATGAAGAGACAAGGAAGAAGATCATCATTTTTTTTTATAATAAATAAGGTATTATAAATTTTATAAAGTGTTTCATGTGTCTAATTTGGTTTTTATTCATCTAGGGGGATGGTGCTTCCTTGAAAGTTAGTGCTTGCTAAACCCTAACTAAGTTAGTGCTTAGCTAGTTGGGATTAGTGCTCCATGTGAAGTGGGTGATTCACTAAAGTTGGTATTTGTCTTATAGGATTTTATTCCATTTGTATCATCATTGGGCTTTGTTCCCCTTGAGGTTTTTCCACATATATAATGTGTTCATGTGTATCATGTTTTTATGGATTGGTGCTTATGCTTTCTAAGATGAACATGCTTGTTTAAATGATCTATGATTGCTTAACTAAGATTATTAAAGAAAGTTTTTGAAGAATTTTCACCCCCCTCCCCTCAATCATTTATCTTCTAAAAATTAGGACTATGACAAATATGTATTCTCATTTCTACATAGAGCTTCGTCGCTCATTTTTAACACACTTTAAATAATATAATAAATTATATTATTAAAGAAAGTTTTTGAAGACTGTTCACCCCCCTCCCCTCAATCATTTATCTTATAAAAATAAGGACTATGACAAATATGTATTCTCATTTCTACATAGAGCTTCGTCGCTCATTTTTAACACACTTTAAATAATATAATAAATTATATTTTCTTGTTGTCAAAGTATATAGAGATAAGTGCATTTTAAAAAGAACATGAGATAAAAATAAATGGCTTTAATTAATTCATATACATTTATCTATGATAGGAAAAGACATTTTATACAATAAAACATTTTAAAGGAATGACTAGTTGGCATGGACTGTCAAACATTCAATGTGAAGTAGGTGGGATTATCTAGGATGCATCATCCAACCCAATTTTTCCTATGGATATTTTATGATATGATTAAAATTATAAGTGAATTTTTAAATTGTAAAGTAGGAGGTTATGTTTCAAAACATTATCTAGAGTTTGGGAGTAACACTAATAAGTTGGTGTAAGCATTGTCTAGAGTTTGAGAGTAACACCAATAAGTAGTGTTCCAATTTATAGATTGATATTGAGTGCTTGGGTATGGCACAACATAGAGATATTTTCACCAATTACTAATCTATACAATATCCACTTTAAATTATGTTTAGAGTCTAGATTTTTTATGGGGTTTTGAGAAGCAAAAAAAGACATCAAGGAGGAGGGAGTGTTGAGCATGTTATCCAGGCAAGTAGATTCTCATCCACAATCCTCATTATTTTGGGTCATGAAAACCTATAAGTATATGGTTATATTGTAAATATGTTATGTAACAACATATCTTACAAGTATATGTTTTGTGTTTTACTAAAGAAATGCCTAAAATCCTCATTTCCTTGTGCCTGCATTGATGCATTGAGTAGTACTATTAGGGCATTAGGCTATCCATTCATAAATAATTTGTTTGGTCTTAAATCTATTTTTACTAAGGCCAGCATTTATGTCATTTAACCCATATAAGATTTTTACAACTTTATTTTGAGTCATTCGAATCAAAAATATTTATGAGACATAATAGTCAAACATAGCTCATATGAATTTTCCTATAGCAATAATATACCCAAAACAAATTTTGTTTTCTCCTTAGAATTCTAGTTGATGTTCATCATACCTCATAGGTATGTGATTTTGAGATTCATTGTTTAAATTTCTAAAATTTACTATTTATTTTTCCTACATTGATGTAATAAGTAGTGTTGGTAAGGTGTTAGGCTAGCTATTTATAAACAGTCTATCCATTATTATAGACATTTGAGATGAGGCCATCCATTATGCCATTTAACCCCCTAAAAGAGTATGCTTTCCTTTGAGGCATACAAATCAATAATATATGGGAAAGAAAAAATTTATAAAATGATGGTCAAACATAACCCATATACATTTTACTATAGCATTGGATTACCCAAAACAAAATTGTTTTCTTGTTTGGATTTTGGTTTGATGTTCAACGTACCTTTTGGCCTTCAATTTCAATCAAACTTATAGCCCATTTTATGCATTATGCAAATTGCACCATCAAAAACATTTCTTTGTAGGTTTACTCGCCTATCTCACTTAATAAAAGATATTTATATAAATAAATAAATGGGGAAAATCTATTTGGCTTAAGGTTTGAATCCTAGTAGTACCATTGTTTAACAACTTTGGCAATTGAAACCCAACTATATTTATTATGGAATGACCTAAAATAATTAAAACTTACAGTAATATTTGCAAACAACCTTGATGTTGAGTCCAGCACTGTTGGTGGTGTAATAGCTCTTGGAAATGGAAACCAATAGCTTGTTTATGAAATGGAACTTGGAGTTTTAAACACATCAACCTTGTGTTAGCCCCAATACCAAGAGAATAATTCAAAATTTTCATTGTGAATACTTTTCCACACAAAAATTATATTATATTATTTTGGGTTAATTATTTACAATGAGGGTAAAAGCTTATAAAGATTGTATAGGTGATTAAAGGATGCAATTCTTATAAAACAACTTTTTAGTTAAACATAAAACTAACATAACAAGTAAATAAATTAAACAAATATAATCATGGATCATAATGACCCAATAAATTCCCCTTTGATCCAAAGGGTATACAATATGAAAGAACATGAGTCATGAATATAAATTCATCAAAGAAACTCTGAAGCAACTACAATTGGTACACTCCACATTCTGGTATTGACCAAAACCAATGCCACTCCATACAAAAGCCTGCTTTTTGAGTTGTGACATAAAGGTTTATGAACATGATCAAGACCTGCTCATTCCCTCGACATGTAAAGGACAATATGGTCTTAAATGGCATAAGCATAATGAGATATTATGAAATTTTCTATTTTAAAGGTGCCAACTTCTACCAAAAATACACCTTTATACATAAGTTTCATGACCTTTGTTGTAAAAATCATATAAGGAAACTTCAAAACATAAAATAAACCATTTTTTTGTGTTTAAGACATCTAAAAATCTATAAATTAACTGGTCATATGACCACCTTCACACCAACTAATGATTGGTCACAAAATTTACAACCATTGTATCAAGAGTTACATGACTTACACCCTCATGTCTCCTATTTCTCTTTACAAAACATCAAAGTCAAAAAATTTACTAAAAAAATGCTTTGAAGGAATTGAACTCTTAACCACTATTTGGAGAGCACCTTACAAAATGAACTTATCCAATTGCTCTATCAACATTTACATTATATAAAGAGAATATTTTATATTTAAGGCTGATTTTGATATGTGGGAAAACAAAAAAAATCATTAAAATGTTTTATAGTAAAAATAAGTAATGGTAAAAAATATCTCCTCCTTTGAATTTCCAATGGGCCCAAGAAAATCCTAAATTTTTCCCAAACTATTATGAAGCTTTATATTAATCAAAATTATTTTTAAAAATGCTTTTGTTGTGCCATGCTCATAATGAACACCATTATCAATACTAAGCTTCCAAAATCAATATTGTAATTCTTGAATTAGCACTGTATATGTGATGTATAGTGTAAATCATTAAATTTTGAAGAATCTTTGGTAGACTAAATGTTTGAAAAATAGAAAATGTGGATTTAAAATAGATCTTTGATACCAATCACCATACTAATGCTTCAAAAGAGATTTTGAATCAAAAAAATATATTCAAAATGCCATCTTACAACTCCTTTGTGTTATACCATACATCGTAAATATTTGGTGAAGCACCAAAACAAAAAAGACAAGCCATACAAACAACAAGTAGATTTCTCAAAATAATACAAAAGTAATATAGATATAGGTTTTGAGATGGTCAACAATAAATAAATGATCCAAATGTCATATAGGTGCATTGTTATGGATTTTAAATTTTAGGGTGCAAAATAATGTAGGGTGAGTGGTATCAGAGCCTTAATGAAGGAAGCTATCCAAGAGAATGTTATGCAATTAGCGAAGAATTTTTTTTTGAAGTCCATATAAATTTGAATACCAATGTGTCATTTTTAAAATTTTAAGACACCTCAAGACATTGATGGATCTTCAATCCTCTTGTGGATTCTATAGATGTCATTACTAAATCCATTCCATTTTATAATAGTATCTTCTTCTTATGTTTTTTTAACCGAGTTATGATTTTATTCCCTGTTCAT
This sequence comes from Torreya grandis, assembly GCA_037957365.1. Lineage (NCBI taxonomy): Eukaryota > Viridiplantae > Streptophyta > Pinopsida > Cupressales > Taxaceae > Torreya > Torreya grandis. The sequence continues at coordinate 701,993 of JARHVA010000484.1, forward strand.
CCACTCGACCAGTATGATGATGGAATGAAAAGTATAAAATTAAAAAAAAACATTTGAAATTTTATTCTTGACCATGTGGACGATGACGGTTGGTATTGAAGCCTCCTAATGTTAAATTTATTCTTATCCAAGGGCACCATCACATTCTTTAACTTCATGATAATTGGCAAAAAAATTACAAATCCCTAAAGGGAATAAATCACTCCTGAAAGCTCTTATTCATTTCAAACTCCTCAAATGGCTCTTATGAATCAAATTGCATATATATATATATATATATATATATATATATATATATATATATATATATATATATATATATATATAGTGCAATTGTATGGTGTTTGAAGTTATTAGATGTGGCACAGCCATGGCATGTTGACATAAGTTTAAAATCTTGTCAAAATTCTTGTAAAACCTAAAATCAGTATGGATCCCTCCAAGTGCAACGTAAATAGTGTAAAAGATTTTGTTTTTACATGCACAAAATTTTCCAAGTAAATTGATTTCACATGCATGTAATTTTATTTTATTTTATTGACAAAATAGAAACATGCAACCTCAAATATAGAATCTTTCATTAGTGTTTTAGAACTTCTTTTAAAGCATTTGGGAGAATCTATTTTGTGAAGTCCTTGAGAAAGTGGTGGTCCAAGGTTCAAATCTTTATTTTGGTTGAACTTACATTTTCACAAGAAAAGGATTTTTTTGAAATATGATCATAAATTCATAATGTACATGTAATAAAGTAATAAGAATATAATAGGAGATATAAGGGTGTAAGTGGTCAATCTCTCCTTTGGTTATGCGACCAATCAAACTATAGGTGTTTGGATATTCTAGATACAAAATGGTTTATTTTGTGTTTTTAATCTTCCATATATGGTTTTTATGATAAATTTATTCAATGATGTCTAAAGGTGAATTATTGGTGGAAATTGACACCTTCAAAATGATAATTTTCATGACACCTCATGCATATGTTATTGAATACCATCTTGTGATTTACATATCCATCAAGATATTTATAATTGACAAAGTATAAGTGTCAAATTAGAGGTTAGAAGATCTGTTAGAGGCTGGATAACTATTACCCTTCTCTAATTAACTATTCACTCAGATTTTGGGTTCAATACTTGAATGGAAATTTTGATAGCAGTAGTTTGCTTATTTAAATTTTAGCTTCAGATTTTTATCTATGATATTCATGACATGGTGTAGGCATTATTGTTTGATTTTATTTTTTTGTTACACATCTTCTCACCTCTCACTTTATAGGTAGAGAATATATAGCATTGGTAGGTCTTTTATTAATTGTCAATGATAATATGAGTTTATAGGGGTTGTTATCACTAGCAATGTTGAGTAAAGGTCATCAATATTTGTTAGATATCAGGGAGATGTGCCACATGTAGTATGGGTTGGTCACTTTGATGGGTTTCTAGGTAGAGTCTTATGTGGATTTATGTAGTTGGATAGGCCTTGATCATGTTCTACTATAGTATGATATGATGATTATAGGGGATGAGAAGGACTTGATCATGTTCATCAAATTTTTATGTCATAACTCATAGGGTGGACTCATGTATGGAGTATCATCATTTTTGGTGAGTACCAAGATGTGCAATGTATCATTTATAGTTGTTTTTGACTTTTTTTTATGACTTTAGAGTCATTACCCATATTCTTTCATATTTTATACCCTTTGGATCAAGGGGGAATTTTTTGGGTCATTATGATCCATAGTTATAATTGTCTTATATATTTGGTACTGACCAAAACTAATGTCGTTCCATATAAAATATTGTCTTATGAGTTATGGCATAAAAGGTTGATGAACATGATCAAGGCCTATGCATCTCCTATGATCATTGTACCATACTATAATATAAAATGATTAATTTTTGTCTAACTACATTGATCCACATAAAGCTCCACCCAAAATCCCATCAAGATGACCAACTTGTAATGTGTATGACACATCTCCTTGATGTCCAACAAATGCTAATAACCTTTGCTCAACACTATTGGTACTAGTAACCCTTATCAACTTGTATTGTCACTGATGACTGATCGAAGACCTACCAATGTTTTATCTTCTCCACCATTAGGTGAGAGGTGACAATATGTGCAATGAGAAAAACAAAATCAAAAAATCATGCCTACTCCATGTCATGAATACCATGGATAAAAATCCAAAACTAGAATTGAAGTAAACAAACTATTGCTATCGAAATTGTCATTCAAGTATTCAACCCAAACTCTTAGTGAATAGTTAACTAGAGAAGGGTAATAGTCCTCCAACCTCCAATGGATCTTCCAACCTATAATTTTACACTAAAAAATTGTCAATTATAAGTATCTTAATGGACTTGTAAATCACGAGATGGTCTTTGATACAAGCACGAGGTGTCATAAAAACTATCATTTTGAAGGTATCGATTTTCACCAATAATGAACCTTTATACATTATTGAATAAATTTGTCACAAAAACCATATATGGAAGCTTAAAAACACAAAATAAACCATTATGTTGTATCTGGAATGTTCAAAAACATATAATTTGACTGATCACACAACTAAAGGAGTGATTGAACACTTACACCCTTATATATCCTATTACATCCTTATTACTCCATTACATGTACATTATGAATTTAAGAGCATATTTCAAAAATAAATATTTTCTTGTGAAAATTTAAGTTTAACCAAAAGAAAGAGTTGAACCTTGGACCACCACTTTTCCAAAGACTTCACAAAATAGCTTTTCACAAATGCTCTACAAGAATTTATAAAACATTAATGAAATATTCTATATTTGAGGTTACATGTTTATATTTTGTCAATAAAATAAAATAAAATTACATGCATGTGAAATTAATTTACTTGGTAAAATTCATGCATGTAAAAACAAAATATGTTAATTCATTTATTTTGGCACTTGGAGATACCCATGCTGATTTTAGGTTTTACTAGAATTTTGACAAGCTTTTAAACTTTTGTTAACATGTCATGGTTGTGTTGTATATGATAACTTCAAATTTTTTACAACTACGCCATATCTACATAATTTTATTTATAAGAGTCATTGAGACAAATAAGATCTTTTAAAATTGATTTCTATTACACCCCCTTAAGTTGTATTTAAAATTATATATATATATATATATATATATATATATATATATATAACTAATTAATTAACATTCAATCCACTTAAACATACTCAATAATTAACTAAACAACTAAGAATAGAAGAACTTGTAAATTCAAATACCAAAAACAATATATATCTTATTACAACTCCAAGGAAAGTAAATACATTAGAACACGGATATGACTAGTCTCATAATTTATTAATTATTGTTCAAATATGACAAATATATATTACAATTACATTTTCTTTAGGAATTCAATCTAATACAATAAATAGATACTAAACCCTCTGAATCTTGTGTCAAACAAACTTGTGTAACTCTGAATCTCAGGTGTGGTCTCTAGGTAAGTAGTACTATTATGAGGAGGGAGAGCATCATTTGAGCACTTCTCCACACCAATCATGAATCAATGATCTCTTGTATAATCCCATATTTGGTAATGTCCCTCCCTTCATGGATAGGTATATATAATGGTGTGAGAATACAAAGAATAAGCCAGTACCCAAGTGTGTATGATTTTTAAAACTAAACATGCAGTGTATCATAGAAAACCTATTCTATTAAAAGATATTATACTGACATGTAAAACAATCATACCAAAAGATAATGTTTTACTAAAGATTATTTAACCATAAGATTCCTACTAATTACATCCTTCTAGTAATCATATCACATCACATGTTAAATATAAGAGTAAGCAAAGTGTATAATTATTCCATCAAATCAAGAATGAATCATACATTAATATTTAACTCAAATAGGAAATAATGCCTACAGTTCATACCATCTGAGTATGGTTCATATTAAACTACAAATTTCCAACTATTTTAATTAGATCCAAGCAACTACACCCTATGACAACCCATATTATCATAATCTATTGTTTTAAGACATAACTACTAGTTTTCCCATAATCAGTCACACAAAGTAGTCATAGATACTTGAAATCATAAGCTTTTATTCAAGCAAGTATATACATAGAAAATCAAGTCATAAAAACACATAAAATTCTAATCCAATATTTGTTTTACTCTCTCAAGGTTGTATGCACGTATACATGATGTCATAATAGTTATTTCAAAACATATTGTTCAAGTAATAACCAACACATACATTTAATCTATCGACATACAACTATAGTATGTATCATCTGAGCATATACATTTAAACTGAAATATTCTATGATATCTCATAATATCATAGTTTATTATGTTTGAGCACCTTACTCAAACATGAACAATCAAATATCCACTATAATTATTAAACAAGCAAGTACAAAATTATACTACCCAGGTATAACATATTTTATACTGCATAATAATAATCAAATAAAAATATAATCTCTAAGCACACATCATGATGCACTAATTTATTCAAGAAATGCCTAACCACGTACACATGAAATACTTTCAAAAATATACAACACACAAGTTTTCATCTTTACATCATGTTACAAAATTTGACCCTATCAGCATATTTTCGTAATACTATAGTGCTACAAATATACTATTTATCTCTACAAGAATTGTAAGCATAGCCTTAGTATAGATTTTATCATATAATTTTATCACAAAGGAGATAGTATAAATAGAAGTATCATAACATTACCATTTAAAAATGTGTAACTTTGCTATAGTTTACGATACTCTTAAAACTATATAACTCTAAACACAGTCATCAATGTAAATGGCTTACAATGATAAATAGTCACATAAAATCACTGATTAACTAAATTTCATGAATTAATTTGATATAAATTAGAGGATCACAATAATATTGAGAATCAACTATCTCATACAATCATATTCTTTGTCACATGACCATAATCATTATTAATATGCATGTTAAAATTGCATAAGTAAGATCCTCTAAAATGATTTTAGATCATAAGGGTATTTTTATCTTAATTCACAAGGTGTCTCCCTCATGCTCAGACTAAATTATCAAGTTAATTTATTTTTCAATCAATCTAGCTCTCTCTCTCTCTCTCACACACACACACACATATTGTTGCATTGTATGTAATAACCACATCTATCGCTTTACTAATTCCTACCAAATCGCGAATACAAAACAATTCACTATTGATTTTTGATCAAGGTTTGGGTTAATAATAAACCATTATTATTTTCCCATTTTTCTATCCTCATAAGGATCCTATGATAATCATACTAATTAATTAGAATGCAACTCGGGCTAGCAATGTAATTCAAAAAATCTGAGGCAAAATTAAAGTTCCACCGAACATTTAATCTTGCATTAAAGAGGATTCATAATTTTTTAATTAAAAAGACTTAATAATTTCATTCACATATTTAAGCAATGATTTCATATAAACAGTGAATTCACTTTAATTGCATAATGAATTACTTAAAACTTAGTGAATTTAAATATATATCATAGTATTTGTCTTTTTAGACACAGTGTATTATCTAAGAGACTTGGCGTACCTAACCATAAGACTCAATGATTTTTTTAAAAAACTAAACGTTGAATTTATATATTCATTCCTCAAAATTAAAGACTTAGCCTTACAATAAAATGACTTCAGTGTTTCTTTTTATACTTGGTGGTTTCAATATTTACTTGGCATTTTCATTTATTTTAAACACAGCTTTCATTATTTTTACACAGTGTTATAATCTGGTTCAAAGAAGTGACTTGGCATTCACCTAAAAGACTCAATTATCATTTTAACTCGGCACTTTACTTTTTTAAGGATCAACATCTTACATATCAAGAAATGACACCAAATGCATCATTTTATTTCTTTGTAAATAGTTGATTTTAAAAAAATTATACCTTCCAATTCGATTATACAGAGCATTCAAACATTAATTTTGGATCAAGGTGATCCTTAGAAGGATGCCATGATAATCACACTTATATATAAATTCTCACTTATGCAATATAGGAGTCCACCACAAAAATAAAGTTCCATCAAACCTTCGATCTTGCAATAAAGAAAAACATATTCTTTTAATTGACTCATGTTTTAACCTAATAAGATAACTTTTCAATTTATATGGCTCAACTATTTATTTATCCTCGATGTTTTATATTTAAACCTAGCATTTTAATTTTATTGATAGAGTTTCATATTAGAGGCTCAGTGATTTATAATATACATTCAATGCTTCATGATATATACTCACAACATTACTATAAACCTGGCTCAGCATTTAATAACATATGCATAGCATGTAGTTTTATAAAATGCAATCCAACTAGAGGTGTATGTTAACCCTTAAGAGCTACGCAAACTCTTGAATGAAACATAGTTTTATAATTATGACATTGTTCAAACAATTTTATACTCACTATAAAATGATGTTGACACATTTGCTAAAACATAGTCTCTAATTTAAAAACATTGTCTAAAACTATTTTAACACTTAGTCTATGTAGACAAGGATATTGTTGACCAAATTTTGGCCTTTCAGGCCAAAATTGGGCACTCTTATTTTCAAAAAATCCTCTAAATCTATTTCATTTGGCCAGGTCCAACACTTAACTTTTCTTCAGAAGAATTATTCTTTGACAAAACCCGCAACAAACGCATGTTTTTTCTTTTCAGAAAGTTTGTTTTGGTCTTTGTTTAAGTCTTTAAGGAATTCTTTCAAGTTTTTTTTTTAAGGTTTGCCAATTTATTTTGGACTTTTTGTCTGAGGCTTTTGTTGACGCTAGAAAGTGCACCCTATGGTAGGAAAATAGATTCTTTCCCTCTCCCCGCAACATGGAAACCCCTCTCTCGCTTGTGGGACGGCGAAGCAGGAGAGGAGAGTCTCTAGGTATGGGCTAGTTCCCTCTAATGTATCTTGTTTGTTTCAAGTAGCACAAAAATATAGGTATATAGGTATACTGGGGGGGATGAAAAGAGATAGAGAAAAAGCATGAAAACAAACAGCCTACTCTAAAGAGGTGATACACCAAAATAAAGGTTGACCTTCCACATCTACTCTCAGAAGCAAGGAAATGCAACATACATACACTGAAACTTGGCAGAAAAGACCAAGTTGTTGGGATGATAGGGAGGTTTTAGTGGAAGATATAGGGAACAGGGACTCACCAAGATGCTGTGAAATGCATACTGTAAGTGACCTCCTTTGTTTCTGCACCCTAAATAGAACTCTTCACCTGTAAGCTGCAAACTGACATTCTGTAGATAGCTGGTACATTGGTATTTAAAACCTGTGAGAGCATTTAAAAGGAAATGACTGAGCACAAATTAAAGATACAGAACATACACAGATTATCCATCCAAGAAAGAGGTAAAAATTGTATTTATTGATTCAAGTGGGGAAAATGCAGAGCAGTGCTCTTTACAAAAGTCAGGAAGATCCTTTAAAATGACCAAGTCTGGGTATTTATATGAGAAATGGGAGCCTTAGTCTTCATTGGGAAGAGATAAAGTACTATCGATGATGTCATAAGTCTGCCAAGACCATACTTGATGCCTTGTTTTGTGTGCCAACCACTCTCTTCATTTTGCATGCCAGTCTACTCTAGCTGTTGGGTGGGTCTTTTCCTATGTTTTGCGAGCCTTTTTTGCCACTGCCTGTTGTGGGCAGCAAATTCGCCGCTTGTTGCATGTGTTGGTGGCCCTTTTGGTGTCCGCTACATGGGCGGCCCTTTCTTCTTCCCTGCCGTGGGCGGGGGTTTTCATTTCACCACCTGAGGGCGGCACTTTTTGTTTTCCCCCCATAGGTGGGGGTTTTTCATTTCCCATCGTGGGTGGCATTTTCATTTTCCCCACCAGGGGCAGGCTTTTCATTTTCGCTGCCTACGAGCGGCCATTTTATTTTTGCCGCCTGTGGCGGGGGTTTCATTTTTTCCGCCTTCAGGCAGCCATTTTTTGTTTCTCATCTGTAGGCAGCCTTTTGGCATTCACCACTCGTAGGTGGCTATTTCTATTTCCCCGCTCGTAGGTGGCCTTCTGCAGTCTACCGCCGTGGGTGGCAGTTTTGCCACGGGTTGCATATGACTACCGTGGGTGGCAGTTTCTCTGTCGACTGCATGCTCCATGGCCTCCTTTTCCCCGCTCACTACCGTGAGTGGCAATTTTGCCACGCTTTGCATGCTGGCTGACCCACGAATGGTTGTGCGGGCTTGGCCAAAATTTTGGTTAACAAACTGGTGACTCACAAGGGAAGCATGCCTGCTATGCTTAGGGCCCAGTTGCCTTTGAATATCCATTAGGTGCGGAGTCAGATGGTGACCTTGAAGAGAGTTCACAATAGCTTTGATAATCCTAGAATTAAATACACAGAATTTACCCCCTCACGAAGGGAAACACACAAGGCTAAAAATGACTAACTGTGCAACTGCACTTAGGGAAAGTAGGAGAAGAACAACTAAAAACAAACTATTATGTACAGCTAACCAAGAGTAATTGTCTCCCTCCTGGATCAAATGGAAAACTTCTTAGGTCCCCTTTCTGGCAAGAAGACCTATGGTGACAGGCAAGTAGCTGAATGGAGGAGAGAGTTGGTGACTTGTTCTTCCTTCCTGTCACCTGAGTTGGTTGGAAATTGGGTGGATCAGATTCAAATATGCCTCCAATATATATGTATTTTGATTGTCCCTGGAGGCCTGTTAAATGCTAGTCCCTCAAATTGGTGCTCTCCACCAAGAAATTAAATGCTGCCGGCTCATCACCGTAAGCCTTCTGTTCTGCACAATTCTTCTGCAATGTATCATGGTCTGGTTTGTTTCCTTTTGCCTTGTTGAAAACTTTGTTAGACTCATCCTCTGCTACCTCTTGGCTTCCTTGAAGAAGGGTGAATGTTGTGATGTCAAAAAGGGGCTCACAAAATGACTGCTCATCCCATAAGACCTCACTTTCTTGTTTAAAGCTCAGTCTTTCAAGGCATTCCTCCAAGAAGACAAACCTCTCCTTTTCCTCTTTGTTGATCAGGTTCTCTAGATTTTCAAAAATACTCCCCTGATCTTCCTCTTTCTTAGGTTCTTCAAAGTAGTCATCCTCATCAATACAGCAAGGAAGTTCATCAAACTGAGGGGAAGAGAGCTTACCATGCATTTGTTCCTCCTCAAATTACTAGAACATCTGCATATACGCAAGGCTTGCATCTTCTCCACTACTGATAAGGTCTTCACAAGGAGCATCAATGATGATTTCTTCTTCGTTGTCACTCATAATAACCTCCTGAAGACTTGCAAATTGGATCTTTTGCTCCACACCTGCCTCTTGCAAAATAGGTTCTTCTTTGAGAAGGGACGAAGTGGAGAAAACATGTGGGAGAGGGAGCAGCCCTTGAGCTAGAATCGAATGATTCTCCTCTCTCCACTTAATCAGCACTTCACTCATATCAGGCACGGCCTGACAACTCTCTTGGATATGTGTAAGTGGGGTGTGTTCAGCCATAGAATGCGCTATTTGGTCTGGACCGTCCATCGCGCATTGGTTGAGGGAACTCTCTCTAAATTCCAAATCTGCAATTCTCTTACTCAGATCTTCTTGGAAAAGACTTTCTTAGAGGCTGCCAGTATCATCATAGGCAGGCACAGCGTCAACTTCTTCAAGGTTTTGAGAAAAACCTTGCTTTTCTTCTTTCTCTTTACTGCCCCATGATTCCACTATCTTCCCCCAATTCAGGATCTCTGAATTTGAATTCTGCTCCTGTGAACAGGCAGCAACTTCATTTTCCACAAGGACCTGAGGCTCTTCTGCAAGGTCTAGAAATTTTATCTCTTTTTTAAGAAGCAGCTTCATCCTAGCCTCTAAGTCTTCAATTTGTTTGGCTAGGTTTTCCTGGAAGAGTCTTTCTTGGAGGTGGCTAGCATGATCCTCTTCAAAGCTCTGAGCTGGTCCTTGGCATTCTTTCCTCCAACTTAGAATTTGCACATCATGCTGGAAAACCTGGGGAGGCTGAGGAATGCAAGGAAAACACTGTTGGTGTGTTGGAGGAGTCTTTAGAAGAGGGGCATGCTGGATGGTGGTACTTTTCTCAATAGAAGATACCTGATCTAAGGAGTTGAAAAGACTAATCTCCATGAGAGGTTGCCTCGATGCCATTTGGTGTTGGAAAGCCAGGCGCACGGGATTGGGAGCAGTTGTATTTGATGAGCTAGAGTGAGCAAGTGCAATTTGGTAAAATGGATTTGGTGCAAAAGAGGGGGTTTTCTTCAAGGTAGGAGAGGCATGCAAGGCTGGTTGCCTTGAAAAAGTGGATTTCTCCATTTTGTTACCTCCTCCTTCATGGACTGCAAGGCCTGTGTTTGCCTAAACAAGCACTCCTCTTTATACATCAGCTCTTGTTGATATTTGTACTACTCTTCCAGTGTGTCAATTTCTTTTGTCTGCTTCTCAAATTCCAACACCATCTCCCTTATAGTTGTAGGGCAACTAGGAGAGCTACTTGAGGGGATTGCATAAATATCTAAAGTCTGATCATTTTCACATGAAGGAAAACAAAACCCATGATTTTTTGCAAAAGAAGTATACATACACAGAAAAGGATGATTTCTGATGGCACCAGGTAACTTAACCAGCGGATTTAACTCAGAGTCGCCAGATGTTGAAAAAAATAAATTCACTGTATCAGGGCCAGCATCAATCCTGAACTTTACTACGTTATCGAACTTGAGATCTCACCAGGCATGCCAAAACTATTGACGCTAGAAAGTACACCCTGCAGTAGGAAAATAGATTCCTGCCCTCTCCCCTCAACATGGAAACCCCTCTCTCGCCTATGGGATGGTGAAGCAGGAGAGGAGAGTCTCTAGGTATGGGCTAGTTCCCTCTGATGTATCTTGTTTGTTTCAGGTAGCACAAAAATATAGGTATATAGGTATACTGGGGGATGAAAAGAGATAGAGAAAAAGCATGAAAACAAACAGCCTACTCTAAAGAGGTGATACACCAAAATAAAGGTTGACCTTCCACATCCACTCTCAGAATCAAGGAAATGCAACATACATACACTGAAACTTGGCAGAAAAGACTAGGTTGCTGGGATGACAAGGAGGTTTTAGTGGAAGATACAGGGAACAGGGACTCACCAAGATGCTGTGAAATGCATACTGTAAGTGACCTCCTTTGTTTTTGCACCCTAAATAGAACTCTTCACCTGTAAGCTGCAAATTGACATTCTGTAGATAGTTGGTACATTGGTATTTAAAACCTGTGAGAGCATTTAAAAGGAAATGATTGAGCACAAATTAAAGATACAGAACATACACAGATTATCCATCCAAAAAAGAGGTAAAAACTATATTTATTGATTCAGGTGGGGAAAATGCAGAGCAGTGCTCTTTACAAAAGTCAGGAAGATCCTTTAAAATGACCAAGTCTGGGTATTTATATGAGAAATGGGAGCCTTAGTCTTCATTGGGAAGAGAGAAAGTACTATCAATGATGTCATAAGTCTGCCAAGACCATGCTTGATGCCTCATTTTGTGTGCCAACCACTCTCCTCATTTTGCATGCCAGTCTACTCTAGCTGTTGGGCGGGTCTTTTCCTGTGTTTTGCGGGCCTTTTTTGCCACTGCCTATTGTGGGTGGCAAATTCACCACTTGCTGCATGTGTTGGCGGCCCTTTTGGTGTCCGCTGCATGGGCGGCCCTTTCTTCTTCCCCACCATGGGTGGGGGTTTTCATTTTGCCACCTGAGGGCAGCGCTTTTTGTTTTCCCACCGTAGGCGGGGATTTTTCATTTCCCGTCGTGGGCGGCATTTTCATTTTCCCCACCAGGGGCGAGCTTTTCATTTTCACCGCCTGCAAGCAGCCATTTTATTTTTGCCGCCTGTGGCGGGGGTTTCATTTTTGCCGCCTTCAAGCGGCCATTTTTTGTTTCCCGCCTGTAGGCGGCCTTTTGGCATTCACCACCCGTAGGCAGCTGTTTCTATTTCCCTGCCCATAGGCAGCCTTCCACAGTCCACCGCCGTGGGTGGCAGTTTTGTCGTGGGTTGCATATGACTGCCGTGGGCGGTAGTTTCTTTGCTGGCTGCATGCTCTGTGGCCTCCTTTTCCCCACCCGCTGCCGTAAGTAGCAATTTCATCGTGCTTCGCGTGCTGGCTGACCCGTGGATGGTTGTGTGGGCTTAGCCAAAATTTTGGTCAACAGCTTTTTTTTAAGATTATTTCTTTTGGGCTTTTCTTCCGGCCAAGTGACGAATTCTTTTGAACAGTTTTTCTAAGACAAATATCCTGAAGACCAAGTGTCAAATTCTTTTGAACAAATATCTACATGATTTTTTTAAGGTACTTTACAATTTATTCAAAAGATATATTCAAGCCAAAAGGGACCCTTGAAAAATTTTCAAAGGGTATGTTTGTCACTTTTTTGAAGGGCACTTTCATTTTTCTAAAGGGTTTCTTTTGTAGGGAAAAGGTTCACTTTAGTTTTTTCGAAGGATCATTTGTAACTTTCCTGAAGGGTATTTTCTTTGGAAAGTGGTCACTTTCATTCTTCTGAAGGGACACTTGCAGTTTCAAAGGATCATTTTATTTCTCTCGAAGGACCATTTCCAAAATCCAAAGGTCATTTTAACTTCTCTGAAGGGACCAATCAAAAATTTGTAGGAAAGGACGAGAAGTGACTAAAGAGAAACCCTGAAAGAATTCCTTTGGACTTTTTGTTTGAAGGAAATGAAGAGAATAAACTCTAAAAGAATTCCTTCAGACTTTTTATCTGAAGAAAATGAACAAGCAATGATCCCAAAGGAAAAGACTCGACAAAAAGTCCAAGGAAATAAACAAAAACAAATAGTTGTGAACAATTTTTCTAAAGAAAAGGTTTGAAAACAAATGTCTAAAATAAATGCCTGAGGAATGATGGCTCACAACACATCAATTAGACTGTGGAGACTAGCCATTGGAATTTCAAAAAGAAAGACTCGGTGAGAATTGAAAGGTGGAGATAAAGGTAACAAGTGGAAAATGCAATTAAGGCTTTGTTTTAGTTGTAACAAAATGTAACTGAGGCTTTGGTTCAGTTATGATAAATGTAACTAATGTTGTGATGAATTGTAATTGGTGTATCTAAATAGTTGTGACATGACATATCTCACCCACCTCTCTCCTGTATGCATATATAATTGTTTCTCTTGAGATGATAAATGTCTAAAGTGACCCTTGAACTCCCTTTGATTGCTCCACCTCTCAAAGCTATAAATGTGCATCCTCTTGGCTCATTTGAGCACATCAAAAATATATAAAATATTTGTAGTATCCATAATATTACCCAAAAAAATGTAGCTATTAGTTTTTTGGTCTTGTCTTTCAAAGGAAAAGTTTTGGACTAGTATGGGACCTTACCTATAAATTATATTGGCTCATAGGATGAGTTGGGGACTCTATTAACTAATAGGTTTGGGGAAAAGAGTGATCACCTATCTCTATTTGAGTAATTGACCACAATCAAAATGGCACCACATGAATTCATGTAGGATTTTAATACTAGGTTCCAAAAAACATGGGATAAAATCCCAATTCTTGTGAGGCCAACTGTAAACTATGCATTTTTCTACTACTTGAAAGCATTGAATAGTGACATTGCCATGATGATTCAATCCATGGGTGGAAACACATTGCCTATTGCCTATGAAATATCCATAAATGTTGAAAATTGTCTTTTCCATATGGGAAAGATAGCTCCAAGACCTCCAATGCCACTATTCCTTGATTTGCATTCTCCTAGTAAAAGTGCATTGCCCACTTTAACTCATTTGCTTGGTCAAGAAAAATCTGCCATTGCCCTTACTAATGAAATCCATGTGGTTAAATTTTTTCTCAAAATTGCTACTAATTAATTAGTTTCTCTCAAAAGGAAGAAATCCCAAGGATATAATCCACATCAATCCTATAATCAGTTTCGACAAAACAATAGACCTCCTTTTCAAGGCAATGCATAAGGACAAGGCCAAATTAGCCAGGTCAAGCCTTATCAAAGCTATAATCTTAGTGTTCCCTCATATTCCAAAGCCCTTTTCCCCACTCAAAATAATTTGGTCTAAGAATAGCCCAACTATCCACCTTTTGAACATGGTCAAGAACAAGTTGCTTATGCCAATGAGATGCAAAATCAAGGCATGACTACATAAGGTGAACAAACATCCCAATTTTCAAATTTTGAGATGCCAATGCAATTCAAGATGGAGAATTGGTAGGTTCAATCTGATTCCACTCTCATGAATCATTTTTAGGGTGATTTGTGTGCCATTAATTACGTGGGGAATACAAGCAATCAAAATATTGGTGTTGCCTCCAATACTAGGTCCAAAAAGAGGGCTATTGAGGAAGCTCAAGGAACCAATCAAGGACCTTTTTTGACCCCTACATTAGCTCAAATAGGAATTGGGCCTAATTTATCTCCTAAAATAGAATAAATTTAGAGGATTCCAAATTTTAAGCCAGTCGTTACAACTCCATCTCCACAAACTACATCACAAGGTGTTAATGTTCATAAAGATAACCCCAAGGTGAGTAATCCTTCCATTAATGTGGTGGACCAGATGAATAAGTTTCATATGAATATTTAATTATGGGATTCTCTAACATTACCAAGGTAGAAATATATACTTTAAATGGAATTACATGGATTGGGCAAATAGACTGGCCCATCTAGAAATGATAACGTGATTTTGGTCAATGGAACTCAATCTATAAATGGTCAAGTGAAGAAAGATTATAAGACTCCTCATTTTTACCTATTTCTAATCATCAATGATTTCTTGGTTCATAATTGCATCATTTATAGTGGATCAAGCACATCAATCATGCTAAAATGTATAGAAGATAAGTTAGGCCTCAAGTATGAGCCAATGACTAAAGGAGTTTTACAATTAGATGGATCACCAATCAAAAATTTAGGGGTAGTGAAAGATTTGAATTTGATCCTTCATGCTTGTCCTAATTTTTCAATTTCCCATGATGTGGTAGTAGAAAATTTACCTCCATGTTTTGCTCTTTGTTTGTCAAGGGACTTTACATCCAAGATATGTGGATATTTGGTAGCCAAATGGTCATACATGGTGCTTAAGACAAAATATAGCACTAAAGTGAATATTGAGTCAGAACCTATCCATATAAATCACTTGGAACCATATTTGCCTAAGGTGGTCAATGTTAACTATGCTATCATCAATGAAGAGGAGCTTCACATTGACCAATCTCCATCATCTTCCCTTGAGGGAGTTTCTAATTTATTCCTAGATGAGTGGGGAGATGAAAACTATGAGCATGATCCTTATAAGTTTATTAAAGAATCTAGTCTTAGAGTATACTATATGCATGAGAAGGATTCCTTCATGCCCAACCTAGTGAATCCAAGTGAAGAGGTGAGTGGTTTATGGCAGCTCTTGTTTGATGGGTCTAGAAGCAAGATGGGGGCAGGTATTGGAGTTATGTTGGTTTCACCTTCAAAGGGAAAGGTATTTTTTAGCCTTCAGATTTAAATTCTCATGCACTTTTAATGTGGAAAAGTATGAGGCCCTTATCCATGGCATTTAATGGGCAAGGATAAGAGGTGTCAAAGAATTACAAGTGTTTGGTGACAATGAGCTTGTTGTGAATCAAGTTAGAGGATAGAATTTAACCAAGAAATCCTTGCTCAAATATTATAAGCATAGAGTCTGGGACATTTTAGAAGATTTTATGGATTTTAAAATCAAATCTATTCCAATGGAAGATAGTAATCATGTTGATAGGTTGGCATCTATTGGTACTCAATTTGATGTTCCAAAGAACATAAAGGAAGATAAGAATCAACCCCATCTAAAGGTGATTGTGAAACCTTCTGTACTTGATAATGTCAATAATTGGTAGGTGTCTAATAGTGATCATAAAATAGCACTTTTTATACAAGAAGAGGCTAAGTTTTCTTCCAAAAAATAGTCTAAGCTGCAGCAACAATATGGAGGGTAGATTGTCCAATTAAAGTCTAACAAGCTCTTAAAAGGCCTAGTCACTCTTGAAAGTATATTCAATTAGGATGAACAACTCAAGAAGGAAAAGGTAAGAATGTCAACTATGAAATGGTAGAGATTTTCAAAGATAAATTACTTGCACTTAAAAAGGTATGCACTAGTCAAGAGAAACATGATTTCATTGAACTATGCAAAGAGTTAAGTGATATTTTTTCATGGGAATATAGTGACTTGAAGGTTTTTGATCCAAGTTCGGATCAAAACACCATATAGATAAATGAAAATTCCAAACACATCAAGAAAGAAAAAATCCAATTAATCCCAAGGTTGAGCCTCTCATGAGGAAAGAACTCACCAAACTAATTGAGTCTAAAATCATCTTTCCCATCAAGCATTCCTCTTGGTTGGCCAATTTAGTCCCTATTAGGAAAAATAATGGGGAGATCAAATTGTGTGTGGATTTTAGGGACTCTAATAAAGTGTCTTTGAGAGATCATTATCCCCTCCCTTCCATGGAGAAAATTTTGTAAGTGGTGGTAGGTAGTGAGAGGTTTTCCCTCCTAAATGGTTATTCTGAATACAATCAAATTTTGGTGAAAGAAAGTGACCAATACAAAATATCATTCACTACAAAATAGGGGACATATGCCTATAGAAATATGCCATTTGGATTGTCAAATTTTGGAATTAATTTTCAATGTATAATGGTTATGGATTTTTAAGGACTGATCAATGATATTGTATTGGTATATCTTGATGATGTGACAGTTTTCTCCAAGGAAGCAAAAGATCATTTGAATCACCTCAGGTAGATTTTTGAGAGGTGTAAAGAGTTTGGAATCTCTCTAAACCTAAATAATTTAGTGTTTATTGTCCATGAAGGCAAACTACTAGGACATATTATTTCTAAGAAAGGTCTATCCATTGATCTGGAAAGGGTAAGTGCCATCTTGGCATTGTCTTTACCTAAACATAAGAAGGGTCTATAAAGCTTCTTTGGTAAGATAAATTTCATTAGGAGGTTTATTCCTAATTTTACTAACCTAGTCAAGCCTTTGACTGCCCTGCTAAGTAATAATGAGATATTCACTTAGATAGGAAGGAGAAAAGAAAGTTTTAAGGAGATCAAGCAAGCCATTACACAAGCTCCTACTCTTGCAAGTCCAAACTTCTCCAAGGACTTCAATTTGTAAAATTTTGGGAATGAAGAGGTAATCTCTACCATGTTTACTCAAGCTAATGATGAAAATTTTGAACAACCTATTGCCTTCTTTAGTCAAGGTTTGGAAGGCTATGAGATAAGATACACATATGTTGAGAAATAAGTGCTTTCAATCATAAGGAGTTTAAAGAAATTTAGGCATATGTTATCTAATAAAAAGATCCAAATTTTTTTGCCTCATCCTACTGTGAAATACTTTCTGTTGAGCAGAGATTTGAATTAAAAAAGGGCAGGTTGGATCACCAAAGCGATGTAGTATGATGTGGAGATCAAAACAACCAAGCTAGTGAAGGGAAAAGGACTATGTGAACATCTTTATTTAGAATTGAAAGAGAAAAGAGAGGTTATTTTGTCACTCCATGATTACCCTATAGTAGTTGTATCTCCTACCATGAAGATTTGGATACAATACATTATTCATTTCCTATAAACTGATGAGCACCCACAAGGTCTTAATAGAGGCAAAAGAAGGTACTTTAGGCTGCAATCTATTCCCTATGTACTTGTTAATGGAGTGATATTTATAAAGGAATTTTTAGGTTTGTTTTTGAGATGTATTGATTTGCATCAGATTGACAAAGTGTTGCATGAGTTTCATGATGGACTATCTAGTGGTCACTTTGATCCAAAAACCACAGCTACTAAAGCTATGAGAGTTGGATACTTTTGGCCTAGCTTGTTTAAAGACACTCATGCTTAGGTAAGGAAATACCAAAAGTGTGCTCTTTTTTATGGAAAATTAAATTTGGCTACCTTGCCTCTTCATCCAATCTAGGTTGAGCAACCCTTCATAGGTCTGATCAAGCCTCCCTCTAGTGTTGGTCACAAGTGGGTGTTAACATCTACTAATTATTTTATAAGATGGGTAGAAGTTATATCTTTTGAGGAGGAAAATGAAAACTTAGTCCTAGACTTCTATGAAGGTATAGTAACTAGTTTTGGAGCTCCTTCAACAATTATCTCAGACAATGCCTTAGCTTTCCTAGGAACAAGAACAAGTGCATGGACTTTGAAGCATAGTATCTATCTCAGCACCTCCTCCAACTACTATCCCCAAGGGAATGGAATATCTGAGTCCAAAAATAAGAACCTAATCAAGATCATTAAGAGAAAAAAGGAAGAGAATCAAAGGACTTGGTATACCAAGCTGAAGATAGCCCTTTGGACTAATAGGATCACCCCAAAGAGAGCAATTGGGAACTCACCATACACACATATGTATGGAATGGAAGCTAGACTTCCTATCTCACTTGAGTTGCCAACTTTAGATCTTACCTATCAACTATAATTGATGGATAATGATAGTATGGAGGTCAGATTATGTGAGTTGATGGAGCTTGAGGAGATTAGAGATCAAGCTATGCACACCATGACTACTCACCAATAGCAAAAAAAAAAGTATTTTGATAGGAAGTCCATGCTAAAAAGCTTAAAGGAAGGAGACATTATCCTAAAATGGGATGAATATAGGGCCAAACCTAGAAGACACATAAATTTTGATGCTTTATGGTGCAGCCCATATGTGATCACACAGTGCAAATAACACAATGTTTTCCAGCTCTCAAAGTTAGATGGAAAGGAGTTGTATATCCCAGTCAATGGGATATATCTAAATCATTAGTACTAATGGTTCTCTAATTTCTATTTTACATAGTTTCCTATTTTCCTTATATTCCCTAAGTGCTTATGCACATGTGTGAGTTTGTCCTTGTCTAGTTTTATGTTATTTGTGTTTGGTCTTGTTGTTGTTTTATGGTGTGTTTCCTTGTATTTTGTTTTGGAAAAATATTTATTAGTCATATTCAAGAATATATTAACTCCATTATCCCTTGGTTGGATAAGGTTACTGGTCCAATCAGTATAGCAAGCATACTACCCTTGTGAGTCACCAATTTGTTGACCAAATTTTGGCCTTTCAGGCCAAAATTGGGCACCCCTATTTTCAAAAAATCATCTAAATCTATTTCATTTGGCTAGGTCCAACACTTTTTTTTTTTTTTTTTTAAATGTTCTTTGATAAAACCCATAAAAAATGCATGTCTTTTCTTTTCAAAAAGTTCATTTTAGTCTTTGTTTAAGTCATTAAGGAATTCTTTCAGGTTTTTGTTTTAAGCTTTGCTGAATTCTTTCAGACTTTTTGTCTGAGGATTTTTCTTAAGAGTATTTCTTTCAGGTTTTTATTCTGGCCAAGTGATGAATTCTTTTAGATAATTTATTTGAGACAAATATCTTGAAGACAAGTGTTGAGTTCTTTTAGACAATTGTTCACTCAATTTTTCCAAAGGTACTTTACAATTTATTTGAAAGATATCTTCAAGCCAAAAAGTACCCTTAAAAAAATTTTGAAGGGTATGTTTGTAACTTTTTTGAAGGGTAATTTTATTTTTTTTAAGGGTATTTTTTATCGAGAAAAGGTCCTCTTCAGTTTTTCCGAAGGATCATTTGCAACTTTCTCAAAGGGTATTTTCTTTGGAAAGTGGTCACTTTCATTCTTCCAAAGGGACACTTGCATTTTCAAAGGATCATTTCATTTCTCTCTAAGGACCATTTCTAAAATCTTGAAGGACCATTTCCAAAATCTTAAAGGATAATTTCCAAAAGTCAAAGGGCATTTCAACTTCTCTAAAGGGACTAATCAAAAATCCACAAGAAAGGATGAGGAGAAGTGAATAAAGAGAAACCCCAAAATAATTCCTTTGAAATTTTTGTCTAAAGGAAATGAAGAGAAGAAACTCTGAAAGAATTCCTTTAAAATTTTTGTTTGAAGGAAATGAACAAGCAATGAGATCGAAGGAAAAGACTCGACAAAAAGTTTAAGGAAATAAACAGAAACAAATAGTCGTAGACAATTTTTTTGAAGAAAAGGTCTAAAAACAAATGTTTGAAATAAATTCTTGAGGAATGATGGCCCATAACACATCAATTTTAGACTATGAAGACTAGTCGTTAGCATTTCAAAAATAACTCAGTGAGAACTGAAAGGCAAAGATAAAGGTAACAAGGAAAAAATGCAATTGAGGATTTATTTTAGTAGTAACAAAATGTAACTAAGGTTTTAGTTTAGTTGTGACAAATATAACTAATTGTGTGATGAATTATAATTAGTGCATCTGTTCAGTTGTGACATGACATAGCTCACCCACCTCTCTCTAGCATACAAATGTAGCTATTTCTCTTGAGATGACAGATGTCTAAAGTTACCTTTGAACTCCCTTTATTTGCTCCACCTCTTAAATCTATAAATATTCATCCTCTTGGCTCATTTGATAGCCTCCACTGGTTATGGTGAAAATCTCGCTAGATTTGTACTTTCAAAGCTCTTAAAGAAATAATACAAGTTTTTTCCACTCACATGTTGTACTATTGTGTATCAGTTCAAATCATGTTGTTCTTATTTAGTGAGAGTTTATATTTCCTAACCTTTTATCCTTGATTACCTACCAAATGTATAGAAACAGTATTATTATAGGTCCTTGTTAGTATTCTTGCTTAAGTGCATAGATATTTTAGAAGTGGTTTAAGACTATTTTCCTTTTTGGAATTATACGTTGTTCTCTTGGATGTTGAGTGCCTTCTTGAGTCTAACATATGAAACATTGATGTGACAACCCACAAATATTTATGGGTTTTGTGTGAAAGAAGCTTTGTTGGTATTTAAGTAGTGTATTTCTAGTCAAATTGGGAGGACATTATTCATTAGTGCATCACCATTTTTTTTTTCCTAGTTATTTTCCTTACCCTTTTCATATATAATTGATAGATTAGAGAGAGATTTAAAGGTACATCAAGGGGAGCTAGCCCTTAATCTAGAGATTTATCTCAATGAAATTTTCACCCATAGAAAGAGAGATGATTCTATTTTATTTCTTGGATAAGGAGAACCGAGCATCTCTTCAAGGGTGCAAATCTAAGCATCAATAGTTCTTGGCACTCCCAATGGGACCTCTATGTCCTAGAAGATTGTTCAATATTGGTACTATTCTTAACATGATTATAAATAAGGAAGTATCTACATTCATTACCTGGTGACTCCATTCAAGAATTCAAGCCTTTGGTTGATGATCAATCCTATTTTCCATGCCAAAGGTGACCACTAGGTCTGCTGCTAAAGGTGTACCCTTTGAGTTTGTGGAATTACCTCCATATTCCACCAAAAGGTTCAAGTTTTTCAACACCCATCTTTATAAAAGAAATTTTGTGTTTAAGCTTCCAATTTTGTGTTACATTCCATTCCCAACATCAGTAGTGATCATTCCCAAATGTCTAGATGATAACCTTTTGTGCCTTTCACCAAGGCATCTCCCTTGCATCTTGCTTAATATGATCAAATTCCAATATTTGCCCTAAAAAATGTCCCATATTTTAGTGGAGATGGTCTAATTTATGTCATTGAGCACATCAAGAATATAGAAAATCTTTGTAGTATCCATAATATTACCCAAAAAAATGTAGCTATTAGTTTGTTGGTTTTGTCTTTCGAAGGAAAAGTTTTGGAGTAGTATGGGACCCTACCTATAAATTGTATTGGCTCATGGGATGAGTTGGGGACTCTATTGACTAATAGGTTTGGGGAAAAGAGTGATCACCTATCTCTAGTTGAGCAATTGACCATAATAAAAAGGGCACCACATGAATTCATGAAATATTTTAATACTAAGTTCCAAAAAACTTGTGATAGAATCCCAATTCTTGTGAGGCCAACCGCAAACTATGCATTTTTGTACTACTTGAAAGTGTTGAATAGTGACATTGCCATAATGATTCAATCCATGGGTGGAAACACCTTGCTTTTTTCCCATGAAATAACCATAAATGTTGAGAATTGTCTTTTCTAAGTGAGAAAGATAGCTCCAAGACCTCTAATGCCATTATTCCTTGATTTGCATTCTCCTAGTCAAAGTGCATTGCCCACTTTAGCTCCTTTGTCTGGTCAATAAAAATCTACCATTGCCCCTACCAATAAAATCCATGAGGTTAAAATTTTAATCCAAAGTGTTACTAATGAATTAGTTGCTCTCAAAAGGCAAAAATCCCAAGGATACAATCCATATCAATCCTATAATCAATTTGGACAAAACAATAGACCTCCTTTTCAAGGCAATGCACAAAGACAAGGCCAAATTACCCATGTCAAGCCTTATCAAAGCTATAATGATAGTGATCCATAATCCTCTAAATCCCTTATCCCCACTCAAAATAATTTGGTCTAAGAATATCCCAAATATCCACCTATTGAACATGGTCAAGAATAAGTTACTTTTTCTAATCATATGCAAAATCAAGGCATGACTACACAAGCTGAGAAAACATCCCAATTTTCAAATCTTGAGATGCCAATGTAATTAGGGATGGAGAATAGGAAATTTTAGTCTGATCCCACTCTCATGAATCATTTAGAGGGTGATTTTTGTGCCATTAATTAAGTGGGGAATCCAAGCAATCAGAACACTGGTGTTGCCTCCAATACTAGATCCAAAAGGAGGGTTTTTGAGGAAGCTCAAGGAACCAATCAAGGACCTATTTTTACCCCTACATCAGCTCAAATGGGAAGTGGGAATAATTCAGCTCCTAAAACATAATAAAGTTAGAGGATTCCAAATTTTAGGTCAGCTGCTACAACTCCATCTCCATAAGCTACATCACAAGGTGCTAATGTTCATAAAGAGAACCCCAAGTTGAGTAATCCTTCCATTAACATAATGGATGAAGAAGCTTCATATGAATATTTTATTATGGGATTATGTAACATTACCAAGATAGAAAGATATATGTTAAAATGAATTACATGGATTGGGTAAATAGGTTGGCCCATCTAGAAATGACAATGTGGTTGTGGTCAATGGAACTCAATCCATAGATGGTCAAGTGAAGAAAGATGAGAAGACTCCTCCTTTTTAATTATCAATAATCATCAATTATTTCTTGGTTCATAATTTCCTCATTGATAATGGAGTAAGCATATCATTCATGTCAAAATGTATAGCAGATAAGCTAGGCCTCAAGTATGAACCGATGACTAAAAGAGTTTTACAATTAGATGGATCACTAGTCAAGACTTTGGGGGTAGTGAAAGGTTTGAATTTTACCCTTCATGCTTTTATTAATTTTTTAATTTCCTATGATGTGGTATTAGTAACAATATTCAACCTATAAATATAAAAACATATTCATAATACACACAGAAAAGCAATTTGTAGATCCAACCTGGTATTCTTTGTAAGATGAATACACCCTTTCTTTCCTTGTTTTTTCCAAACTTTCTCACAATTATTTTCTTCCTCTCCATGCTTTTGTGTGTTCTTCTCTCCTTTTTCCTTTTACAAAGGGCTTTATTTATAAAACTAAACCTCTCCTTATATGTTACACCGTTCACTTTACATGCATTTTCTCTTCCAGTTTGTCATCCATGCCAAGCATTCTTTTATTAATTTAACTTTATTAACTAATATTAAATATCTCAATTTGTCTAACATTACACCACCTTTCTTAAATTATCTAAAACAATAGATTAAGTTGACCAAATTAAATAAAGATATCTAAATTTAACTTTTAATACAATCTCATGCCTGCTTTAAAATATTAAGCTTAATTTGTCTTTAGTCACTGTTAATTCATTAGGATAACTCAAGCTCTTGAAAGTAAATAAATAAAGGTAATTATTTATTAATAAATAGATAAATAGTTCATAATTATTTTAAAATAAGATAATTAAATAATTAACTTCTATTCTCATGTAGCAATTAAATGTCTATTTTTTAATTTATTCTTGAAAATTAAGATAATTAAATTAAAGAAATCTAATACATATTAAGAACTAAATTTACATGCTAATATAATCACATACAATATTTACTTAATTATGCATTAGTATTTAAAATATTTAAAAAATTCAAATCTAATGTGCATATGTGTAGGGTCACTTGCAATTCCTCTGTCATTGCCCATTCATCCCATCTAACCCATCCTCTCTGATAATGCTCTCCCTTATCAAGATTTGAGGGTAGGATTTATCCTGCATTCACCTCACAAAAAGTGGGTAGTTAGTTTTATTCATCATATATATCAACCAATGATGCAAAACTAACAAATATACATCTTTAATGTATAAAATTATTAAAATATAACTATTATATTATGTATACTAATCAATATTATCATTATCCCATACCAGTATATATCATAAATCTCAAATCAAATCAGTAACTATAATCTAATAACCCTATTAATCAATGGATTAAAATTTATAAATTATAAGGTGAAATTGATATATGACATCCTCTCCTCTAAAACTTGTCATCACCCTGATGACTTTTATTCAAATTAAAAGTTCTAAATAACAAATAGAGTTTAACAGAATAAAAACATAATATCAAGTATCAAATAATGCAAATAAATTCAAATTTTACCTAAAGAACTCATCATAGTTCTCCCAATTAACATTATTTTTAGAGTCTTGGTCCCACAATATCTTACTCTGTAACATTTCTTATTATGCAAATAAGTTTTTGCAAATGTCACTTGCACTAATTGGCTCTATCATGACTACCTCAAAGTCTAGAACTGCAAGACAAGCTTATAATAACTCAGTAAAATTTTCACTGACTTTCTCAAAAATACATGAGATCATCATAATAGCCAAAACAAATGACTAGGAAGAGTTTAAAAAACCTTCTAGCCCCTATGCACATCTCTCTAACCTAGAGAGTGTATTTCTCATACTAGATAAAATCATTTAGGGAACCTGACAAGAATGATGTGTATATGTTAATACTATCTCTACTCCATGTAGCTTCAGATAAGTATAACATGTCAATATTGTCACTACTCAATTAGAGCTCCTAACAAGTATGATGATGAATAGGAACTAGTAATAATGTATACAAAATCATGGAATACCCATTCATAGTAAACATACATATGATCATACGATTGAATTTGGCAAGTTTTGCCTATCAAATCTCAAACTTGACAAATCTGTCTATCAGATCCAACTCAATACCAATAATCTGAGTCAATGTGAGGCTAAGTAAGATACCATCCTATTGCTTAGAACTCACATTCCTAATTCATCACTCTTCCCTCAGATCTCTACAACTTAACAATTTTTTCAATACACAAAGTTCTATGAAATTAGAAATATGTCCTAATAAATCATAAAACTTAATACTATATGTTAATTAATTCTAGATGTACTAACATACAAGAAAAATCATACAATCATACTAGATTTTATCAATTTGCCACTAGCTAAACATAACTAGTATCATAATTCACAACTTAACCTATAATATTATATTCATAGTCAAGTGGAAATAATGTCAAAATTAGCATAGCATGCAAAGGCCAAAGATCATATCATCCTTATAATCTTATAAGTGAAACAATATCTCCTTGTTTGCATGACTAGCATGCAACACATTAAAAAAAAATTATCTCAACCCTTGTAGGCTATCAAGATGTTCTGCACATCTTATACTTTGCTTACTCCTAAAGAAAGGTACATATAACTATTTAAAACAACATGCTTCAAGAAGAGAATAATATCATCCTAAACAAAGATATATAATAACATAATAATTATAATCAACTAGAATTAATTCAAGGTTTGCAATTCTTTGAGGTCAAGTTAATAAGTTAGATAAAATAATGAATCTAAAAGTCATAAAGTAAAAAGTAGAGAATTAACATCTCATAAACAAAACTTCCTACATACCCTCATATAGTAAAAGGAAACATTGCAACTCAAGTTGTCAAATCACTATTCGCTTACCAAACTTGTAAGGGTAGTATCATAACATGCCCCCACAACCAGAAGGAAAATACTAATCTCAAATATGCACTAAAAATTCTAATTCTACAACTTCTCTCAACAATAATCAAAAAACACTATCCCACAAACTCAAGAGAATAAAATTAAAACAATAATTCAAAAATAAGTTTCTGCCTAAGGAAACTCTAAATCAATATCCTAAAAATATGAATCTTCTCAGTAGCTTAGAATGATATAAAAGGAGAGTGAGAGAATAAAAACTTACCTCGAATCTAACTAATAGATATTACACTTCTTATAAATATATAAAAATATAATGATGCTAATCCAAATAACAAACTCCTAACATAAAAGAATTCTCAACCATGACATCTACACTCAACTACAAGAAAATTTTTATTTATAAAATTTGTGTAATTAAGACATAAAACTAATGCATATATACTTAAGTGAGAAGCACTCCATGCTTTTTAAACACTCACAAAACATACACACAAATGGTGAAGGTGATTCAATAAGGACATAATCACACTCGAGGTGTTCAATCCAAAGATCAAAAATATGGTTAAAAACTTTTATTCACAACTCAAGAACTAAGATATACACCCTCCTACCCATACACCTTATAAAACCATCACCAATGAGACACTCAATAAACCAACCCTTCAACAACTCTAAGGGGGTATGAATGATCTTAAGATATAGACTCAATGTACATACATACATTCACAATTCTTCTTTTTTATAAATAAAAAGATATGAAAATATAGTCATAGTTATGATACCACATATTAATACCCCTCAAGTTGTACTTAGAATAATGTACTAAAATTATTATTTTACAAAAAAAATTACTTGACATTCAATCCATTTAAACATTATTAATAATTAACCAAACAATTCAAAACAGAAGTACTTCTAAATTCAAATATCAAAAATTATATATATATATATATATAATTACAACTCCAAGGAAAGTAAATACATTATGGCACTGCTACGACTGATCCCATAATATATAAACTATTATTTAAATATAATAAACATATATCACAATTATATTTTCTTCAGGCATTTAGCCTAATAAAATAAATAGATACTAAGCCCTCAGGAGCTCAAGTCAAATTAACTCATGTAACTTTAAATCTCGAGTGTAGTCTCCAGATAAGTAGTATTATTGTGGGGAAGGAGAGGATCATCTTAGCGCTTTTTCACACCAACCACAGACCAAATATCCCCCACAACATCTCCTATTAGGTCATGGCCCACCCTTTATGGATAGATAGAATAGTATGGGAACCAAGAGAACAATCCAGTACCTAAGTGTGTATGATTTCTATAACTAAACATGCAGTGTATCATTAAAAACTCATTTTATTACAAGATATTGTACTGATATGTAAAATAATCATACCAAAAGGTAATATTTTACTAAATATTATTTAACCACAAGATTTATACTAATTACATCCTTCTAACAATCATATCACATCACATACTAAATATAGGAGTAAGCAAAAAATATCATTATTCCATCAACTCAAGAATGAATCATACATTAGTATTTAACTCAAACAAAAAATAATTCCTACAATTCATAACATCCAGGTATGGTTCACTCTAAATTTTATATTTCTAACTACTTCAATTATATCTAAGCAATTACACCCCATGACAACCCATATTATCATAGTTTAGTTTTTTAATACATAACTACTAATTTTCTCACAATCAGTTATATAGAGTAGTGATAAATACTTAGAATCATAATATTTTATTCAATCAAGTATATATATAACAAATCAAGTCTACAAACATATAAAAGTCTAACCCAACATTTATTTTACTTTCTTAAGGTTATATGCACGCATACATAATGTCATAATAGTTGTTTCAAAACATATTATTCAAGTAATAACTAACACATATATTTAATTTGTTGATATACAATTATAATATGTACCATCTGACCATATACATTTAAGCTGAAGTGTTCTATGATATCTCATATTATCATAACTCATTATGCTTGAACACCCTAATCAAACATAAATAATTAACTTTACACTATAATTATTAAATAAGTAAAGGATTATACCACCCGGGTATACCCTAGTTTATAGTGCATAATAATAATATAAAAACATAATCTCTAAGAACACATCATGGTGCACTAATTTATTCAATAAATATCTAATCCCGTACATATGAAATACTCTCACAAATATATTGCACACAATTTTTCATCTGTACATGATGCTACAGAATTTGATTCTACCAACATGTTTTTGTAATACTATAGTGCTACAGATATACTATTTATCTCTACAAGCACTCTAAGCATAGCCTTAGTGTAGATTTATATCATATAATTTTATCATAAAGGATATAATATAAACATAAGTATAATAAAATTACCATTTAAAAATGTTTAACTTTGTTATAGTTTACGATATTCTTAAAACTATATAACTCTAAGCACAGTCATCAATGTAAATGGCTTACAAGGATAAATAGTCACATCAAATCATTGATTATTAAAGTTCATCAATTACTCTGATATAGATTAGAGGATGACAATAAGATTGAGAATCAATCATCTCATACAATCATATTCTTTATCACATGACCATAATCCTTTTTAATAAGCATGTTAAAATTAGATGAGTAAGATCTTCTAAAATGACTTTTGGTCATAAAGATGTATTTATCCTAATCCACAAGGTGTCTCTCTCATGTTCAGAATAAATTGGCAAGTTAAGTTATTTTTCAATCAATCTACCTCACATATATATTTATGTTTCATTGTATGTAATTGTAGACACCAAAATCATGTTTACTCCTTAGTCGTCCTCCCCCCTTGGTCCCCTTGACCCTCTTCTAACCATTCCTAACCCTACAAACTTATTAATTTAAAATAATTATCTATTTTAAATTAATAATTCCCTCTCTCTCTCTCTCTCCTTGACACCTCACCACCCTTGGATACCTCTCCTTGGATCCTTTCATCACCCCATGCCAAGTCTTAAATGCCTAGACCCCATTTTCTCTATCCCACTCATCCCCCATGCCTATTAAACCCACCTTCGACCGTTTTAAACCATGACCCGCTGACCTTGGCAAATGGAAAAATGGACAGAGGGCTATTTTTAGCCTTTTTACCCATCTTCTATCCACCGACATCAGTCAACAGTCAATCGATGTCGACGGTATTGCCAGCGTTGGTTTCATTCAAAACTACATTCTGCATCCAGA
The DNA here is from genome assembly GCA_037957365.1 of Torreya grandis. Taxonomy (NCBI): domain Eukaryota; kingdom Viridiplantae; phylum Streptophyta; class Pinopsida; order Cupressales; family Taxaceae; genus Torreya; species Torreya grandis. The sequence continues at coordinate 731,286 of JARHVA010000484.1, forward strand.
ATGCGGACCCGCCAATCTTTTTCCAATCTTTTGATCAACCAACCTTCCAATCATCCAACCTCTCTCGCTCCCTCTCTCCCAAACACACAACAAGCATCACAGGGTACAAGGACTCTGCATCAGGCACTCTACCTCTTTGCAGCGAGTCTTCTACATCAGCAACAGGTCTCTTACACTTCTTCTTCAGTAGGCAAGAGGTAAGTATTCTTCTTTTGTTTCATCTTAGTATTTTAGAATGCTTTGATAATCAGTCCCCATTTGCTACTTCTAAGTGATATGAACCAGACTTGGCCATCAACTAGACCAGACTTGACTTTTTCCTAGAAACACTTAGAGGCCTTCCCTACATCCTTATCCCTTTTTTAGCCACACTCTCTACCCTGTAAACCTAGCACAAACCCTGCACAGACTCTCAGACTACCACAGACCATTCTGTCAACCAGAAACCCGTCCAGACCCTGTCCAAGACCACTGCCCCTATCGACGCCAGCCACCAGGCCCATTTCCCCTACCGACATTGGTAGACTAATCGACGTTGGTGACCTTGACCAACCGATGATGGCAGACTACCTGACGTCGGTGACTATGGCAAATCAATAGTAGACAATAGATATGCATTATCTAGTTTCCTCTTTGATAGTCATTTGTCATTTCTTTATTTTTGACGCTTTTACTTATTAATAGTGGACTACCATCCCATAAGGAAGTCTTTGCTTTTTCAAGACCAAGCTTTGCTTGGTAGTCCACCGTATCTCTATCTAACAATCTACTTGTTTAAGTCTTTCTCTCTGTAGGTGTCATCCTCCACAGCCAAAGAGGAGTCCCTTCAATGTCTGGATAATGGTGCGCAGACCTCATCTGGGTATCATCTAACCCTAGACCATTTCTCTTAGTTTCTTTCACCCTTTTGAATGTAGAAAAGCAAAAACTTGTTAGAAACATTTTGGCACACCCGATTGGACCCTAAAAGTCTTTCTTGGGTCCATACTCTTTCTTCTTAAAACAAACATTCATATAAGTGCATTAGATTTCTTCTTGCATCTTTCTTCTCTATCTCTTTTGAAATGAAACCATAAGCAAAGTTAAAAAGAATTCTTCTTTTTCTTTCTTTCCTGCATCTTAGACTAGTCAGTTCATACTCTTCAACCTTTTCTTCACTTGTCTGCATCCAAACACACATTTCTATTTGGGCTTGAAATACATTGCATTTCATTTCTTCCTGAATGCATACTTAGCTCTCACATCTAGTAATTAAAATTGCATCATGAATTAAGTGTAGGCCACTTATGTTACACATCCAAACCACTTGCACAAATCAAACATCTTAACACACCTGAGACAAGGTCTGACTAGGATTTCAGCACCTAACAGATACCTTACCCGTCTCGGCAATCCCACTTAGACTTCACTACCAAGGAGAAAGCCCACTCTATTCTCTGGCAGAGGATAATCTCTAGGAGAAGTATATACTAGCTAAGCGAGACCAGCTTATCACTGGGCTCGTGAAGTGAGGGGAGCTTGCTCCTTAGCACCAGGCCATGTATAGAACCTAACACAGACTCTTGAGCACTGAAACTAACTTGAAACCAACTTTAGACTGCCTCTTCTAGGACCCACTCTACAAGCCAACTTCCCAAACACATTCATCTAAGGGATAAGCCAACATGATTCTAAAAGTTTATTCTTAGGATTCAATGCTTAGGGTTTGCCTGTCTCCATCTTCTTTTCTATCTTTATCTAGTTTTTTGAGCTAGTGAGGACGTTTTCTTCTTTCCAAAAAAATTCAAATTTTTTGAGTTTCTAGAAAACATAGTAACTGACATCAGTTTTACCACTGACGTCAGCAACCTTTCTTCACTGGCATTGGTTATCTTACCGACATCAGCAATCTGTTCCATCGACATCAGTTTTTCTATCGACGTCGGTCACTGTCTAAATTTTTCTTCCCAAAATAGCAAGCTTAAAACCTGACTTTCTTGCTGTCCAACACCCATTCTAGTTTTTTGAGACTGAAAAACATAGTTTTTGAAACTTGACCCTTCCTGCCTTGAATGGTTTTAACATGCAGTCAAACCAAAACTCTTCTTGACCACGTAAGGCAACGACCACTCCCGCCTTCGCCATCTATGCCTAGTCTTCTAATGGAGTATCATTCAGAGACTAAACAAACTCCTACCCGACTAACTCTGAATCAACCTTCAATTATCCCCAAAGGGGACCCAAACTTTGAGAGACTCCTTGACCACAATGTCAAGGCTCTCCAACACTATCTCACAAGAAACCAAATGCGAGACCTTTCGGGTGAAGCGGTGATGACATCAACACCATCCTATACCCAGCCTTTTATGACTCAGACTATTGCCTCAACCATTAACCTGACCATGGCCAATACGCAAAGTTTAGCCTCCCCATCTATTTTTGGACCGACCTCCATCGGGGTTTCATTACCCCCTTAACCACACACAATTCAACCAAGTTCTACATCATACCAGAACTTGATTATCTCAACTCCACACACTCTTATGCCTATAAATGCAGGAGTGTCTACCTCTCCTTTTTCCAATGCCACCATGCAACCACCTTTGGTGGTATCTAGTTAACTTATGCCTTCTACCTTCATGACACAACCGCCCTTGGCTTCCACTTCTGTCCCTATGACTAGTCATCAATACGTTGCGCCTATACAAGCGTAACCAACTACGTCATATGCCTCTTCTAACACCTTCCAAGTGCCTTACAACCTAGGGGGCACCCCATCTACCAATCTGTCAGCCGATCTCATCAAGATACTGATGGACAAAATGTCTAGTCTTGAGGCTTCCATTTTCGGTTCAAGCAATGCTCTTTTATATGACCAAATTTGCAATGAACCCATCCATCCCTCCATCCCAATCCGGTCGTATCCTAGTCAGTGGGAACTTCTTAAGTTTACTCACTTTCAAAGTAAGGAAGACCCACAACAACATCTACGAGCATTCAGACATGCTTGTTATCTCATAGCCCATGATGATGTGTTACTACTGCGCACATTCCCCATGTCACTTTTTGGCCTTGCCCTTGACTGGTATAGCTCTATTACTAGTCACTCTCTCTTTTCCTTCACTCAACTCGCCTAATTATTTCTTGACCACTTTTTGATCAATATCACCTAAAAGGTCTCAATCACGGACTTATACTCTATCAAACAATTCGACGACGAATCCATAGCCAATTTTGTCACCTGTTGGAGAGGCTTAATCAACCAACTCTCCTTCCCTTTACCTCAACCTGAGCTCATTGAGCTCTTCTATCGAGCATGTGCCATGCACGTCTCATCCACCTTGTGGGTTCAAACATTTTGCACTTTTGACAAAGCTTTCACCATGGCCCGAAAGCTTGAACTCTATGTTATTAAAGAAAATAGGGTCAAATTGCGTAATACCAATGCAAAAACCGATGACCCTTCTTCTTCCAAACCTTCTTCTTCCCACTCCAAGTCCAAATGAGTGGCAAACACTATGGTCGTTAGATCACCATCCTCTACAATGACCGACCAATCTCAACCTTCAACATCTCAAAGCATCACAAAACAATGCCAACAATGCTCCATATAGCGTCAATACACTCCAATTGGAGAGTCATACGCTTTCGTGTTGGAAAAAATCATCAAGCAAGGGGTCCTCAATCTCCCTCCAATCTGACCACCTCAATTTGACCCTTCAAAAGCCATCCCTACATGGTATAGGGAAAATGACTTCTGTCACTATCATCGTGTCCAAGGCAATGACATAAACAACTGTCGAACCTTCAAGAACATTGTCAAAGACATGATAGATAAGGAAGATCTTGTTTTGGATAACCCAAACGTGCCACCCAATCAAAACATCGACATCTTTAGACAACCTTTTCCTAACCATCCTCCCAGCCAAAACAATGTCCAGACCATGGCCGATAGCTCCCAAGAGCATGATATACGCATGGTCAACACGGTCTCGCCTCTTGTCCCTGACCAACCTCCTCCACAAGTAGAAGAGCTTTCTTTTCCTATTCATCCATCACAGATAGAAGAGCCTTCTTCTCCTATTAGTTCTCCATCGACCTCTCTTATATTGGAGGATGCTTCGACCATACCTGTTAGGGAATCCAGAACAACACACTTGTTCTGATCCCACTTGTTAGGATCTTGCTCCTTAGAAAGAGCACAATATGATTACCAAATACAAGCAATTAAACATGCAAAATTAATCAGAAGTACAAGTAATTAGAATTCACAAATAGCACAGAATATGAGAGACAATACACAATCTTGTATTAATACTCGTATAGAAAAGAATACAATAAAGAAGATGCCACTTCTTTGCCCACCTTTCAGAGGCTTCCCACACCTCAAGTGTACAGTACTTCTTCTTCAAAAGTTCACTCTCCTACCAAAAATGGTCCCAACACACAACTCACACATAGAATTGGTGTTCACCTCTCCAACCAGTCAGTAATAACCCTGTCAGTACCAAGCACTCTAAAGTACTTTAAGTAGATCGCCCATGAACCTACAACCTACAATTCAACAGACCTTACTTACACATGTAGATCTCTTATGAGCTTGCAACAACTTGCAACTCAATGATCTTATAATTGGAAGAAATCCTTTTCTTGCCTTAATTACAATACATGCCAATGGGTCTATAAATAGATCCCAAAATTAAACAATAACTTAGACTTCTAATTTACAATAATTAGACACGTAGCTCAAGACTCAAAAATAGCCTTTACATGCAAACACTCGGTTCAACGAACTAACTGTTCATGTAACAAACAGTTTTAGAACTACCACAGGCGACAGACGTCGGTCCCTATCTACCTGGTGTTGACCAACGTCGACCAACTCCCTATCGATGCTGGTTGCCTTCTACATTCATCATGACCAATGTCGGTTATACTGCCGAAGCCGGTGTCTCTAAAACTTCACCAACCTCCTCCATGTCTGCATAGTTGAAGCTTTTAGCTCCACAACCTAACAATACCAATGCCATTAGCCCCACCTTCATCCTTCCTCCTACCAATGGAAGACCATACCCTTCTTACTCCTTAATCACAAGTAAAAGGCACGATCATCCCTGCCCTCTGCCCTCTTAAGGAGTCACATTCTCCAATTTCTTCTCCACCAAGAGAAGACCCTATCTCTTCACCCACTTCGATCGAGGAAGACCCAGTGATGGTTTTCTCTTGCCTTTTGCCTGAGATCACTACATCTCACTCACCTCCATCCACATCTAAACCCAAACCCACACAGGCATCCACCATGCCAAAAGAGATTAAATCTCTTGGTGTTCACCCCATATCTAATCTTGCCTCGCACAATAGTGGCCCTCAAACCAAACCAAAGAAGGCCACTAAACCACACCGAAGAATTCTTCCCCCACCTTCATTATTGCCCTCTATTTTGGGCCCACATCCATCCACCTTAATAGGAGTGCTTCCTATTCCAACACCTCACAGAGGCAAATTGCCTCCATTATCCCCTTTACCCATTAAACATATATTTCCTCCAAAACAAACAATGCCTCCAAAATAAAATTCATCAACCCCTACTGTAACAAAACACGTAGATCCATTACCAGGTTCTTATGCCTTGCTGTTATGACAATTGTTGCAGTCTTCTTGCATCAGTCTTCCACCTCTTAAACCATACCAATCTCTCAAACCAAAACCCCCTTGGTTTGACGACACTACAATTTGTGCCTATCATCGCACACCTGGGCATGATGCCGAGCATTGTTGTGCCCTCAAGGTTGTCATTCGCCAATGCTTAGAGAAAGACACCCTTCTTCTTGACCATATTATCAACAAACCTTCAACATCGTCCCATGCTTCCCATACCTCCTCACCTTCACACTCATCAACTCTCAAATCAAGACCATCTTGGTTCGACAACACTAAATTTTGTCACTATCATCACACATCGGGACATGACACTGAGCATTGTTGTGCTCTTAAAGATTTCATTCATCAACACCAAAAAAAAGATACCCTTCTCATCAAGGATCCTCTTGACTGCCCCTTATCCAAATCTTTGACACCATCACATGCCTCACAAATATCATCACCTAAATCAGGATCTCAACACCAGACTATGGTCCTTCCACCACCTTTAACCCCATTATTTGAAATCAACACAGTCAACTTGACCACCAGCCCACCAACCCAAAAGGATAAAGGGAAAAGACATGTTTCTATCCCTTGGACATCCCCATCTACTACGCCTTCACCACAACCAAAACCCAAGATTACTATCTTGGGCACATCTCGACCAGCAGCCTCAAAGACAATTCCTGACTCTGTGGTGAAACAACTTCACCACACAACCCCTATGAAGATGTCTTTGTATGATCTCATTCAAAGCTCTCCACAGCATCATCAAACCTTGATCAAAGCCTTACAATCAATGGAGGTCTAACTTGATGACCCACAACCTCTGACCACTTTAATCAAATCATTACCAACCCTTGCCTCCATCACCATCCATGATTTTGAGATTCTTGCCTCCAACCTAGCAGATCAGGATCTCACCCTCTCAAACTAAATCTGTCAAACATTCTCCCTAGCAATTCGGGGAATTCGACCTTGACCAAATATCAACCGACCAAACATCAATCGACCAAGTATTGACCAAGCCTCAACCAAGACATCAACCAGACATCAATTAAACCTCGACCAAACATCAACCAACTTCTTAATCGTCAACCAACACGTGACCAATTTGGAAAGAAGTAAACGAGGTAAGTTTGCTCATAATTGGCTCAGACCTTACATCATCACACACAGGTATGGATCAGGGACTTATCGTCTATCTTCTCTCAAAGGTCGACCAAAACCTGAGCCTCTTCATGCCTTGCATCTTCGACCAATCTACTGTTAGTCAAGTAATTATTCACTTGACGTTTAACTTGAGCTTGATCCCTTGAGCAATCCCCATCATCATCATTTCTATTCCTTTCAACCCTCAACCCTACAAACATTAGTCATCCCTTTTGTCAAGCATGAATGCTTTGTCCTAATAAAATGGAAACCCTGTAAACCTCTATAGTCAAGTCCATGACCAAAAGTCCAGTAAAAAAAAACCAAAAACAAAAAAATATATATAAATAAAAGTGGGATGCATATTCCAAGGTCATAAAACTATAAATGTAAATTGCTCCCTCGAAGGACAGTTGCATCATACTTGCTCTAATTGATAGACTGCTCCCTTGAAGGACAGCTATTCAAAGACTTTCATATATACAAAGCAAAATATAGACCACTCCCTCGAAGGATGGCTATGCCTAATTCTTACTACAAAAAGCATTATCTTAAAAGCTTCCTGCATCGATCAACTTCACAACATGACCACAAAGCAAGACAACATCCCTTCATAGACTTCCTGCATCGATCAGTCTGCCCCAAAAAAAAAAACTGACTGACAAACTATAAAGTCATGGACTTGTCTTTAGTCGTTCTCAGGGTCACCTATAAAAGGGGAAAAGTTGTTCCTGCCAAAAAGGGTTCCCCCTTCCATCCATCTCACATAATCAAACCTATCACACCAACATACTCAAGGGATTTTGAGATCACTTAACATCAAGTGATTTGAGTACTTTTCTAACATAAACACTGGTCAACGACGTAATGCATGAACGGGGCTTTTGTTTCTAAAACCCCCTACTTATGCTACCATTGTGGTCCTTGACAATGAAAGAGCAACGTGCCTTTCACTTCTTATACATCTTGGTCACAAACAATCCAACCAAATCATTTGCCAACTAAACCAAATCAAACCAAACATTTTCAGACCACCAACATGACATAGTCCATTTCACATAGTTTCTATGGACAACAATACACATGGAAACTATCGACCACCCAATTTATGTTAAGCATAAACCATTACTTGCTGAAGCATAAATAGACTCAATTCATTTTTAGCATACACCATCACTAAGATAGAAAATTGCTAGGGATGAAATACCCCTCAACTAATGTTACAGAATACACCATCACACAATATGAAAAAGTCTATAACATCATCTTATCCTCATCATTTCTCAACATGACCAAACCAATCATCAACCAACTTGTCAACCAGCTCAAAATACATTGTTCTGAGGCCCTAATGATTGGGGCTATGTAGGCAGCACTCAGTTGACACGATATCCTCTAAGGTTAGCTCGACCACCCTCATTTGTTCATCCACTTGATGAACAAACCATTCTACCTTTTGACCATGACTTGACCTCGACCAAAGCAATCCATAACTTTAACCCTTCCTCCCTTTGGGGAGAACTACATTGGCCTGAGGCCCTTCACACAAGGGCTATGTAGGCAGCACTCAGATGACATGAGGTCTTCTGAGCTTAGCTCGATAATTTCCTTCGTCTGTCCATCTAATGGACCAACTGTCTATCTCGACTCGACTCGACCAGTGACCTTGAAGATCACGACCATCTCCTCTGACCATGACCACTTCCAAGACAACGTTGCCTTGGTTGTTTTTGCATGTATGCTACCTCACGAAAGGTTAGCAAAATTGTCTACAACCCACATTTTGACCCTCACAAGTACTAGATCGCAAGCAAGTTGATCCCCACTACTTGTGATATTTTTTGTGTTTTCCAAGAGCACTTCTTGAGCCTGGGATACTTGGAGCACGACGACCATTAGAGCTACAGCTTGGATCGAATAACCCAATCAGCTACAACTAAATGCTGGGGCCCAATCATTTTGATTTTGGCACTCCTCGACCCTTGACCTATGACAATTTGACCTGACCATCTCATGAAGTGGTATACGTGCAATTACAACTTTTGCAGTGTTCACACTCACACTTTCACCCTTTCCATCCACTCTCTGTCAAATCGGCACCCGATTTCAGGTTCCCTTCCCTTGACTCCCACTTTGAGGGGGAATACCTCATCCCACATCTGGTGCAACCAACTCCTCTTATTTTTGTCTTGCAGTTCACTAGAACAACCAACAGGACAAAAAAGACCTCATCTCATACCTAGGGCAACCAACTCCTATTTTTGTCTTGCAGTTCGTTAAGAACAACCAACAAGACAAAAAGGGGCAAATGTAGACACTGAAATCATGTCTACTCCTTGGTCATCCTCCCCCCTTGGTCCCCTTGACCCTCTTATAACCATTCCTAACCCTACAAACCTATTAATTTAAAATAATTATCTGTTTTAAATTAATAATTCCCTCTCTCTCTCTCTCTCCTTGACACCTCACCACCCTTGGATACCTCTCCTTAGATCCTTTCATCACCCCATGCCAAGTCTTAAATGCCTATATCCCATTTTCTTTATCCCACTCATCCCCCATGCCTATTAAACCCACCTTCAACCATTTTAAACCATGACCCGCTGACCTCGGCAGATGGGAAAATGGACAGAGGGCTATTTTTAGCCTTTTTACCCATCTTCTATCCACCAACGTCAGTCAACTATCGATCGACATCGGTGGTATTGCTGGCATCGATTTCCTTCAAAACTACATTCTGCATCTAGAATGTGGACCCGCCAATCTTTTTCCAATCTTTCGATCAGCCAACCTTCCAATCATCTAACCTCTCTCGCTCCCTCTCTCCCAAATGCACAGCAAGCATCATAGGGTATAGGGACTTTGCATCAGGCACTCTACCTCTTTGCAGGGAATCTTCTACATTAGCAACAGGTCTCCTACATTTATTCTTTAGCAGGCAAGAGGTAAGTATTCTTATTTTGTTTCATCTAAGTATTTCAGAATGCTTTGATAATCAGTCCCCATTTGCTACTTCTAAGTGCTATGAACCAGACTCGGCCATCAACCAGACCAGACTTGAATTTTTCCTAGAAACACTGAGAGGCCTTCCCTACATCCTTATCCCTTTTTTAGCCATACTCTCTACCTTGCAAACCCAGCACAAACCCTGCATAGACTCTTAAACTACCAAAGACCATTCTGCAGACCATTCTGTCAACCAAAAACCCATCCAGACCCTGTCCAAGACCATTACTGACTGACGCCAGCCACCAAGCCCATTTCCCCTATCAACATCAGTAGACTAATCAACGTCGATGACCTTGACCAACTGATGATGGTAGACTACTCGATGTCGGTGATTGTGGCAGATCGACAACAGACAGCAGGTATGCATTATCTAGTTTCCTCTTTGCTATTCATTTGTCATTTCTTTATTTTTGACACTTTTACTTATTAACAGTGGACTGTCATCCCACAAGGAAGTCTTTGCACTTTTAGGACCGAGCTTTGCTTGGTAGTCCACCTTATCTCTATCTAATAATCTCCTTGTTTAAGTCTTTCTCTCTGCAGGTGTCATCCTCCACAGCCAAAGAGGAGTCCCTTCAATGTCTGGATAACGGTGCGCAGACCTCATCCGGGTATCATCTAACCCTAGACCATTTCTCTTAGTTTCTTTCATCCTTTTGAATGTAGAAAAGCAAAAACTTGTTAGAAATAGTAATAACCACATCTATCCTTTTACTAATTCCTACCAAACCAAGAATACAAAAACAATCTAATATTGATTTTTAATCAAGGTATGGGTTAATAATAAACCATTCTTATTTTATCATTTTTTATCTTCATAATAAATCTATGATAATCATGTTGATTAATTAGAATGCAATTCAGGCTTGCAACGTAATTCAAAAAATCCAAGGCAAAATTAAAGTTCCATCAAACATTTGATCTTGCATTAAAGAGAATTCATGATTTCTTTTTATTAAAAAGACTTAGCAATTTCGTTCACATATTTATGAAATGATTTCATTTAATAATTCACTTTGATTTCACAATTAATTCACTTAAAACTCAATGAATTTAAATATATATCACAACATTTACATTTTTATACACAACGTACTATCTAAGAGACTTGCCATACCTAACCATAAGACTCGGCAATTTTTTAAAAAACTAATTGTTGAATTTATATATTCATTCCTCAAAATTAAAGACTTAGCCTTAAAACAAAATGACTTTACTGTTTCTTTTTATACTTGGTGGTGTTAATGTTTACTTACATTTTCATTTATTTTAAACACAACTTTCATAAATTTTTACATAGCATCATAATCTAGTTCAAAGAAGTAACTTGGCATTCACCTAAAATACTCAGCTATCATATTAACTAAGCACTTTACTTACTTAAGGCTCAATGTTTTACATATCAAGTATTGACACCAAATGTAGCATTTTATTTATTTGCAAATAGTTGATTTAAAAAAAATTATACCTGTCGATCTGAGTATACAGATCATTTAAACATTGATTTTGGATGAAGGTGATCCTTAAATATCCCATGATAATCATGCTCATGTATAAATTACTCACTCATGCAATACAGGAGTCCATGACAACAATAACGTTCCATTAAACCTTCAATATTGTAGTAAAGAAAAACATATTCTTTTAATTGAATCACATTTTAACCTAATGAGATAGCTTTTCAATTTATATGGCTCAACTATTTGTTTATCCTCAACATTTTCTATTTAAACTTGGAATTTCAATTTTATTCCTAACATTTCATACTAGAGGCTCAGTGATTTATAATATACATTCAACGCTTCATAATATATACTCACAACATTATCAAAAAAGTGTCTCAATGTTTAATAACATATACATAGCACATAGTTTTACAAAATGTAATCCAACTATAGGTGTATGCTGACCCTTAAGAGTTACACAGACTTTAGAATGAAACATAGTTTTTTGATTATGATGATATTCAAACAATTTTATACTCACTATAAAATGTTGCCTACACATTTTCTAGAACATAGTCTCTAATTTAAAAACATTTTTTGAACCTATTTTAACACTTATTATATGTAGATAAGGATATTATAGATAAATATAAAAATATATCCATAATGCACATAAAAAATTAATTTGTAGATCCAACTTGGTATTCTTTGTAAGATGAATACACCCTTTCTTTTCTTGTTTTTCTAAAACTTTATAACAATTATTTGCTTCCTCTCCCTACCTTTGTGTGTTCTCTCCTTTTTCCTTTTACAAAAGACTTTATTTATAAAATTAAACCTCTCTTTGTATGTTGTGCAATTCACTTTGCATGCATTTTTTCTTCTAATTTTCCATCTATGCATAGAATTCTTTTATTACTCTAACTTTCTTAATTAATATTTGTTGGGGATCAACCAACAATGTTGATTACTATATGAAAGCAATTAAATACAAAATTAAACTAGAATGATAAGTAACTAGAATCAGAAATAGCAAAGAATAAGAGATACAAGAAACCACCCTGAAAACTTGTATTAAACTCTTTACAGAAGGAATACAATTGAAGAAACTTCTTTTCTTCCACACCTCTCTCAGATGTACAGATCTCTTTCTAGATCTCTTTCCCTCAAGAGTTCTCTCTCTCAATTACAATCAATTCCAACAACTTGGATTGATACACATATACAATCTTGTACTGTTCTACTCCAATAAGCTATGAAGATCTATCCTATTATATAATAATTAGGAAACATGAGCATGCATTTACAACCATTAGATGAACCTCTTAATCTAAGGCTCAAAATAGTCCTACTAGAGATAGAGATGCGGACTTAAGACTAACACTTAATCCTATCATGAAAACATTCTATTCTATCCACAAAAATAGCATTCTAGATGCATAGGTGACCGACATCGGTCCCTGCCTGTCTGCACCTAACCGACATCGGCCAAACAGAACTGACATTGGCATCTCTCAGTCGACTCCTGACTGACATCAGTCCTTCCTGACCGACACCAGTGACTGTGTAATTCCTGCAACTTCTACAACTTGCTCATTTGGTGAAGCTTTTAGCTCCACACCTCAATAATCTCCCACTTAGAGATAAATAGCTACACCAGTACCTGTACAACAACATCTTCTTGCTCATCCATCTTCAAACTCAATCATGAAGACCAATGAAAGTTGAATGAAGATTCAACTTCTCTTTTGTAACTGGCTTAGTTAACATATCAGTAGGGTTCTTATCTGTATGAATATTTTCTAGCTTCAACTCACCATCCTCCAATACCTATCTAATGAAGTGGTACCTAAGCTGTATATGCTTTGTTCTTGAATGAAAAGCTGAATTCTTAGCCAAATGAATTGCACTCTGACTATCACTATATAATATGTAACTCTCTTGCTCCTTTCCAAGCTCTTCCATGAACCATGTCATCCATATCATCTCTTTGCTAGCCTCTATGACTGTAATATATTCTGCTTCTGTAGTTGACAAGGCAACAACCTTCTATAACTTTGAAATCTAGCTAACCACCATTCCACCAACAGTGAAAACATATCATGTGGTGCTCCTTCTGCCATCCAAATCACTTGCCATATCTGAATTTACATAACCATGTAGAGAAGTATTTAAACCACCATAGCACAAATGCCTACTGTTGGTCCCTCTTAGATATCTAAGAATCCACTGAACTACTTTCTAGTGTTCCTTCCCTGGATTGGCCATATACTTACAACTCCCACTGCTTGGGCAATATCCAGTCTAGTACATACCATTACATACATTAAACTCCCTACTGCAGAAGCATATAGAACTCTACTCGTGTACTCTACCTCATCATGTGAATTAAGACATTGTTCTTTACTCAATTTAAAATGTCTAGCCAAAGGTGTGCTTACCAATTTTGCATCCTGCATATTGAACCGTTTCAACACCTTGTTCACATAATCCTCTTGAGACAAAATCAACCTGTGATTTTTCCTATCTCTCTTAATACTCATGCCAAGGATTTTCTTTACTGCTCCCAAATCCTTCATGGCAAATGTGTGAGCTAATTTCACCTTAAGCTCAGAGATATCCTGCATGTGTGATCCTGCAACTAGCATATCATCTACATACAACAACAAAATAATATATCTACCATTATCCAATCTCTTAAAATAAACACAATGGTTAGATTGACACCTACTATATCCATGCTCAGTCATAAACCTGTCAAATCTCAGATACCATTGTCTAGGAGCTTGCTTGAGGCCATACAAGTTTTTCTTCAATCTGCACACTAGCTTCTCCTTACCTTTGAACTCAAATCCTTTCGGTTGATCCATATATATTTCTTCATCCAAATCTCCATGAAGAAATGATGTCTTAACATCAAGCTACTCAAGATGCAAATCCTCAATAGCAACTAAAGACAATACAGTCTGTATAAAAGTCATTTTAACTACAGGAGAAAAAATCTCACCAAAATTAATACCTAGTTTCTGTGCAAATCCTTTCACTACCAACCTAGCCTTATATCTCATCTGTCCATTCTCACCTTCCTTCAATCTATAGATCCATCTATTCTTTAGTGTCTTCTTTCCTACTGGCAACTCAACCAAATCCCATGTTTGGTTCTCTCTCAAGGAATCAATTTCCTCATTCATGCCTAGCTCCCACTGATTCTTGGATTCCACCTGTATTGCTTCATCAAAACTCTCTAGTTCTCCACCATCAATAAGCAATAAATAGAATAATGAAGGAGAATATCGAATCGGAGGTTTACTTACCCTTTATGACCTCCTGATGGGCATTTGAGACTCATTCACAACACGCTGTCTACCCAAATTCTCTAACAGTGACCGACCTCGATCACTTTCAGGCCTATAACTGGCTGACGTTAGTTCTGCCTGACCGACGTCAGTTCCTGCCTAATCGACGTCAGTCACTTATGATTGATATCGATTCCTATATTTTCGATGTTGGTTCTTTCCTGATTGACGTCGGTCTCTATGTTTTCCTGTCTGTGATTATTCTTTCTCATGAGCTCATTTTGGACCATCACCTCGTCTAATTCTCCATTGCTCTACCCAAATTGATTCAGCTTCTTGAGTTGATCACTATACATCACTTTTTCATTGAAAACAACATCACAGCTCCTAATTATTTTGTTAGTTCCTAGATTCCAAAACCTGAATTCAAAATCATCCGAGCCATAGCCAATAAATGTGCACCTCATAGACTTAGCATCCAGCTTCTTTCTATTTTCCTTATCAACGTGCATAAAGGATTCACAACCAAAAACTTTGAGAAATGAGAGATCTACTTTTTTACCTGTCCATGCCTCTTTTAAAATTCCACCATCCAGAGCTGTAGAGGGTCCTCTGTTAATCAGGTAAATTGTAGTATCCACATCTTCTGCCCAAAACTCTAAGGGCAAACTAGCATGTAGTCTCATACACCGTGCACACTCCATTATTGTTCTGTTCATCCTTTTAGCAACTCCATTTTGCTGAGGTGTCCTTCAAACCATCCTTTACTTGCGTATTCCATGCATATAACAATACCAATTGAACTTGTGGTTGTAGAACTCACCACCATTGTCAGATCTCAGGCACTTCAATCTCGTGCCTATTTCATTCTCAACCATAGCTTTCCAAATCTTAAAAGTGTCAAAAACATCATATTTCTTCTTTATACAATAGACCCATACCTTTCTTGTAGCATCATCTATGAAAGAAACATAGTACTGTGATCCTCCAATAGAAGCAACTTGAGCCAGTCCCCACACGTCTGTGTGAACAAGCTCCAATTTGTGCTTCTTCTTTGTTGACCCAGTCTTGAGAAAACTCACCCTCTTCTATTTTCCAAAAATACAGTGCTCACAAAAATCTAGATCTATGCTTTTCAAATCTAAAAGTTTACCTTTTGACTTAAGAATAGACATTCCCTTCTCACTCATGTGGTCGAGCCTAGAGTGCCACAACTTTGCATCCACATCTGAAGTAGATAATACAGAAGGAGAATTATCAGTAATACAATTACATAAATAGAGAGTACCTACTCTCTTACCTCTGGCCAATACAAGTGCACCCTTGGTCACCTTCCAAGATTCAGCTGTGAGAGTTACTGTACAACCCTTATCCCCTAACTTTCTTGCAGAAATCAAATTCCTCTTCAAGCTGGGAACATGCATGACATCTCTCAACACTCATGTGTTGCCATTCTGCATTTTTAGCTGCACTTTTCTTTTGCCAACAATTTTACAAGGCTCATCATCCCCTAAATAAACTATTCCAAAATCGCCATGGACATAGTCACTAAAATATTCTCTATTAAGGGTTGCATGGAAAGATGCACCAGAATCTAAAACCCAAGATTCTATATTATTATGCAAAGAGAATATAAAAGCATCTTGTGCAATACCTACAACATTTTTTTCTTCCTTACCTTCATGTTGATTGTCTTCTTTAGGCTTTGACCAGCAATCTTTGCTTATGTGCCCTATCTTTCCACAATTCTAGCATTGTGGCTTCCTACCATTTCTGGATTTGGATCTACCTCTCATCTTTGACTTAGACCTTGATCTCTCTTTCTTGCCCTTCTCTTTTTGCCTTCCCCTGCTCTCAAAACTTAAAGCATTCCCTGATGTTTTCTCTATGCTTTTCCTATGAATTTCTTCATTCAAGATTACACTAACAACATATTCTACTTTTAAAATATTTGAAGCAGATGCAGTATTACTAACTGCCATTACCAAGCTATGCCAGCTTTCAGGCAAAGAACATAATATTAAAAGAGCCTTAATTTCATCATCAAACACTATTTTGACTGAATTTAATTGATTTACAATTCCATGGAAATCATTTAGATGATTAGATACAGATCCACCTTCTTACATTTGCAAATTAAATAACTACATAAGATATACCTTATTTGAAGCTGAGGTTTTTTCATATAAATTTGTTAAAGTAGTCATTAACTCTACCGTTGACTTTGCCTGTGATAAATTAGATATCACAGTAGATGCCAGACTCAATCTTATAGATCCAAGAGCCTTTCTATCAAGAACTTCCAATTCTTCATCATCCATGTCTTTGGGCTTCTTTGAAACCCCACCTAACGGTAAGTATAGATCTTTCTGATACAGATAATCTTTTATCTGCATTCTCCAATGTTGATAATTTTTGCCATTAAACTTCTCCATTCTCAGTTTACTTTCTTCTGCCATTGCTTTCTCCCACTCAAACAGAAATCCCTGTGAGTAACCTATAATCAATAAACACTAACCAGATCTGAAACACTTGTTAGTCAACCTGAGCTCTGATACCACTTGTTGGGGATCAACCAACAATGTTGATTACTATATGAAAGCAATTAAATACAGAATTAAACTAGAATGATAAGTAACTAGAATCAGAAATAGCAAAGAACAAGAGATACAAGAAACCACCCTGAAAACTTGTATTAAACTCTTTACAAAAGGAATACATTTGAAGAAACTTCTTTTCTTCCACACCTCTCTCAGATGTACAGATCTCTTTCTAGATCTCTTTCCCTCAAGAGTTCTCTCTCTCAATTATAATCAATTTAAACAACTTGGATTAATACACATATACAATCTTGTACTGTTCTACTCCAATAAGCTATGAAGATCTATCCTATTATATAATAATTAGGAAACATGAGCATGCATTTACAACCATTAGATGAACCTCTTAATCTAAGGCTCAAAACAGTCTTACTAAAGATAGAGATGCATACTTAAGACTAACACTTAATCCTATCATGCAAACATTCTATTTTATCCGTGAAAATAGCATTCTAGATGCACAGGTGACCGACATTGGTCCCTGCCTGTCTGCACCTGACCGACGTCGGCCAAACAGAACGGACGTTGGCATCTCCCAATCGACTCCTGACCGACGTCGGTCGCTCCTGACCGACGCCGATGACTGTGTAATTCTTGTAACTTCTACAATTTGCTCATTTGGTGAAGCTTTTAGCTCCACACCTCAACAATATTAAATCGCTTAATTATTTCAACATTATGCCAACTTTATTAAGTTATCTAAAATAATATACTAAGTTA
Organism: Torreya grandis; assembly: GCA_037957365.1. Classification (NCBI taxonomy): domain Eukaryota; kingdom Viridiplantae; phylum Streptophyta; class Pinopsida; order Cupressales; family Taxaceae; genus Torreya; species Torreya grandis. The sequence goes on from JARHVA010000484.1 coordinate 749,130, forward strand.
ACCAAATTAAATAAAGATGTCTAAATTTATCTTTTAATGCAATCTCATGCATGCTTTAAAAGACTAAGCTTAATTTGTCTTTACTCTTTGTTAGTTCATTAAGATAACTCAATCTCTTGAAAGTAAAAAAATAAAGGTAATTGTTTATTAATAAATGGATTTAAAAAAATCAATTATTTTCAAAATAAGATAACTAAATAATTAACTACTATTCTCATGTAGAAATTAAATATTTATTTTTAAAAATCAAAATAATTAAATTAAAAGAATATAATACATATCAAGAACTAAATTTACATGCTAATATAATCACATACAATATTTCTTTAATTCACACTAGCATTTAAAATATATAACATTTTTAAATCTAATGTGTATATATGTAGGGTCACTGGTAATTCTTCTATCATCATCCATTCATACGATCTAACCCATCCTCTCTGATGATGCTCTCCCTTGTCAAGCTCTGAGGGTAGGATCTATCCTGCATCTACCTCACAACAAGTGGGTAATTAGTTTGGGTCATCATATATATCAACCAATGATACAAAATTAATAAATATACTTCCTCAATGTACAAAATTATTAAAATACAACTATCACATTATGTATACTAATCAATAATATCACTATCCCATAACATTATATATCATAAATCTCAAATGAAAGTAATAATAATAAGCTAATAACCCTATTAATCCATGGATTAAAGGTTATAAATCATAGGGTGTAATCAGGATGTGATAATTTATTCCCTATAGGGAGTTACAATTTTCTGCCAGTATTGCCACCTTTTTATCATGAAGTTGATCAATGTGATGGTGCCCTTGGATAAGAATAAATTTAAATTTGGTAGGCTTCAATCCAAACTGTCGATGTGCACATGGTCAAGAATAAATTTTTAAACCTTTTTTTTTAATTGTATACTTTTCAAGTTGTCATCATACTGGTGGAGTGGGTGAGCAGGTAATAAAATCATAACTCAACTTAAAAAACATAATAAGAAGATACCATTATAGAATGGAATGGATTTAGGAATGTCATCTATAGAATCCACCAAAGGATTGAAGATCCATCAATGTCTTGAGGTGTCGTACAATTATACAAATGACATGTTGGTCTTTGAATTGATATGGACTTAAAAAAAAATGTTCCCTTCCTACATAACATCATCCTAGATAAATTCCTTATTTCAGGATCTAATACCACTATTGGCCCCAATACCAAAAGAGTAATTCAAAAATTACATTATGAATATTTTTCTACACAAAATATTATAGTGCATTGTTTTGGGTTAATTATTTACAAGGAGGGTAAAATCTTGTAAAGCTTTTACAGGTGGTTATGGGATATAATCAATTCCCATGAACCAGCTCTTTATTTAAACATTAATCTAACATAACAAATAAATAAATAAAACAAATATAATTATGGATCATAATGACCTAACACCTTGTTGCATAATGATCATTCCTAATTTTTTTTGGAGATTGAGAATGCATAAAATGCATTTTGATGAGTAAGGGGGATGAGGCACTTAATGCCTAATTCATGTATTATAAAATAATATTGTTATAGAGTAATAATGTTTATATATAATATAACATATATGCAGAGAGTATGGGTTTATGATTAAATCAAAAATGGTATATAAATCACAATATGACCAATCAGAATATTAGAACAAGTGTAATTGTTAGTGTATCAGGGTAGGTAATCTAGCATTTGTTATGACTAATAAGACATTGAAGGTTATAGGTAAGGAATAATTATTATATGTGAGACAAAGAATTTATTTTATATATATATAATGATCATTCCTAAATTTTTTTTAGAGATTGAGAATGCATAAAATGCATTTTGATGAGTAAGGGGGACGAGGCACTTAATGCCTAATTCATGTATTATAAAATAATATTGTAACAGAAGAATAATGTTTATATATAATATAACATATATACAGAGAGTATGGATTTATGAGTAAATGAAAAATGGTATATAAATCACAATATGACCAATCAGAATATTAGAATAAGTGTAATTGTTAGTGTATCAGGGTGGGTAATCTAGCATTTGTTATGACTAATAAGATGTTGAAGGTTATAGGTAAGGAATAATTATTATATGTGAGACAACACATTATATATATATATATATATATATATATATATAATTATAATGTGTTGTCTCACATATAATAATTATTCCTTACACTTAAACAATGCATAAATGACATAATATATTCTTTTGTATGTAGGGGCACATAATTTGTTTAATCAGCTATAAGGACTTCTAAGAATGGCCACTTTAATAATTGAGGAATAGGATTCTAAGTGTGATCTGAATAGTTATAGTGATGTCTCATTTTGGTTTCCCTTATTTCCTTTACAACTCTAGATATTGTATGTTAGAATTGATTGTGTTGTTCATTCATTTAAATAACAAATAGACTAACATTTCTCTTTATTTTAATGATAATTGTGATAGACATATAAATGATCCAAAGTGAAATTTTATTGGCCTTCTTGAGTAAATAGTTTTCTTTTATAGTAATGAATGAGCTCATTGTCTTGTTCATAAATTTATACCATATTTATTCCTTCTAACTCGAGGGTGATGTAGGATTTCACTTGCTTAGTGTAAGCTAACACTTGTGACTTATGATTGCAGGAAATATTCATAATGGACAAGTTGCCTTCTTGTAAAATCGATCCCTTGTGTTGAAAGGCCCCTTATGCCTATGTATTTTTCATACACTTGATTTAATTATTGAGTAATGTGAAGGATTTAATTTAATTAAAGGTACATTGTAATATAAAATTAAAATAGATTTGTTTTTCCTTATGTCAGTAGCTAAAGTTCATGGTGATGTGGTTGAGTCATAAGGAATGTGGATAGTTTTCATTATGTATCTCATGGGTGGATCAGTTAAAGTCTAATAAAGGAGAGAAAGGAAATCTTAATAAACTAATCAAAACACCCACATGATTTTAAGATAGAATAAGATTAACACATGGTTAGGTTATAATGGCAACATGTGATGTTTTTCATAATGCATATGGTATACATTTAAAATTGTGTAAATGATAAGAACATACTAAATACTAATGTGATGTAAGTAGGGTAAATGGTAATAAATTATAAGGAAGGTTAAATCTCTCTTTAATATAACATAAATAATTTGATAAATCTTGTCCATATGAGAACATAACACCTTGCTAATGCCATTACTTTGAAAGTAACTATAGGAACAACTCTTATAAGTTATCCCTGTGTTTGAGAATAATCACCATAATCAAAATATATCTTATGGTTATGTAAATAAATATAAATGGGGTTTGTCAAATAAGAATAAATTTAGGTTTTATAATTAAATCAATGAAAAGTAGAAATGATCTTGAAATTAATGAAATGGAATATTGAGAATGTTATGTCATGGGAGAATAATAGGGTTTAGAATGGGCACATAATCAAATAAGAAATATTAACTTAATCTGTAGATATATATGACCTACAGATTAAGTCAATCTTTCTTATTTTGATTATGTGCCCATTCTAAACCTTATTATTCACCTATGACATATATTTTATAAATGTCAACTAAACTAGAAACTATAGGTATGGGGATGGGGATGGGATTCATCGCCCTCACCCTCCTGAGAGAACCACCCCCCATTTATTATATATAGAGTCTATCTCTTGTATTCAATAATTACAATCAGTAGATTGAGTTTAATGGGAATGATGACAATGTTATGTCATAGGTGAATAATAAGGTTTAGAATGGGCACATAATTAAAATAAGAAATATTGACTTAATATGTAGGTTGTGTGTGTGTGTGTGTGTGTGTGTGTGTGTGTGTGTGTGTGTGTGTGTGTGTGTGTGTGTGTGTGTGTGTGTGTGTGTGTGTGTGTGTGTGTGTGTGTGTGTGTGTGTGTGTGTGTGTGTGTGTGTGTGTGTGTGTGTGTGTGTGTGTCTATGTGTGTGTGTGTGTGCATGCACGCGTGTGCACGTGTACGTGCACGTTTGTGCACCTATTCACCCTTATTCCTAGGTTCCTCTGACCAAATGTTATATACTTATTGTAGATAAAGTCATACTTGAATTTATTGCATTGTTGTAAACCTTAGCCATTAGTTTTGTCTTAATATTTCACTTTAAGTTTTGACTTCATCTTATCTCAAAATTTTATTATCCATAGTAGTAGAAGGGTCAAGTAGAGGTTCCTTACATCAAAGGATAGTTTTAGACAAAAGCATGCAAGTTTATTCGAGTGGAATTCAAACTTCATAGTATTGTTGCTAAGATGAACATTGTGATTAACCATAGAGAAAGGCATAAGTATTTTTTGAGTTGATAAATTAGTAACTAGTTGCATCCTTCTTCTGGAATTAGGAATTAAATCATTCATTTATAACTTAATTTTGATGGTAGAAACCCACGAAACTCGAATAGTTGCATCTCAATAATCTAATGGACCATAAATAAGAGATCTTCTTAGTAAGTTAAATATACATAATCTTTAGTATAATAGTGTAATAATAATCCCTTTATATGCTTAATAACAGAGAATTGTTAAAAATAGATGAAGAGTTAATATAATAGGTAGCATCAACCAACACATTCTTCTTAGGCACTTACCATTTTATGTTTGATCTTATGTTAAGGTTAGGAGTGAGATAAAAAGTATCAAGTGACAAAAGTTAGAGTATAAAAACATGACATCTAATAGTAAATATATATATGGGAATGTGGATCTTATATTGAGGGTGTAATGTTAGATAATAATAACAATAAATAATATGTATGTGAAGACAATAATAACATTAATGAGTCCATACACATAATAGTGACACTTGTATAAGGGTTAAATCCAATAGGAGTGTAAAATTAACAAGATGAATGAAATTTTCATATATGTTATTTTGTATATAAGGAGAACCTTGAAGTAATTCTTGGTATTATCATTCCTCCATTCGACTGCAAATGAATCCTAGTTGTTTTCTCGTTTTCCTCTCCCTTTAAATATTTATGTCCTGACCAAAAAAACTATATGAATTTTAGGCTCAAAATTTTAGGGCTTCACATTATGGTATCAAATCATAGTATCTACACTAAGAGCTTTGGGGATTATTGTCTAGTACTGATTATACTACAGTAAACCAAATTATATGTGTCAAGTTTCTCACCTCATTGATTAGGTAAGGAAAATACACTAGAAGTGGTCCTTGGGCTTTGGACTCATTAATCTAGCAATGTATGTTTTGATTTTTTGATTAGTTTTGGTACTTGAGAAACCTGTGTGTATACGTGTTAAACTTCCATCCAATCAGTTAAGGAAATGAGGTTTGATGAAAGGATTGAAATAAGGCTCCAACTAAGTATAAAAATACTTATGACCATGAGGGTGCTCTAGTGTAGTATGTTTGAGAGGGGATCTTGAGGACCTTTAAGGCATTTGGGGCATCAAGTAGGAGCAGGCATTATGTCATTTATAGTTATTAGTTTGTTATAATGTGACTCTAACCTTTTTATATGATGGTAACACCTTATTGAGTGTTATTCCTATGATTGAGATAGACTGTAAACATAATTAGAATGCTTTTGAGATTTGATAAATGACTAATTTGATTGAGTATATCTCTTCAATTTTATTCATGTCATATAGAGTGTATCTATTATTGGGTTGTATGTTTGTTTGTGCACCTACACATAATGGAAGTGGTAGTGGAACCAAGTCCCATTCCCTCCTATATAGAGGTAATATGTGATCAATTATGACTATATATTGGTTCATAAATAGTTCTAGGACTTTGATCTACTTGTATTTCTGAAAATAGTTTGTGGATATGCTAGTTGTTAGAGCATATGTTTAAGACTATTGGTTCTATCTAAGATACTACAATGTCAATTATGGAGGTGACCTAATTATTTTACATATCATGGAAATGGTCTTTATGATGTGATTATATGGTGCCCATACATTCTATAATAGATATCATGTGGTAATGGGTTAATCCCTATGTCAAGGTTTACATAACCCTATTTTCTTTATCTTGTCACAACCTGGTTGGGAATGGGGGAGTTCTAGTCATTTAGAGTTGGGCTTGTCATGTAGTGTAGTGGATGCATAATTTTGTTCTTGGAGATGATTATTTGGAGCATATTTTGAGTTATGGTATTTATAAAAGATGACAATGGTCAGTGGGAAACACTCAGACATACATATAGTTTTCAATATATAGTACTTCTGTCATATACTTTTAGTGAGTAATGTTTCAATAGGGTTATTCTTATGAGCTATGCTAGTTGACATCAATTGGTTACATGACAATTATGGATGTGAGATATTATTATTACTTTTGATACTTTTCTAAAACTAGGATGTTGTGTTCAAAAGTTGTTTAGTTAATTTGTATTATGACACTATTACATATGTTGATTTGGGAGGTAATAGAGAGTGTTCCTCATACCTTTGGGAGGAAATTAAGATGCCTCAAACCTATGGGAGGTAATTGGGATGCCTCATACCTAGGGGAGGTAATTGGGATGCCTCATACCTTTGGGAGGTGATCGGGATGCCCCTTCCCTGTAGGAAGTAATTGAAAAAAAAAAAAAAACCTTTTCCTCTTGGGTGACTTGTAAAGTCATATAGTGTTCATGATGTGATATATATTTCACTAGTGTTTATCAAAAAAAAAACTGATTGACCTTATTATTTTTATTTTATTTGAAACCAACATTGGATCTTTCTTGTCTTTATATATTTTAATCAATTGACTGATCATGTAAATTATTGTTAAAATTTATAGTTTGGATTCATGTGTTTATCTCTTTCATTTGAGACCACTTGGTATCACTTTTAGTGGTTTTGATTTTAAATGATCGGTTGATTTATAAATTTATTTTGGTGATTGTTGTGTTGATTTTGCATGTATTCATATGTGCATAACTATTATGCCTATGGTGTGGTATGGGGGAGGGGAAGTAGCTTGGAATATATCTAGTGGGTCGAGGTGGAAACTTGACATGTAGGTTTATGATACCATCCTTCCCACACTACTAGAAGTGGTGGTTATATATATATATATATCCCTTCCTTGGAAATATGATTCTCATTTGGGATTTCTAAGTAGATGATTTGGTATACAGTGATTGATTGGTCATTCTGGCATATAATTTGATTATTAGTTTTAGTATGGTATAGCTTGGTCATTTTGGCATATACTTTGATTATTCAGTTGATTTGTACAATATTACCAAGGATGGGTACTTATCTTAGCAGTGTGATCTCTCCATGAATGGCACTCATCATTCTTTTCTCAGTATGTTACAGACACTAGATGGGTACCAAATGTGCATGCTCATATTAGGGGATTTTGGTTTTCAATTGGTTGAACAGATTGGATGATAGTTTGGCTTACATCAGAATGACTTGTGTCCTCATTGGTTAATATCAAAACATATCTATGTTTCAATTAGCTCCTTATGATCTTGATCAGTGGGACTTAGTTAAACAATATGGTTTGACACGATAGTTGGGTTCAATATTATACACCATTTTTAGTATTACAGTATGTTTCCATAGATTAATAATTATTTGTCACATCTTATGTTCATCATGGGATGTAACAAAATTTCCTTGTTATGACTTTATATTAGTTTGGTACACATACTCACACACTTATATCTTTGATTCTTTTGGGTTCCATTATTTCACTGGTGGGACTTTAGGTAGTAGTGGTCCTTGGCGATACTTCAAAAAGGTTGAGACTAGGGAATTAACATAATAATATTCATGTGGTTTCAACATCAAGGATGATGTTTTTATAAGGGGGGGTATGTAATACCCTTGTTGTGACATAACATTCGTGGTCGATCTCAGCTAGACCATTGATTTCAATAAATTTATTGTTCTTGATTTTGTGTGTATCCTCTAGAGTTGTTCATTATAGGTCAGATATTCATTACATAATGCTTGGTGAAGGCATGTGATTTCATGTTATCATGGGAATATAGAGGAGATTTGAGATTACTTGTTTTATAAATAGGCACTTAGACATAGACACAATTGGCTTTGGTCAGCACGAATCTTGCATACTGGTAATGGAGTTTCAATCTACAAGGAAAGTGTCAAATTCTAATTGAATCTTCAAGATTTTTTTACCTCTTAGTGTATTTATAAATGATGTATGGTAGATGTGTGTGTGTGTGTGTGTGTGTGTGTGTGGATACTAAAAAATATAATATAATATAAGGATAATAATATAAATTTACATAAATGAAATAAATAAAAAGGATGTTAATAATAATAAAATTGACAAGAAAGGTGGTGAACAAAATAAAGAAAGAATAAAAAATAAAAGTGGGAAGCATCATCCATGGTGAGCAAAAATGAGATAAAAAAACTTCCATACAAAAATGAACTTGTATTAGGATCTTTTTTATACAACTAAGGCTACGTAATCAGATTGTACTCATACAAGGACTATTAAAAATATGTATTCTCAGTTCTACATAGAGCTTAACCACTCATTTTTTGCACACTTCGAATAATACAATAAATTATGTTTTCTTATTATCAAAGTCTGTAGAGACAATTGTATTTCCAAAAGAGGATGAGATTGAAATAAATGGTTTTAATGAATCTATATACATTTAGTTAGGATAGGCAAAGACATTTTTTACAACAAATAGGATCAATAGGTAGGTATGGAATATCAAAAATTCAATGTGAAGTAGGTGGGATTATCTAGGATGCATCATCCAACCTGTTCTTCCCTATGAAGGTTTTCAAATATGAATAAAATTATAAGTAAATTTATGAACTGGTAATGGGGGGTTATGTTTAAAAGTATTGTCTATTGTTTGGGAGTAACACCAATAAGCAGTGTTCCAAGTTACTGACTAATATTGGGTGCTTGGGTATGGTGAAATAGAGAGAGGTTTTGGGTAATGGTTAGAGGTTGGAGTTCTAATGGATTTTTTAGCAACAACAAAAGGCATCAAGGAGGAGGGACTATTGAGCATGTTATCCAAGCAAGTATATTCTCATCCACAATCCTCCTTATTATCCAAGCAAGTAAATTATCCTTCTTGTTAGGATTTTGGTTTGATGTTCAACATACCTTTATGCCTTCAATTTCAATCAAACTTCCATCCCATTTTGTGCATTATGTAAATTGCACCATTGGCAACATTTCTTTTCATTTTTACTCACCCATATCTCATAACAAAATGGATTTATATAACCAAATAAATAAATAAATAATGGGGAAAAACCATTAGGCTTAAGGTTCAAATGCTAGCAATACCATTGTTTAACAACCTAGGTAATTGAAACCCAGTTGTATTGCTTGAGGAACAGCCTACAATGCTTAAAGCTTGTAGTAATGTTTGGGAACGGCCCTGAGTGTTGATTCAAGTGATGTTAGTAGTGTAATGGTTCTTATAAATGGAACCCAATAGATTGGTTTTGAAATGGACCTTATAGTTTGAAACCCATTAGCCTTGTTGTGTAACAACCCTTCCTAATTTTATTTGGAGAATGAGAATGCATAATATGTGTTTTAATAAGTAAGTGGGACAAGGCATGTAATGCCTAAATCATGAATTAAAAAATATTTTTGTAATAAACTAATAATGGTTATATATAATATAACATATATAGAGAGAGTAAGGGTTTATGAGTAAATGACAAATGGTATATAAATAATAATTTGAGAAATCAAATTATTAGAATAAGTGTAATTGTTAGTGTATCAGGGTGGGTAATCTAATATTTTTTATGACTAATAGTAAATTAGAGGTTATAGGTAAGGATTAATTATTATATGTGGGACAACATACTTATTATAGATATACATAAATGATATTGCATTACACTAAAATAATGTATAAATGATATAATAGATTCTTTTGTATGTAGTGGCCCATAATTTGTTTAATTGGTTATAAGGAATTCCAAGAATGACCACTTTAATAATTGAGGAATAGTATTATGATTGTGATATAAATAGCTATAGTGACATCTCATTTCAGTTTCCTTTATTTCCTTTATAGCTCTAGATATTCTATTTTAAAATTGAATGTGTTGTTCATTCATTTAAATAACAAATAGACTAATTGTTAGCCAAAATTTGCTAGCATAGGTGAGTAATATTAGAAATTTGCTATCTAAACTTATTTAACTTTGCTGATATCCCTTGAAGGTCTGGTCTAGGTCATAATTTTGTCTTGTAATGATAAAGATGTGATTTTTATCCTAAAAGTGATTAAAGTCTCCTAGGATGGTATATCCAAACTATGAGGCCATGGTCCTAAAAGTGATTAATAAATATTCATGACTTGAATGACACTTCATAAGGTGTTTAACATGTTTTAATATTTTTTTCAAACTTTAAGATAATTTCTTCTTGTTTCATGCCTGTCCAAGTTATGCAACATTGAAATACACTTGTCAAGACTCCAAAAAAGTAGGTTTCAATATGAAAAGAGGTAGTTTTTCAATATAAAATGATGATTCCAATGTCCTCATATTTATTTAGGTGAAAATCAGGTGTTGGAATCATTTGTAGATCCAATAAAGGATAAAAAAACCTTTCATCTTCTCCATCGGGTTTCTTGGTAGGCTTGAGAAGACAATTTTGTTGAAGATCATTCATGAAGGAGAAAGCATCTTAATTCCAGTGCTAGTAGGTTTTGGAGGGGATACCTATTCCCTCTTAATCCATATCATTTATTTTTAAAAAGATCCTCTGTGCTCTATGAACTATCATTATGACTATGGACCCTCCAAAACACATGCACAACCCTACAAGCTCAATTTTTCTAGTTTAAATGCATTTGAAGCTTTCTTGATGAAAATAAAAGGTGAAATAATATATTTTAGGATGTTATGAGCCCTTAAAACATATAACTTTATGTATATAACCATGTTTCAAGTTTTCCCATGCCAAGAATATGGTGTTTTATCAAGATTTATAGGTTTAAGCAAGTTTTTTATGAAGTGTGAAGTGTTTTCAGCATGGAAGGTTTAAAAGTAGTTGCCAATGAGGTATAAGAGTCTTGAAATAGGTCAATGACATCCTCCACACCATATCCAAGCCAAAAATCATATGCATCAAAGGGTGAAAATCCTATGTATAGGTCTGTGTAATTTAGGAAGTTTTGTATCCATTGCTCTTAAGTGAAAACCTCTAGTGTTCATGAGTTCAGTGCAATATGGTGATTAAGGGATGGTATTCAACATATGTCCAAGAGTTTAACATTGTTTCTCATCTTTAACTCAACCTCCAAACTTCTAACTGACCATGACTTTTCAAAATAGCAATTGTAATGGACTATCATGCAATCACAAGCCTACCTATAATATTGTCTTCAAAATACACTTTATGTGATGAACATGAGGTTTAAGGGTAGTTTTAGAGTAATAATTCTTGGAAAAGAACCTTCATATACTTCATGCTCTTGGTAGGGTGTTTATATAAGTACCACTTCTTCTTTAGGCTAGACAAACCATCTCTAGTTAGAATATGGGGAAATAGAGTAATTTAGATACACTTGTCAAGGCTATGAAAAACCTTGAAGAAGAAACACTTATTTTGCATCAAAAAAAATTGTATAAGCTTGTAATAAGAGAAAAGGATCATTGAGAAAATGATACAAGTTTAAATCTCCTTGAAAATTTTGAAATACATCTCAAGAATGGCTAGGGAATAATGATGAGCTATAAAATGCAGACCTACTTGCATCTAAGAGATGGTTAGAGTGATTGCTTTTGTGAGCCTAGGTTCAGACCTAAATCCCATAATGAATTATGGGGATATGAAGGAGATCCCAATAAATCTTGTACTTGAATGAAATAATAATATCCCATTAAGAAATTTATTCTCAAATCTTGACAGGTGTTAGGCCTAAACACAGACCTACAAGTCTACCTATAAAGGACATCAAAAGCATGCATTTCATCATTTTTCTAGAAGTCTAAGACTTGTGTAAGGCTAGAAAGACCTTATGACTATTTTTGTTCTCAAAATTAATAAAAATGCATACAAATTGGCATAAAAATGCTTGTATAACCTCTATAGGTCTCATACATACCTTGTGGAGCAAGAGGTTGGCACGTGTGGAGTAGAAAAGGGAAGGAAATGGCCTAATTTTGTAGGTTACAGGCCTAAATCAGGGTATAGAGACTCAGTCACAGGCATGTTGAAGATTTTTATATAGGGTAAGGTCATATTCACAACATAATAAAGATGATAATATAGGGTTATAATGAAGGATTTATAATCAAGGATGAAGATCATAATGGTTTTTTTCTCTAGAACCCTATCTTGAGCACATGCATATAGGTCTGCTAGAGAATGTAAACTCACTTCCAAGAATTGCAGAAAACATGTAATATTTACGTTGGTATTAGAGTTTTTATGAATAATATAGGCATGTGGGAGTCATAAGAGGCATTGGAAAGTGTTGATAATGTTTATAAGTTCATTAAAAATACAAGCAAACTCATAACCCACTTAACAGTCCTAGAATGCTTGCAAAATTTTGAAGATTGGCATATTATAGATATTTGAATGTTGATCATGCATAAAATTCATTGGAAAAGGTGTATAAAGTCAATACAGACCTATTATAGGTCTTGGTTTGGTTTGAAATAACTTAAAACTCTCCCTGTGCATTTTTCTTTTCTATCGGTAAACTCATGCCTATGTTAAGAATAGCCTAGGGATAGAAAGATTATTTTGTATAAATTGAGTTTAAACCATTGGAATTGCATTAAAATTGGTATTATAACATTTTTTATTTGCCCTTAAATATTGTTTTGGTTGTGTATCCATATTATATGGTGTTATATGGTCTATAGTACTGATGGGTGTTGGGTTAGTAGGTTTGCATTAGGAGTTGAGCCATGAAATTTTGAGTGAAGCTGAAGTAAGATAAAGGGTACTCAAATATGATTTTATTTTCCTTTGAAATTTTTAAAATAATTCATACCAATAATATTTTTGTTAAAATATGGATACAAATAATAGGCCTTGAAAGGAGCAAATGTGAAAGTTGTGAATGAAATTGTAGAACAAAGGTGAAAATATGAAGGGTTATAAGTCTTCAATAGGTGTCCAAGGCAAGATGAGGTAGCTAGACTCCAAGAATATGAATTTTCATTGCCTAATCAATGATAAGGGGAAATTTCAAGAGCTCAAGGATGAGTCACCAAGGAAATGAAGATCTCCTATGCCACCTTTGATAAGGTTATCATCACACCAAATAACACTTGTGAATAGGATACAACTAGACTATTCTTTGGTAGTTTTCTTATTCTTAACTTGATTGTTCATGAGGTGACACTTGTCATAGGCTTATCCAACATCCATTTTCTCTCTCTTTCTCATTTTATTCTATATATATTCATAATTTTGGCATTATAATGGATCCTTCCACTAAGAGTATGGCATATCCCTACTCTTTTGTATGCCTATTGATAAAAAAAATATGACTAGTTTTCCCTCCTCTTATGGATGTATGTAGTGTATACCATTAATGGCTGATATGATCGAGTATTGATTGAGTTCATCTTAGTTGTTGTCATATTCTTGTTACCTTCATGCAGTTTGATTCATTGTTGTAGGTTGTAAAGAGTGTCATCAAAGTTTTCATGTGGATTAGAAGTGGTAAACATATTCCCTTCTACTCTCATACTACCTTGTCTCTTTGCAAATAATTGATGTGATATTTTATTTTAGGAGAAGTGTATATTTATTTCAATATTATAGGTCTTAATGCACATGCAAATCAGTGGTAGTGGTCATAAGATTTGGTGTATCACTCCCTTTTAGTTCATAATTTATTTATTCCCTCTTATTTACAAGCTAGTAGATTAGTGATTGGTCCTAAGTGATACATCAAGGGATATATCCCTTCTCTAGAGGTTTAATCCACTCATTAGGTCACCCACAACCTAGGATTGTTCTCATGTGTAGCTTAAATTGAGAGGACTTGAAACATCTTCACAAAGGGTGAAAATATATGTTATAATAGTTTTTGCATGCCCAGTGGGATAACTATTTTCATTCATTGAAGATTTATTGATGTTGTTCTTCAATATACCAGATTTTGGATACATGAATATAAGCATAAATGGTGACTCCAAGTACTTTCAACTGGTTTTAGTAGCTTAGGTATTCTTTCCAGCAAGTACTCTTTGTATTTTGCCTTTCACATGAAGTTTCATGGCTGAGTTTAGAGTGGATTTAAATTTTATCGAAGTTGATGAGCCATATCAGCAATATGTGTATCCTTATCAGTATCACAATAATCCTTATCAACCCTATGTTGATTCATATCAGTCTTAAAATGACCTTATTTATCCCCCATATCACCCTAGTTATCCATATGACCAGCCTTTCTATCAACAGCATTATCCTTCTTCTTTTCTTAAATAACCTTACCAATATTTTCAACCTTCATATCAATCTAACCAAGCTTGCCATCAATCTTATATATCGCCTCCCTCCCAAATTTAACCTTCTTGGTAGCTTATTCATTCCTCTAATCAGCCTTATCAAAACTATGCTACCCCTAGTCAATATAGTCACATTTCTACTTAGTCTATTTCAAGATTCAAACAAATTTTATTAGGCTATGAAAATGATATGATAAAGATTTATAGGCAAAAAAATTATGGTCTAATTATCCCTATTCATCTCATTCAAAAAATGAGGGATTCATTATAGTTGGTTAAGGGTAAGTGGTCACCTATTGAGAGAGAGAATCGGCAAAGACTAACCAGTGACATGTTGGATATAAGTGGCTTAATTTAATGTATAGAGGACAGGTTAGTGGTTCATGAGAGGCAACAAGTTCATTACTATCAGCCATATGTGTCTCCTCTTACTCGATATCATCCCTCTTTTACTCTACCCATTCTTTCTCAAAATATAAAATCAAAAGAGTTTCAAAGTCTCCCAAGGCCTTCACCCATTCCTCAAGTTGTAATTGTCCATGAAGACCAGATAAGTTAGAATTGAAGAGTTTGATTACCACTTATAAGGAAAAGAATGAGAAAATCTTAGCATAAAACTCTCTTCCCCTTCCCCAAGAGCTCCCAAAAAGGTCCTTTAAAATTCCAAGTTGGAAGTAAGTGGTGGATTCATGGGATAATCAAAATGGAAAAGGCTTAGATTTGGAAATTAAGGCCAAAGAGGAACCTTTGCCTATTCAAGTCCCACCCATCACTCCTCAAGAACCTCAAACCTTCCCATCATGGAGGTCAATCCAACAAAGCATCTAAAAGAAAAAAGAAGTCCTTGTTGAGAAGGTTGAAAAAAAAAGTATATCAAGAGTTGAGAGATTGATTTATGAATGAAAGGAGAAGAATGATAAGCTCATTGATCTCAAAAGTCCAAAGCTTGTCATGTGTTTGAGCAGCCCATCCTTGAATAAGAACATGTTCTATGGGAGACAAATGAAGAAGGTCTAGTTGTAGTTGTAAGTGAGCCTCAAGAAGGATATGAGGAGAGTGATTCAAGCGTATATGATGAATATGTCATTAGTGGATCACCTCTTTGTGAATATAAAGGCAAATCAGTCTTCAAAGATGACGAGAAAGGTGATTTTGATGAAATAGATGTTCTTAAAGATATGATAGCATACCTTGAAAGAGATGATCTTATCAATGTGAAAAAGGTTGTGATTAGGTTTTTTTAGTAGAATAAGAAGCTCCTAATAATTCATTAGAATTTTTAATGGTTATTTTGAGTCTCAAGAACATGATCAAGGAGGTATAGACCTTAATTCATTCTCATTTCTTATTGTGAATACCTCTATTTCAGCTCCTATCAAGCTAGAATAAATTATAAATAAGATGAAACCAAGTGAAGTTCAGTTAGAGGACTTGTTTGAATTCTTAAGAGCAGGTTAAACTCTTCTACATGGAAGTTAGGGTCTAATTCAGACTCAGGAAAGTAGTTTGGTTAAGAAAACCAATAAACATGGAGAAGGCAGCTATCCAAGTTTGTCATTTCAAGAAGCTACCTTATTTGATTTTTACTTGTTTGAGGTTTTTAAGGTGGGATATCAACCTCTTATTCCATTTGTATACACTTGTTTACTCTTGGAAGATAATGCAAATATCTATTGGACTCAACTTCCTAAGGATCAATAAGCATTTCCTCTTGAAGCCAATTCTATAAGTATGTTATAAGAAGCATATTAATCCATTTAGTTTGATTCACCAACTCTTAAGGAGGTAAATTTTTGTCATGAGGTGAATAATGAAAGTTTATACCACTACAAGATCATTTCCTATCAGCTACTTAGCTCAATTATGAGCTAACATGGAGGAGTTATTGCCTATCATGTTCATTTTAGAACATGAAGATGAACTTAAACATGTCCAAGATCAACCTAATCACACACTTATAATTACTCATACTTCAATCAAGGTGGATAAGGTGTAAAAGTTTGATTTTGAAGAAGAACATGTTGTCAAGGTTAGCATACAAATACCCCTCTTATACTTTCTCATAGTTACCATCAAGCTTGCTAGTGACATGAACTTAGTAAAAAAGGGTAGATAATTTACTCTACCAATTAATTGTATTGTTTAGGGATGTCTTAGTTTGTTTTATTAGGTTAGTGTAGGGTATATTAGTTATCTTTATTTCCTTTGTGTGTTGTTGTATAATTGTTTAGCAGGTCTAGTTGCTTTTTATTTGTTTTATGTGTTCTCCTTATTTATTATTATTATTGTGTGTTGGTGGAGGCATCATCAGTTATATATCCTTGTTTCAATTAATTTGCAATTAGGTTCAAGGTCCAATCATATCTAAGGTTGAGTAATAGGTGACTCCATAGCCCAATGGATGTAATAAGCCAGTCCAGATGACTAGCAAGCATACAATTCGAGGAGGTCACCAAAGATGTTAGCCAAAATTGGCTACCATAGGTGAGTAATATTATAAAATTGATATATAAACTTGTTTAACTTTTTTGATAGACATTGGAGGTTTAGTCTAGGTCACAATTTTTTCTTGTCATGATAAAGATGTGTTGTTTATCCTATTAGTGATTAAAGTCTCCTAGGATGGTATAGCCAAACTATGAGCTCATGGTCCTAAAAGTGATTAATCAATATATATGAATTGAGAATTCATAAGGTTTTTATCATTTTTTAATGTTTATTTACAATATTTAAGATAATTTCTTCTTATTTCATGATTGTCCAAGTTATGCAATGTTGAAATACACTTGTCAAGGCTCCCCAAAAGAAGGTTTCAACATGAAAACAGGTAGTTTTTCAACATAAAATGATGATTTCAATGTCCTCAAATTTATTCAGGTACAAATTAGGTGTTTTAATTGTTGGTAGATCAAAGAAAGGACAAAAAACATTTCATCCTCTCCATCAAGTTTTTTGGCAGGTTTAAGAAGGTAGTATTGTTGAAGACCATTCATAAAAGAGAAAGCATATCAAGACTAGTGTTATTAGGTGTTATAGGGGATCCCTATGCCATATAAATCCATATAAATTTCTTTTATAAATATCCCTTGTGCTCTATTAACTATTGTTAATACTATGGACCCTCTAAAACACATGTTAAACCCTATAGACTCAGTTTTTCCAGTTTAAATGCATTTCAAGGTTCATTGATGAAAATTAAAGGTGAAATAATTTAATTAAAGGATGTTATGATCCATTACAACATATAACTTGATGAACATAACCATGTTCTAGGTATGACCATGCCAAGAATGTGGTGTTTTGTCAAGATTTGCAGGTTTAGGCAAGTTTCTTGTGAAGTGTGGAGTATTTTTAGCATGGAAGGGTTAGAATTAGGTGATAATGAGGTATAAGAGTATTTAATAGGCCAAGGAATTACTAAACACCATATCCAAGCCAAAAATCATGCATAAGAGCATGAAATTCTTGTGTACAAGTTTGTGTAATTGAATAATTTTTGTATCCATTGCTCGTAAGTGAAACCTCTAGTGTTGATGAGCTCAGGTTTAAGATGTTGATTGAGAGATGGTATTCAATATATTTCCAAGAGGTTAACATTGTTTCTCATCTTTAACTCAAATTAAAAACTCCTACTTGACCATGCATGATTAAGATATAAATTGAAATGGACTATGATGCACTTGCATGCCTACCTACAATATTGTCTTCAAAATGCACTTTATGTAATGAACATGAGGTTTAAGGGTAGTTTGAGGTCTGAGAAGTATTGTAAAATAACCTTAATTGCCTTCAAGATCCAAATAGGGTATGTATAGAAGGACCACTTCTTATTTAAGCTATACAAACCATCTATAATCAGAATGCAATTCAGGGAAACAATGTAATCTAGATACATGTGTCAAGGTTATGAGAAACATTGAAGAAGAAACACTCATTTTATATTGAACAAATGTGTGTAGGCTTGTAATAAGTGAAGAGTATCATTGAGAATATGATACAGGTTTAAATATCCTTGTAAATTTTAAAATCCATCTCAAGAATAGCTTGGGAATAGTGATGAGCTAGAAAATGCAGACCTACAAGTTTTCATCCAAGAGATGGTTAGAGTGATTGCTTTTATGAGTCTAGGTTGGGAACTAGAACCCATAATTAATGATGGAGCTATGAAGGACATCCTAATAAAACTTTTACTTGAATGGAATAATAATATCCCATCCATAAATTCATTTTCAAATCTTGATAGGTGTTAGGCCTAAACATAGACCTACAAGTCTGCTTGTAAAGGACATGGAAAACATGCATTTTGTCATTGGTCTAGAAGCCTGAGACATGTGTAAGGATAGATAGACTTGATGACTATATATATTCTCTAAATGCATATAAATTAACCTAAAAACACTTGGATGACCTCTATTGTTCTTGTACACACCTAGTGGAGTAAGAGGTTGGCACGTGTGGAGAAGAAGAGGGAAGGAAATAGCCTAATTTTGTAGGTTGTAGGCCTAAATTAGGTTATAGAGACTCAGTCATAGGAATGTTAAAAAAATTATGCAAGGTAAGTTCATATTCACACCATAATAGATCTAATATAGGGTTATAATTAAGTATTTCCAATCAAGGATGAAGATCATAATGGTATTTTGCTCTAGAAACATGCATACAGGCCTGCTAGAGAATGTTAACTCACTTCCAAGAATTGGATAAAATATGTAACATTTATATTAGTATTGGAGTTTTGATGAATAATATAGATGTTTGGGATTCATAAGAGGCCTTTGAAAGTGTTGATAATTTTTATAATTTCATTTAAAAGACAAACAAACTCATAACCCACTTGATAGTATTAGAATGCCTGTAGAATTTTGTAGATTGGCATGTTAGATGGATTTGAAGGTTGATCATGCATAACCAATCATTATAAAATATGTAACAAGTCAATACAAACCTAACCTAGGTCTTTTTTTGGTATGTAATATCTTAAAACTCTCCCCATGCATTTTTCTTTTCTCTTGGCCTACCTAGGTCCGTGCTAAGACTAACCTAGGGCTAGAAAGCTTGTATTTTGCATAACTTGAGCTTAAACCATTGGAATTGCATGAAACCTTGTAGTCTAACTTTTTTTATGTGCCCTTAAAGATTTAGATGGTTTTAGATTAGTAAGGTAGGGTATTATATGGTCTCTAGTATTGTAGGCTTGTTTTAGGCCTAATTGGGCCTAATTATGAAAGATGGGTGTTGGGTTAGTAAGTTTGCATTGGGATTTGAGCCATGAAATTTTGGGTGTAATTGAATCAAGATAAATGGTACTCAAATATTCTTTGATTTTTCTTGGAAGTGTTTCATATCATTCAAACCAAGGAGCTTTGTGTCAAAATAGGGTTATAAGGAATAGGCCTTGAAAAAAGCAAATGTGAAAGTTGTGAATGAAATTGTAGAACAAAGGTAAAAAGATGATGGGTTATAAGTATTAAATAGGTGTCCAAGGAAAGAAGAGGCATTTAGACTCTAATAATATGACTTGTCATTTCCTAATCAATGATAAGGGGTAGTTTTAAGAGCTCAAAGATGAGTCACCAAGTCAATGAAGCATCTCCTATGCCACCTTTGAGAAGATTATCATCACACCAAGCAACACTTGTCAATAAGATGATATTAGACTATTCTTTGGGAGTTCTCTTGTTTGTAACTTGATTTTTCATGAGGTGACACTTGTTATAGACTTCTCTAACATCTATTTTCTATATTTTTTTCATTGTCTTATAGATTTATACCTAATTTTAGCATTGTAATGGATCCTTCCACCAGGAGTATGGTGCATCCATACTCTTTTGTATACATATTGATCAATAATATGACTATTTTTACCTACTCTTATGGATGTATGTAGTGTATACCCTTGATGGTTAATATGATCTAGTATAGATTGAGTTCATCTTGGTTTTTTTTGTATTCCTTTTACCTTCAGGCAGTTTGATTCAATGTTTCAGGTTGTGAAGAGTGTCGTCAGGGGTTTCATGTGGATTAGAAGTTGAAAACTTATTCCCTTATACTCTCATACTACCTTACCTCTTTGCAAATCATTGATGTGATAACTTATTTTAGGAGAAGAGTGTGTTTATTGAAATCTTATAGGTCTTAGTGCACATGCAAATCAGTGGTAATGGTCGTAAGATTTGGTGTATCACCCCCTTTTAGTTCATAGTTTCTTTCTTCCCTTTTCCTTATAAGCTAGTAGATTATTGATTGGTCCTAAGTGATACATCAATGGATCTAGCCCTTATCTATAGGTTGAATCCACTCATTAGGTTACCCACAACTTGGGATTGTTCTCATGTGTATCTTAGATTGAGAGGACTTGAAACATCCTCTCAAAGGGTGAAAATTTATGCTATAACACTAACATTGTTCTTTATTTTAATGATAACTGTGATAGACATATAAAATATCCAAAGTGAAATTTTATAGGCCTTCTCAATTTAGTTTTCTCTTCTAGTAGTGAATGAGCTGGTTGGCTTGTGCATATATTTATACCATATATATTCCTTCTAACCAAAGGCTGATGTAAGATTTCACTTGCTTAGTGTAAGTTGATACTTATGATTTATGATTTAAAAAAATATTCATAATGGACAAGATGTCTTCTTGTAAAAGTGATCCCTTCTATTGAAAATCCCCTTATACCTCTGTATATTTTATACACTTGATTTAATTATTGAGTAATGTAAAGGATTTCATTTAATTTAAGGTACAATGTAATTATAAAATAAAATAGATTATGTTTTTCCTAATGTCTATAACTAAAGTTCATGGTGATATGGTTGAATCATAAGGAATGTGGATAGTGTTCATTGTGTAGTTTGTGGGTAGATCATTTAAAGTACAATATATGAGGGCAAGGCAATCTTAATAAAATACTAAAAACACCCACATGATTTTAAGATAGAATAAGAGTAACACATGGTTAGTTTATAATGGCAACATGTGATGTTTTGCATAATGCATAAGGTATACATTTAAAATTGTGTAAAAAATAAGAACGTACTAAAGACTAATGTGTTGTAATTAGGGAAACTGCTAGTAAATTAGAAGTAAGGTTAAAGTTCTCTTTAATATAACATAAATAATTTAATAAATCTTGTCCATATAAGAATGAAACACATGGCTAATGTTATT
Organism: Torreya grandis; assembly: GCA_037957365.1. NCBI lineage: Eukaryota > Viridiplantae > Streptophyta > Pinopsida > Cupressales > Taxaceae > Torreya > Torreya grandis. The sequence continues at coordinate 770,774 of JARHVA010000484.1, forward strand.
ACTTTAAAAATTAGCTACAGGAATATCTCTTATAAGTTATCCCTATGTTTGATAACTATCATCATATTCAAAATAAATCTTATAGTTATGTATATAAATATAAATGGGTTGGTCAAATAAGAAAAAAATAGGTTTTATAATTAATTCAATGCAAAGTAAAAATTATCATCAAATTAATGAAATTGAATGATGATAATGTTATGTCATAGGTGAATAATAAGGTTTATAGTGGGCACATAATCAAAATAATAAAGATTGACTTAATCTATAGGTCGTGTGTGTGTGTGTGTGTGTGTGTGTGTGTGTGTGTGTGTGTGTGTGTGTGTGTGTGTGTGTGTGTGTGTGTGTGTGTGTGTGTGTGTGTGTGTGTGTGTGTGTGTGTGTGTGTGTGTGTGTGTGTGTGTGTGCGTGTGTGTGTGCGTGTGCATATTCACCCTTAGTCCTAGGTTCCTTTGATCAAATGTTATATACATATTGTAGATAGAGTCATATTTGAATTGATTGCATTGTTATAAACCTTGAACATTAATATTGTCTTGATATTTCACTTTAAGTTTTGACTATGTCTTATCTCAAAATTTGATTGCCTATAGTAATAGAAGGGTCAATTAGATGTTCCTTAAATAAAAGGATAGCTTTAGATAAGATCATGTAAGTTTATTTAAATGGAATTCAAACTTCATAGTATTGTTGCTAAGATGAACATGTGATTAACCATAGGCAAAGGCATAAGTATCTTATGAGTTGATAAATTAGTAACTAGTTGCATCCTTCTTATGGAAGTAGGAATTAAATCATTCATTTATAACTTAATTTTTTTGGTAGAAACCCAAGAAACTCGAATAGTTTCATCTCAATAAGATGATGGACCATAAAGAAGAGATCCTCCTAGTAAGTTAAATTTTCATAATCTTTAGTAAAATAGTGTAATAATAATCCCTTTACCTGCTTAATAATAGAGAATCAATAAAACAAATGAAGAACTAATATAATGGGTAGTACTAACCAAAACATTATTCTTGAGCACTTTCCATTTTATGTTTTATCTTAGGTTAAGGTTAGGAGTGAGATAAAAAAGTATCAAGTGACAAAAGTTAGAGTATAAGAACATGACATCCATTAGTAAATATATATATGGGAATGTGGATCTTATATTGAGGGTGTAATGATAGATAATAATAAAAATCAGTAATATGTATGTGAAGATAATAATAACATTAATGAGTCCATACACATAGTAGTGGCACTTGTATAAGGGTTAAATCTAATAGAAGTGTAAAATTAACAAGATGTATGAAAAGTTCATATCTATTATTTTGTATCTAAGGAAAACCTTGAAGTAGTTATTAGCATTGTCAATCCTCCATTCAACTGCAATTGAATCATGGATATGTTCTTGTTTTCCTCTCCCTTTAAACATTTGTGCCTTGACCAAAAAACATTACCCAAAATTTAGGCTATAAATTTTAGGGAATTACAATCTTGATAATTAGTTTAAATTTAGGCAACACGATTTTGTAGGAACCTATAATTCTATAGGCATGTCAACCCAAGAACTATGACTCATTTATTGAAGTTAAAAATAGTTACATGTGAAAAGGATATAGAATGATAGAGTGCAAGGACATCTCACCTTAAAGATATCAAAATGGATCTATAAAAGGAGAGCCTCAAGACTCAGTAGAAAGGAAAAAAATGTGATAAATTCAGAGATGATCTAGAGAGTTGGGTGGACACCTAAGGAAATAAGGGATAATAGAAGGAAAACTAAAAGAATGCTTAGTATCTTGTATGTAACCCAAATTTCTAAGAAATATTGTAGCTTTAGCTTAGAATAAACTTTTAACATTGTATTGTTTAATATAGTACAAATTTTCTATTTTTATGCCTTTGTGTGAGCACTCCAAAGAGAGGTAGTGTGGGAGTATATATCAACTATGTGGTTAAAGGCATCCTTTCATTATGATCCCTAGCCATGACTGAACCATATTAGTATCATATTAAGTTTATCCTATAGATAAATTGGTAGGTGAGGAAAGAAGACAACCATATGGCAAAGATGTCACCCAGGAGAGTTATTGGTAGAGGTGAAATAAAGACTAATGTGGTTGGAAGGATTGATGAAGTCTTGGATGCAGTTCATGTTATAAAATTAATTATGGATGCAACTAAGGAGGATAAATGTTGAGTATTTTTTCCAAGGTACAACCAAAGTATATTGAAGATCAAGGATATCATGTATAAGGCATCAAGAATGGTGAGGATGATGAAGATCAAAAGGATGTAGGAGAAAATATACACTTAAAAGCTATTTCATGGATTGGAGGAGGCACTAAGGCATAGGTTCCATGATTAATCTTGATGATGTTAGCGACCCACAATGCATGAAGGTGCCACATACCAAATTGAAGGGTCACACAACACTATGATGAAAGGAAGTAAAAAATGAGTAGCATAGGAAAGGAAAGGATAATATAACTCAATGGCATTAAATGGTCACAAAATCGAAGGGAAATTTATACTTGGGGACTACTAGTTAGAACTATTCAAGAAATTAAATAATTTAAGGAAAAATGGCTTATTTGTCAAAGAGTAGACAATTATTTTACATAATAACCATAAAATTAGCCATTATCAATTCGACCAAGATAAGGTCAAAAATGTACTTGAATAGGTTGGGAATCTCTTTTCAAGATGAACTAAGTTTGGCATGGATGCAAATTGTGGAGGAATCCTATCATTTTGCATTGAAGGTAGAGGAGAAGTTGTTGTGAATAAAACAAAACAATACCCAAGTATGTTTAACCCGAAAATATATATTGGGGGAATCTAAGGTTAAATGGGTATAGATAGCTTAGGGTACAAGGATGGTAAACTATATTTAAACCATACCAATTAATTATAAAACTTAGATAAACATATACAGAATTTATTATGTTAAAGATAGAAAGTAAAACTATGCTAGATATTACAATGATGATGAAAAAAAGATAATTATCTAGTTTTTAAGCTATTACAGATTTGGATCTAGAACAAGTAGGAAGTATTCTGGATCTAGATTTTGGATCAGTCATCTGATTCTATAAATTTTACCTCTATAACCATAGACACTTATGTCAACTTGGGACAATTATGTTGACACTTATGTCTGGATCAAACGTAGGCATTCAATATGGAATACATGCTCAAATTAGGTGTGACCACGTAGATACTTTTGGGTTATGTGTCACCTTCACCTTGATGCATTTAGATCTGGTTCATGAATTATCACTCCTTATCAAATGAGAAAACCCTAGTTCTTAATCTTCATAGTGGTTGTGGTAAAATTAGGTTTGTGGGCACACGGTGTTAAGCTTCCCCAAAGACCCCTTTGTTAATGAGTGATGCTTACTTTTGTCATGAAATTTTACATTTCATGACAACACCCCCAATTGTACTCTTATAGGTAATTAGAGGTGTTTCAATGATAGAGATGGTATTTTTTTACAACAAAATAAACATTGAATCCATATCACAATGGACAAGTTGGTTTTTTTAATGTTTCACTTGTTGGATGTGAAGAGTTCAAGGTGAAGGAATTCACATACTGAGATCTACACTATCCTTCGAGCTTCTAAATGGTGATCCATTTACTAGTTTTTAGAGTAACATTATCTATGAATATAAATTTTAGGAGAATATTTTGGTCAACCCTAATTTGGGATTTTTTAGTCACAAAGTCATGAATGGTCATTGCTTGTGATTTACAAACCACTCCTTGGAACTAAGTCCCACATTTGAATATAATGTTATAGATGATATTCTAACTAGATAGTCATAACAAGATGTTTGATACAAGATAAACCTACACACATATTTACCACCCTTGGATGTACAAAGCAAAATTCACAAAGGCTAATAAAATTAGTAAAGCACAAGTGTGGACCTCATATTAAATAAATCACACAAGGTATAAAATAAGGATTTTAATGAACCTATTATCAATTCTTGGATCAATATTATCTTGTACAAAATCAAGCTATGAAGGTTGGTCGATAGGACTACTAAAATTGCATCTAGATATTGGGTCAAGAGATTGTGATGAATTTGTAAATGTAATCATCGAAAGCAAATTCTAAGAGTTGAATGACTCATAAATGATTCAAGGAAAAGTTATTCATAATTGTGATTTAATTCTAGACTTGAATTGTTTGTCAAAGATTGCTCTAGCTTTTAAATATGAAAAGGATGTATAATAAAGGGTAGTATAAAGGTAAACATAGTTTTCCTTTCTCAAACTTGAAATGCTTTACCTTAGAAAGTTACTCAACATGTTCTAGAAGAATCAAGTAAAAAATAAATGTTTTATAGAAGAATCAAGTAAAAAGTAAAAGTTTTGTAAGTTTTTTTATTATCAGAATTTGACACCTATACAAGCAGAAGGGTCAAATTCCAACACCCTTACAAGAAGAGGGGTCAGAATATGACACCCTTTCAAGTAGAGGGGTTAGAATCGAATGCCTCTATAATTAGACGGGTCAGAATCTAACACCTTTGTAAGCAAAGGGGTTAGAATCTAACACCTGAATAAGTAAAAAATGTTAAAAAAGGGCCCAATCTCACTTAGACCATAACTTTTGTATTCAAATTCAATTTTGTCTCTCATTAAATGTGTTATGAATATAATTTAATGAATAAATTTTTTTCTTAAGGACCTATGGTGATTAAATTTCATCTTGAACTTTAAAAATTAATGGGTAGAATCACAGTTGTCCAAGTAGGGCAAAATTATAGATAGTCAAACTTGAAATGGCTTACCTGATAAAGTTCTTCAACATGTTCTAGAAGAATCAAGGAAGAAGAAAAAATTTCTTGAGTCTTTTGATTTTCATTGCAAGTAGGGGGGTTAAAATCCAACACCCTTGCAAACATAGGTGTCAGAATCCAACACCATAATAAATATAAAATGTCAAAAAAAGGTCTAATCTCCCTCAAACCATAACTTTTGCATCTAAATTCTATTTTTGCTCTATTTGATGCATTAGAAATATAATTTGATGAAAAACAATTTTTATTAAGAACACATGGTGAAAAAACTTCATATTGAACATATAAAATCAAGGTGCAGAATCACATATGTTCAAACAAAGCATAATTCTAGATGTGTCCAAATAGGGTCAAATCTCCTTTGGACCATAAGTTTTATATACCAACTTTGATTTAGCTCTTGTTTGATGCATTGAAAATATAATTTTATGAATAAAAGTTTTCCTCAAGTATACATGGTGAAAACATTTCATTTTAACTTCTAAAATCAAGGGGAAAATCATAGTTATAGAAAAAGGGTGAAGTTTGTAGTTTTCAAGTTGTGCAAAACTATCAAGTCACTTTTGTAAGTTGTGTAAATTAGCCATTAACTTTTTCAAGTTGTTAAAAAACACCAATTCAATTTTAAAATTTTTCAAAATAATCAATGCACTTTTACAAGTCATGCAAAAACACTGATTCACTTTTACAAGTCGTGCAAAAACACCGATTCACTTTTCCAAGTCGTGCAAATTAGTCATTGTACTTTTGCAAGTTTTGCACATTTGTTAACACACTTTTTCAAGTTTTTTTTCATGCAAAATTTATCAACACACTTTTTCGAGTTGTGTGAATATGTCAACATAAATTTTGAGGTTTCTAGTTGTGAAAATTTTCCAATGTAATTTTATAAATCATGCAAAAACACCAACACACTCTTGCAAGTCATGCAAATTGGTCATTACACTTTTTCAAGTTGTGCAAATTACTCAATGTATTTTTGAAAATTTTAAGTTGTGAATTTTCACTAACGTTCTTTTACAAACTCATAAAATTTTAGAAAAGGTGGTTACGTAGTGTAACCACCCATTGTAACCTATAAATAGGTGTTTGAGGCTCATGTGTATAGTTAGCTTAATTGGAATTAGATTGGATTTTTGTTAGTTAGTTTTCTGACAGTAGAATAAAATTTTTCAAGATGGAAGGAATGAATATGTATGTATAGGCCCATGAAGAATCAATACATAATTAATTTATAGGACTTTACTTCATGAATATTTATGGTGAATGATATGCATGAGTATATGTATCCATTTTGATTCTTGTTCTTTCAATTTGTAAAAATGTTATTGTTAGATAATCAATGAATGCAACAAATTTAGTGTATAAATTCTATTTAATATACATTAAAAAAATTATTGTTAGGAAACCTAGGTGAGATTAATAATAGGAAATTATGCATGTTTTTATTAGGAAATACATGGTTTTTGAATATCCTTCTTTATAAAGCTATCCAATCTCCTTGGTGTATGTACCATGTTCATATATTTAGTGTATTTATTTCTCATATCATTTTTATGAAAAATGCTTCCCATAATACAATATTAAATATTGGGCTATTCTAGTGAGTCTTTGTGTTTAGATACCTAGGGTTGTCCATCTTTTTCAAGGTTTTCTTATCCATTGATATGTTTAACTAGATATAATAATCCCATTATTCATTTCTAATTTCCCTCTTCTTCTCATCATTCCCTTCATTTCATTTATATCTCATTTTTGTATTTTTTGGTTAAAAGTATGAAACCTCCATAGAAAATATTTTTGCTATAAATAGTTGTGAATAACTCTTTCCATGATTTCCTTTTTTGGGTTTTAATAAAGATATCTCTACCTCATTATAGGTGATGAAATTTGTCCCCACATTGTTGATTGATGCATGTACTTTATCCCCATATTAGTGAATGAAAGTCCACATTTTTCCCCTTAAAAAATTTTCAACGAACAATTTTTAGTGACTCTGTTAGGGATTGAGGTGCCTTGCACTTGTTATTTTCAAACATTTAAAGGAACTTCCCCTGTAATGGAGGTTAGAGATTCTATTGATATGAAGTACCTAGTGCCTACATTTTTTTATTGAATAAATGACATTGGTTCACCCCAACCCCAATGTTCCCCATGTCCCATGGGGGAAACATTTTGGAGAATTAGCTTTGGCCTAGTAGAATGAGTTACCTTTAGTCTCAAGGAAGATATTTTTAAATTATTCTAGAGAAAGTGGTCAAGATGAAAATAACCATATCACAGCCTTCACAATCTCTTGTAGTATATTGGTAGTTATGCATGAGGATGTCAAATTCATAATTTTTATTGAAACTCTCACTAGATTTGCTATCGAGTGGTTATGGCACCTAGAAGATGGATGCATTATGAATCAAGACTCCTTCAAGAATAAGTTCCTAAACATATTCAAATCATTTGTAGAATTGTGTACATTCTTGTCTAATTTTTTCCAAATTTAGAAGTAAGATGATGAGTAAATGAGATATTTTGTAGCATGCTTCAATAAATTGTTAAGACTAATTCATCACGCTAATCAACCAAGTCCCAACAATCAACTATGTGTCTTTTTTGGTTCTCTAAACCCAGAGATTAAATTTATCTTAATAAAGAATAGGGTAGATGACTTGGAAGCCATAAACAAGAATCCATCAAAATTGAATATGACATGATTCTATTTGGAATATTGAAGAAATAAGTTTCAAAACATGCTACAACTATCGTTAGTGGTAATGAAGCAATGGAACCTAATATAATCAAGAGTCCTCAACATTCATAAAAGGAAATCCAAAGGAAAATTCTTGATCAAACATGTTAAAAATCCAATAGAGAGAAAGAGAGAGTGCTTTCTGTCACATATGATTATTTTAGTTTTACAATTATAGAAGAAGATAAATAGTTGGGAGAACTAATGATTGGTCAGAGAACATATGAAGAACTAATGATTGGTCAAAGAAAAAGTGATAACCTCAACCATTTTTGAATCCAATCTTAATTCTCATCCTCTGATCACATGCCCCTAAAATATGCATGATTATTTTTCAAACTTATGTTTCTTCATATTGCATTTATAAGAGTTTATTTTCCTTCAACACTTGCAAGACTTGTTTCAAATGATTATGTTATTTCCATGTAGCATTGAAAATCAAAATATCATATAGATTCATAATGGATCATTTATCGATGAGAGGAATCAATGCATCATTCATCAATCTCATAAATATAGCAAGTGCATTACATAAACCAAATGGGAGGTACCAACTTTTCATATAAAAATTATTTTGTCTTGAAAGTCTCCTTTTATACATCCTCCTCCTTCATCAAGCTTGATGAAGTTGGTCCAAAAAATCTTTAATATACAAAAGTAGATATATATATATATATATATATATATATATATATATATAATGGTGATCTTTTTTAAGAATCTATAATTTATACACATTCTCCAAGAGTTGTCCTTATTTTATACCATCATAATGGTGACCCACATGGTAAATTAATTAGTCGTATGATTGATATAAAACCTCTTAAAATTATTTTTTCACTTCATTACTCTCTAAAATCAGTTACTTGTACAAACCAATGTTAGGTAAAGGAGATTCAAGAAATAATTTCATCTCATGCTCTATTTCCCTTTTTGGAGGAAACTTTAGCAAAATTCTTGAAAATAATGTATCAGATCATCCAAAAGTTTCAATCCCTTATTAGCATAATAAATTTCATAAATTTATAGTCAATCCTATTGTTTATCCTTCAAAGTAAGTAAACAAACTTTCTTATTTGCTTGAATGATTCTATTTTCTTGGTTGACACTTACCATGGAAAGCTTGGGATTTATTTAGTATGCTTTGATGATATAGTTGATCCCATGACCCATTTATATATATTAGCCATACTCGATAAGATAACCACCCTAAAATATAATTGATGACTTCACATCAAATGAATCAGTAAGAATCAGACCTAATTTTATATATATATATATATATATATATATATATATATATATATATATATATATATATATATATTATGGGTGAATACCAAATTCTAATTTATATTTCTTAGTCACTTGAATATCTATACCATTTTTAAACCAACCCAAAGGACATGGATGAGTATGATCATATGTCTTCAAACCAAGCTTCTTAATTTATTCATCTAAAATCAAATTAAATAAAATAAAATTAATACTTTATATAATCAAGTACATTTACCTTGGATTTACTTATTTTAATATTGATTTTTAAAAGATTTTTAAACTCCTCTCTATCACTTTATTTATAGGGTGTTTTGGTAGCAATGTAATATAACTTTTCCTCATCATCATAAATGTCATTTATCTCCATCTTTGATTTCTCTTTCAAAATGTCTTTGACATTTTATAGTCTTCCTTGGAATGATTATTTGGATGCAACTTCTAAAACATAGTGTTATTATATCCATATATACCACAACGGTTACACTTGTTCATTTGATCCTTAAAACAATGTGAAGTAATGGCATTCCTCTTACTTTGACACATACCCTTCATTTAGGCTTTGTGAGGTTGATTTCTCTCTTTCTTAAACTTATTTTTTTATTTTTTTTATTTGATGGCTCCCCCTCTCCTTTGCTTTTCTCTTTATTAATGTATTATGCTTATAAAAAATTATACTTTAAGGTCTTTTGGCTTACCTGAGATAACCCATCTCCGTAGGCTTGTATGGAAACCTCCTAAGTACTTGGTCAAGTTTTTTTTCTTCATATAAATCCAATCCCATTATCATGGATTATCTATGGAATTATGTGGTATAGTCATACATAATTTGACCACCTCCTTGCCTAAAATACTATCACTTAATTTTCTAATCTATTTTAGACCAAATATGATAAAATTTATCATGCAATAATTCTTTGAATTTATCTCACCTAGTTACAACTAGATTCTTCTTCTTTTCAAAAGATGCTAAATAAATTTCCTACCAAATTAGAGAATATCCTTCCATATTGAGACATGTAAAAATATTTTTTTATGCCTTAATAACCTTATGCACTCTAAAATATACCTCTATTTTCTTCCACCATTTTTGTGGCAATTCAATAAAAACTTGTCCTTCAAAATATCTAATTTTAACTTTGGTTTTAACATTAAAAGGAGTATGCTCAAATTATTTTACCTTAGCTTTACCATTGTCGTTTGAAGTATTCTTGTGTTCGTCCATTAACTCTTCCTTTTATCCATAGGGTTCTTCTTCTCCTATGCCAACCTAAAGCACGAACTATGATATCCATGGATTTTTAGTTCCTAGTCACTAGCTTTTTTTGTTTGGTGATAGTATATTGGGACTTCATCATGATTCCATGCATGACACTAATGTGACAAATATATTGGAAATATTATCTTCAACTTATTTCCCCATTTCCTTCACCTTATGATTCCACATTCTTATATAAATCTCATGATTGCAAGATAGTATTTCTTCCTCTTTCAATCTTGTCACTGCCATAAAAATCAACTATAAAACTTCTACACTACCCAAAAAATATTTTTTTTTACTCCAAAATAAGTTCAACTACTTGATGAAATTTATGGAATTATGACATATTATCTGACTCTTATTTTAATTCAACATGATAAATTATAATGCATTGTAGACTTAGAATTAGTGTAGCTTATTTTTGGAAACATAAAACAAAACTTGTGGATCTAAAACATAAATGTAATAGGCTATTAACACCAAGAATAAACTATAATGGACACAAGTATTTTAGTCTATGAAACCCCAATGTGGGGAAAACATAGTTAGAAGTGGAAATTTCTTAACTTTTTAACTCTTCTTATGGATAAAAACATATTACAAAGAGATCAATAGAAAAAGTACAACAACCATCATGTTATCTCTCTCACTTTTCTCCTCTCTTCCCCTTTCTCCTTCTAAAACTAAATAACACCAACTATACCACTTATAAACTCATATGCATTCATCTGGATTCGTGCCTCTTACTTATAATACTCAAGGGTATATTTTTGTGTACTAATTGATTCCCATCCATCTAGAAATTGAAGAGACATTGATCCAAGAGGATCTAGGTCAACACTTTAACTCATGGAATCTAGATGTTTTTTGACATATTACGCAGCTCTACCTATAGCTTAAACACACATGTTTGGAACCACAAGTCCTAACTACCTTTTTAATACACTATACAACCCATGTGATTCTATTACTATACATTAAAAATATATTATAACATCAATAGTAACCATCATACTAATGATTGGTTATGAATTAGGATTTACCAACCATTATAAAAATTTAACTAATGTTTCATATTTCTCCTTTTTATATTAATGTACATATATATTATTTATATATAGTCATATATAAAGATAGAATAAGAGTATGTAGACATCACATTTATAATCTCTTATATCTTGTACATAATATAACATTTATATTATAATTCAACCTCTAGTGTCTATTTTGCTTCTATGCTCTTTTCTTTGCTTATTTAACTCTCATATATCTTTAGCCTTTATCATTTCATATGCAATTCCAAATATATATACCATTAAATATTTTTCATGAGGTATTCCATTAGATCTACTCATGGGCAATATATTAGTGTTATCATAGCATACCATCATATCATATTCCAACTTTAAAATTCATATCAACTCATGAGTAGTGTGATGTTTCATTTTAAATATGTTTATGTTTTTATTCCCACACATATGAGGTCTGAATATAGGAAGTTAGGGCTCAATACTTGTGACCCTTCATCATACCTTCCTACACATCCATATATGTCATATAAATCTTCAATGGCTTTGACTATAGAAATATTCAAAAAAAAGATAGAGGATGCTTTATAAAGGCAATGGGAAGAATTGGAAGAATGCCATGAACATGAATGCATGATTATTATCAATCAATCCACTCAAATTCTCAATCATGTTTAGACTCCTTCCAATACATCTCATCCACATCAACAATTTATGTTCAAACACCCTATAAGATATAATTTTTTGGACCCCAAATTTTGACTAAGTATTTTGGATTTTTGGCACATAACCTACACGGCATAAGAGGAGTATGATGTAAGAATACCATGGTGCAACAATACTATGGCATGAAATTAGTGATTTGTGAAAAGACAAAGGCATAAAAGATAAAAGTATGAGAAGACCCAACCAGAGATAGGACATAACTACAGATAACCTAAGAGCATAGGACTTGTTACAATAGTGAAAGACTTGGGGAGTGTGGGGGAAGCGAGAGATGGTTGAGGAGCAATTCTCAAGGGCAATCTAGAATTTAATCATCATGATTTTTGCACCAAACCATGAAAAGGAGGACATTTGGTAGCAAATATCTAGCATCAAACAAGAATATAGTGGGTGTGAAGGCTCAGGTCCTAAGGAGAAAATAAGCAAATTACTACCATGACTCTCAGTCTCCTAGAGATCATTATCCAGTCACCCATTTGTCATAAATATTATAACTAGTTGGTGAGGGGAAAAAAAGCATAAATACCACTTTGTAGAGATGTGTAAGGGGATTGAATATTATTATTATGTAATGACTCTTTATGATAATATAGAATTATGGAAGCTACAATCAATTCTAGTGTTATGCTTAAGTTGATTAATAGTTAACACATTAAAAATGGTCTACATTGAACAATATGTGGGTTATAATTCATTATGAGATTTATAGAATATGTATTTTACATTTTTTGTAATCAATACATTGAACTTCATGGCATATATCTTTGTGTTCTTGGTTATTGTGATTAATGAGATAAGGTACACAATCATATATTTATTATTTTATGTAATCTCTAATCATATATATGAATAAACTCAAGTTTATGAAAAGTGTTAATATATAACATAACCAAATGGGAATCGATTCTTATTGCATGCTTCAAGTGAGCGCGCAAGTGCTTAGCCATGCATGAAAATCTAACACACAAGCTTGATATAAATGGACACTTCAATGCCTTAAGGAAACCATGATAGAAAAATAACCAACATTTTGGTTTTTTTGTCATGACCCTAACACTTACTACATAGTAATGGAAAATGCTTAAATGTTTATCCCTTGAAATTATTAAATAAAGGATTACCAAGGTAGAGGATAAATTTATGGTTCCCTATCTTGAACCAAGAGTTTTTGCACGTGCATGGGTGGAATAACATCTCTACAGATCATTATATTAAACCTTCTTTGTCAAAAACTCTATTCATTTGTATGTTTGGCTCTCTATTTATGCTCAAGATTGATCACAAAATTTTGGGAGGAATAAAGCTTGGATGATAGAGCATCAAAGGGTTTTCACACATCTAGGAACACCATAGACATGAGCTATTAATATCTGGTTGAGATGAGTGTTCAATAAATACATCTTGGAATATGTTGTAACCACTTACTCTTGTCCTCAAGAATCCAAGTTCTAGTTTCTCTGCACTTTCCACTAGAAGTAAAGAAGTTTTTTTTTTAATTATGGACTCAAAAATATACTTATGGAGGGCTAAATCCATCCTTGCATGAGCTAGATAGTTGGAATGGGAATGTATAGGTGTTGGTAAATAATTTTTGGTTCAAAATGGTAGCTAAATAGTGGGCATTGTGAAAGCATAAATATGATGAAGTTTGGCAGAGGATCATAGGTAGAGGTAGAGTAGAAAGGAAATGAGAGAACTCAAGAAGTGTTGTTAGGATTTCTAGGGAAGCAATAAGGCACAAGGAGGACTCAATCACTTTCCAATTTTATCATATGAGTGAGACACTAACTAAACCAAAAAAACTAAAGAACCACATTTGAACCAACCAAGTTCCCTAACCATAGTGCACGCTCATAATTTTAAACCAGATGATTTAATTATACATAACTAGGATACAGATAGTGTAGTGTCAAAAACTAATCCTATAAGAGAAATAATAGTTGAGCTAATTTTAACTCATGATGAATTAACACTTTATTCTCCTCTTCAAGGGAATTTCATATCCCAACTTGGTATGCTTAGTGGACCTGGCATTCATAGTGGGCAAAATACTAGTCCAAGTATTGTTAATCAACCTGCTACTACACCCAACATTATGGGTGTTACTGCTAGAAGCACTGGAGGTGGATTAGGAAGTAGTATGAGAGGAAGTGGTGGAATTCCCCCTCCAAGAATAGGAATTGGGGCTTCTCAATAGCCACCATCATAAGCACCTCAACTACCAATGGTGTATTATGAAATGATGTTTCATTTACATAAATATTAAGGCATGGAGAATGTTGCAGAGCATGTTCATAAGTGTGAATTTATTTGGAGGGAACATGTTATAACTTATTATGAATGAAATCCTACATAATTTTTAGCCACACTTCTATAATTAGCATACAAGTGGTATAGGAAGTTCAACCCTCCACAAATAGTAATTGACTATGATCAGCTCAAGATGACATTTTTTCAATAATTTGATATTCTTGAATTTGAGCAACAAAGTATTGTTGCTCTAAAGGACATAAAACAAGAAATCACTAAAAGTGTACAAGAATATGATGCACGGTTTAAAACATTCTTATCAAATCTTTCATTCAAGATTAATTTTTTTCAACATGCCTAATGGTTCATGGGAGCCTTGTTGCTTCCATTAAATGAATGCTATCATAAAGGACCTTTACCATCCCCCGTGAAGCCCTGGAAGCTACATTTTGCATTAAAATTGTTGGTAGCATTGACACTATAATCAATCCTTTTATGGATGCTCAAATAGATTCAATGTCATCATAATTATATAATCTAACTGTGAATAATACATATGACAATATAATGATCTCTGGTGTATCGGTTGTGAGTCTAAAGGCCATGATAGAAGAAACTACCTATGTAAAAACATATATGTTATACTAAAGTATTCATTTAAAATTTTCCATAAAGAGCATGATATACGCTCTTGTCATCTCTTATATTGGGCTACACATTCTAAAGTGTCTGAATACTACAAGATATGTGATGCCTACACCCATGACACAAATGATTGCTAGTTAGTTAGTGATATACATTAGGCACATGTGTGTTGTACACATCAAACCTCTATCTCCAACAATCAAGATAATGGTGGATATCATGGATGAGGTTGAGGATGAAGAGATGGTCATTTTCCACCAAAAACTTGTTATAAGTGTGGATCTCCATATCATTATCAATGAGATTGTCCAGTCTATCCAATATGTACTTTTTGTAAAAAAGAGCATCAGTTTCAAAAATGTCTTAACTTATGCAAGCCATCACTAAGGAAAGAAATGAAAAATTTGTTGGTATGATTCGCATTGATAAACCTCACTAGCGACTAAGCTCCTTCACCCTAATAGCCCAGTAGGTTAATATCACTATACGTAGCATAGGATAGTATTGGCTTACATCTATTCCACTGATTAAGAACATACAATGTAAAGAACCTCATGCAATTAAATTCCCTAATGCCCAATAATAGAAAGACATGCTCTAGGATACTATGATGTTGATATGAGAACTAGAAGGGGAAATTCAATTTTTTAAGGACCAAGAAGCAGCCCAACATGTTGATATGCTAAAAGCCATGGAACCTCACAATGTAGCATGAGATGATTTTTAAGAACTTTACAAGTGTATGTTAGATGAAGACATTATCCCATAATTGAGTAATTAGCTTAAAAATCAAGTATCAACACCAATTGATGTTGAACCTCAATTGCTTAGGCCAATTGAATATCATTGATTAAATCATGTCAGTGATAAGAGACTCATGTTCCTCCTAGCCCTCAAGAGGATAAGGACATATTGGTGAATGTTGCCATCGATGGTTGGGTGATTTAGGATATTTTTATTGACACTAGCATGGAGGTTAATATCCTCACAAAGGATGCATGGTGAAAAATGGATAGCCCAACAATTTAACCATCACCTCACATATTGTTTATGGCTAATAAAACATGTGCTCTACTAATTGATGTTCTTAAGAATGTAATAGTTGATATCCTCGAGGTACCTTTCAAAGTTGATCTTGAAGTTCTCAAGTTGGCTGAAGCTAATGATTTTACAACTCTATTAGGTTAACCTTGGTGTTATGTAAAGAACACAAACTTAAGTTTCAAAAAGCATTACATCAGTTTTGAAAATGTTGACCAACATGTCATTATCCCATTGGATCAAGTATATGGTCCCCCATACATAGAACCTATTAGTGCAAATGAAGATATTAACTACATCTACAATGTCACAACCAGAGATGGTGAGCATCATGATCCTAATCTTGATGGCATCCTCTGATGGATGGACACTCAGTCCCTTTTTGATACTATAAGTAATGTTTATAATTATTGGACCCATGGTGACTATGTCCTTACTACAAGAGTGTGAAGTGTTAGTGGTAGTTGTGAGAACATTCTATGTTAGTACCATAAATGTCATAGATTTGTTCACCTTATTACTGGATAAATAATGATAATACTAGCTATGGATGCACCATTAAAGAGACTTGATGAAGCTCCTTGATTTCATGGGTTAATGGAAGTTTGTGACTTCATCCAACAACTTGAAGACTTATATAACTTTGATGATGATTGTATGTGTTCATTGGTTCACCTTTTTCATGTCATAGCCACAAGGTGGTGGCAAACCTATAATGAGTGACTTGTTTATTGGGATCAAATACACTCTGTGTTGCATCACTAGTTTCATCATGACAATTATGTCTAGGGTACAATTAGCTATAGTGAATTATGAGCACCAGAACTACACATAGAATCTTGTGAATCCATGTGGAGGGTTGAAGAATCCTTCTTTCCAAAGTACCTATGGGTACATGATTTTTATGGCACCTTATGTACTTGGGCCAACACATGGTTGAAAGATAACATTAATTTAGCATTGTCTTACTCATCTATGATAATGGATTTATGCCTCACTTTATAATCCATGCATGAATTAGTTAGTAGTGACACTAGTCCTATCAAAGATCAGTTTCAACATATACATGATGTCCCAAAAAAAGGTTTGATTCTCTTTAATGATACATCTAAGCAATACATCCCCATGCCAGAACATATCCTTGATCAGGAACGTCGTGAAGAGAATCACCAAGGGAATCAAAAACAAGTGTTTCATGTTAATTAAGGTGAAGGGTCCAACCCACCTATAACCCATTAATAAATAATTTGGATATCTCAATAGACTATGTCACTTTAATTATTCATGATACTAGTCTTGATGTAGACCACATGTACTCAAAACCTTTTCAAACTATCTAGTGTAATATCGATACAGAGGAAGAACCAAAGATAGCTATTGTGGGTAACTATTGGACTGATACAGAGGTTTCAAAAATATTTGAGTTAAAAGAATACCAAGATGTCTTTCCAAATATTTATAGTGAGATGAAAGGTATTCATCTGTTATTAGGCAAAATACATATCAAACTAG
Source organism: Torreya grandis (assembly GCA_037957365.1). NCBI lineage: Eukaryota > Viridiplantae > Streptophyta > Pinopsida > Cupressales > Taxaceae > Torreya > Torreya grandis. The sequence goes on from JARHVA010000484.1 coordinate 788,061, forward strand.
TTGATGATGCTTGACTAGTAAGGAAATGGCCGTCTAAGATGAATCCAAATTTACATGCAAGAGTGAAGGAGGAAATTTATAGTATGTTGTACATTGGAGTAATAACCCCAAATGATAAGTCTTAGTGATTCATCCCTGTAGTCATAAGTATAAATAAAGATAAGTGCATTAGGATTTGCATTGATTATCGCATACTTAATGCATATTATGTTATTGATCCTTTCCTAATACCATTCAAAAAATAAATCCTTGAAGGCATCATTGGGTGTGAAATTTACAATTTCATAGATGGATTCTCTAGATACCATCAGGTTCAGATCACCAAGGAAGATCGACCTAAGACTACATTTTCTATCAAATGGGGATTTTTTGCATATATTGTCATGTTATATAGGTTGAAAAATGCACCTATTGTATTCACCTGTATAGCCCTTGAGGCCCTTAAAAACCTCATCCATAAATTTCTTCAAGTTTATTTGGATGATTGGATAGTTTATGTCTTGGTAAAATACCATTGTTCTAATCTATAACTCATGTTTGAGTGCTGATGAGTGCTTAAAATATCATTGAATCTAAAGAAGTGTCTTTTTGCTACACCATTCAGTGTTCTTCTTGGTCATATCATCTACAAAGATGGACTTTTGGTAGACCCTAATAAGGTAGCTATCAGTCTCCATCTACCAGCACTAACATCTTAGTGCATAGTTTACACATTTCTAAGATATATCGAGTATTATAAAAAAACTCAGTCAAGGTTATAAATATATTATCACACCTTTGGAGAAACTCTTAAAACATAACAAACACTTTATTTGGACCCACTCTTGCCAAGAAGCCTTTGAGGCCTTAAAGGAAAAACTTATCACTGCCCCAGTTTTCTAGTTCCATGATTGGATAAAACCATTACACGTCCATGTTGATGCTTATAGAGTGGCCATTGGTGTAATCCTTGCACAACCAAGTGAAGGTCACCTTGATCACCCCATCTATTTTTCCAATAGAAAACTTACTATAGCTGAGATGAATTACACCACCATAGAGTGAGAAGCACTTTTCATGGTTTATGATTTATAAAAGTTTTGATAGTACCTATTGACAACTCCTTTTGTATTCTATATAGACCATAAAGATTTAAAATATCTGGTAAATAAACCTATGTTGCATGGCCACATTTATCACCAGATTGTATTTTTTTAATAATTTCAATTATACATCATGGTCAAACTAGGAAAGACTAATTATGATCTTGACCATCTCTCTTGAATTGATTCTAGAGAACCACCATGCACCATTGAGTATGACCTACCTGATATAAAGTTATTTTGTGTTTCATGTGTTCTTGAAGATTTAAAATATATCGTAGCTTTCTTAACTACTATCATAGCACCAGATTGTTTGAGTTTGCAAGCTAAGAAGCAACTAGCCTCCACACCACACCATTCTAGCTCATTAGATGGCACAACTACCAGCTTGGATTAGATGAAATTCTTTGATGTTGTGTCATGAAACATGAGCACTTTGAATTACTCTATGAAGTTCATGAGGGCATTTATGATGGATACTATGTTAGTGAAGCTATTGTGCTTAAAGTACTATTAGTCAAACTATGGTGACCTACCCTTTTTAAAGATGCCAATTTACATGTTAAGAACTTTGATATTTTCTAGTATCTAAGGAAACCAAATCACTGAGATGCCATGCCTTTACATCCTATTTTGTCACAAGAACTATTTAAAAAATGGGCAATTGATTTTGTTAACCCCATCAACCTAGATGGACAATGTACAAGTTCCTACTATATCATTACAGTAATTAATTATCTCATACATTACGTTGAGGCCATGCCAAAAAGGGATTGTACTAAAGCTACCATCACACACTTCATATGGGAACATATCATAACCCAGTTTGACTACCCATTAAATTTTACTAGTGATCACAATAAACATTTCCTCAATGAAACTATATGCATCTTATTCTTTGAATTCATGATTGTCCACCATAAAACAACACCATATTATCCACATGCCAATGGCACTACTGAGGCATTCAATAAAATTTTAAGTTCAACACTTATAAAGTTTTGTAATATTGGTATACTACTAGGATGATCAGGTGTCTACCATTTTTTGGGCTTATTAAACAACCTATAAGCACCTTAACAAGAGTACACCTTTTAATCTGGTGTTTAGTATAGAATCAATTCTTATGGTTAAATTCTTAGTACCATATCTTTACATTATTTGCATTAGATAATTAGATAAGGATTTATCATTGAAATCATGTTTGGATGCTTTATTTCAGTTGGATGAATATCATTTTATTGCTCATTGGAATCAAGATGTCAAGAAATGCAGACAAAAGGCATGGTATGACCACCACATTAAGCACAAGACATTTACCCCTGGGATGAAATTCTTAATCGATGACTCCAAGTTTGTATGCCATTCTGGGAAACTCCATGTTCATTAGGATGGTACTTTTTTGTTCATAGCATTCACCCTACTAGTGCATATCATTTATAAAGTTTGGATGGCCAATTTCATCTTGGCCATTATAATGGTAGCCGGCTAAGGTCATATTTCTTTATTTAAAGTTTAGTTTTTTTAAAAATAAGGCATATGCCATTACTTTAAGAATTCCTATTTTCAATAAAATTACTACCTTATTTATGCATAACCTTTCTTTTCTTTATGCTCTTTTTAAAATTTGTACTTGTGACTTTTTGGAGGACCACAACACACATTTAGTGTGAGGTATGAGGTGTTACATGTATTAATAAAAGTTCCATGTGTTGGGTAATATAAGGATGTGCATGCAAGTTAAAATGTCCTAGGATAAATATTCTCACCAATAGTATGAATATTCAAAGAGATGAATAGCTATCTTCCACTTCGAAGAAAAGCACAAGACAAGACATGCCACTAATATAAAGGGAAAAGTGGTTACAATAAGTGTGCTAACTTTGTGTCATGATGATACCATTAAATGCATTCATGATGAGAAACGATGGTAAAAAAAAGGAGACTATTATAATGCATTTATTATGAGAAGTGATGGTCAAAGAGAGAGGGTAGTAAATGAAAGTTACCCCCTCAAGCCTATAAAAAGGACTCAAGGGATAATTTTTACCTTTACCTTTGCTTTTGTTTGATTTTTATAAATCCAAAGACTGAACTAGGTCTAGACAATTATGCAATAAGTACAAATTATAATATTCCCATTTGTTGGCTATTATGAAGGATCTTAACTGAGTAATCAAGTTGGAAAAATTAACTATCCTTAAAGTACAAAGAAGAAAATGGGTAGTTACAGGTTACATAAGTAGGTGTATGCCATTAACGGGCATCAAAGTAGGAAAAGCTAAGTCACTTCCATTGAAAACATGTATTCCTTTGGGAATCTTAGATGACCATGCCTCAACCTTTGGGCTCCATGGAGGGTGATGCAGCCTAAAGAAGAAGGCCCTAAGAAGTGATCCATTACCAACCATTATAGAAGAGGAAGTACCACATGTTGGGGGGAAGTAGTATTAATCAAAGAAGAAACACTTGAGGAATAGAGGTTGTGCATAGAAGGCAAATAATCTAGGATGGCACACTAAACAAAGAAGGAATAAATACATCCACCCCCATCATTGATGATAGAAGAAATACAGTACCCACAAACTGTATTGTGTACAAAAAATTGGGTGTCAAAAGTACCCTCATGTACCATCTTTGACTACAATCACTGCTAACCAAGAAATGAATTTGAAATAAATAATGACTAACAGGTTGAGCACTAGAACACCAAGAATCAATTAGTTTATGACCTAAAAATATTCAATGCCTTGGACTCTGTAGGGCTATTCCAATTATTTAATCTTCCATATTTTAGAAAATTGATAGAAGTAGTAAAATTTATGATTTTGCATGACCATGAGGACTATATATATTTTGTTGGTTACCGCATGAAAATTACACCTAAAATAATAAGCAATGTGTCAAGATTACAATGCTTCGGCATAGACCTAGAATTTGACTTAGAAGACTTAAAGGAAATAGATAAAATATCAATGACACTCGAGTACCTGAAGTATGGTCATGTCATGCACATTAAGAACTTCCAAGACCCTTCCCTTTGAGTATTAACACACGTCATCATGCCAAGATTAGTGGTACTAATTTGTGGAAAGAGATGGACATGGATCACCTATACATTTCCCATCAGGTAATTGAGGGATTAAAATATAATTGGGCAATGTATGTTTCTAATAAAATCATATTAGATGTCAAGAAGACCCATCAGATACCAGGCCTTAGGTTTCTATAAGGGGTATTTATATTATTAATGGTGTTTAATGAGATCAATGTACTGGATTACACCTCTAGTGAGTTAAAGTGGGCATACCCACTAAAACACAAGTCCCCCATAGAGTGTTATAAGGCATTCACAATTCTCAGTCATATCACCCTGACATTCAAAATCAAGATGAAGTCATGATATGAGGGCATGAAGGAGGCATTTGGGAATGAATGGTGAATTATTATAGACTTGTTCATTTAGGTTGGTAAGAAATTCCAATTTAAAGTAAAACAACATTTCTCTCTGGCCCATATCAAAATGGCCCCCTCTAGAGAACTTTCACCCTAGCTGAAGTTGACTTATGCCTTCACAGTGTGGCACTTCATCAATTTGGTAAATCACATTTTTTATGCATAGCCCCTCACCCTAGAAGTAGACCAAATTGACTTGGAGATTCACACTCTTTAAAATATGTATGTTTATTCTAGAAAGAAGGCCTATAGGGAAAAGCATGAGATTGATAAAACTAACATCAAGGTTAATCAAATGGTTGGAAAAATTGTTCATAATTATTTTATATGTTGTGACCCAAAAAAATATTCAAGAGGCACAGATCATGCAAGAGAAAAGCTTCCACTTGTACCATCTCTTGATAAAAAGAAATAATATGGGAATTATGCCATCATAATTTCATGGCTAGAACCACCAAAATGTCAAAGGACTACCTAGGAACTGCCACCAAGGGTTTCTCCACCAAGGGCATCACCACCAAGGGCTTCTCCACCAAGGGCTTCTTTACCAAGGACTTCTCCATCAAGGGCATCACCACCAAGGGATTCTCAATTAACTACAATAGAGAGATAATTTGAGGGTTTAGTGCCATTAAGCCTAACCAAACCATTGGAAGAAGAGCCTATAAGCCATAGGGAAGAAATGGAGGAGTCTGACCTAGAAAAGACACCCTTCTAGTGTAAGAGGAGACCACCCTTGATGAGTCATAATTGGAAATTTAATATCCACTTGGTGAAGAGGGGGATGGTTTTGATATCAAATAAATGAGTGGATTAGACATCAATAGCAATTCTTTAGCCACAAATGTGAAGGTTGAAATCCTTGAGCGAGATCCCCACAAAGGGAAAAAGTTGACTAACTCCAAAGTTTAACCACCTTTGGTTGATTTTTCTACCAATTTGTGTGCCTAATACCAAATAGGCATTCTAGATAGGATGCTCTATTTATGGTCCCATTACCATCCTCAGGATGTAACCATCGATACCAGGCATCAAGTGTCCTTTCTCTTGGACATGTACAAAAAATAATTCCATTTTAAAATTCTTCTAGACAACATAATTTTAGATTCTCAAGCATCAATGTTGCCCACTCCAATTTGGGTTGATCCCGAGAAGATCTTTCCCCTAAAATCAATCTTCACATTTTTGAAAATGTCCTTTGTAGTTATGCAGTAGAATATACTTTTAGATTTTGATGTGCATGAAGCTAAGAAGAAACATGGCCATATGGTGGCATTATATAATAAATAAGTTGACACTCGAAAGGCACTTGAAGAGTGTCTCCCCTAAAGAAATAAATATAAGACACCACAATGACCAAAGTCAAAACATTAAATTTATGTAAAACTATTTTGGGCCAAGAACTAGCATTGGTAGATGGGGTCCCTTTGGAGGGAGAATTTTTTGATAAATTGGAAACCTTGGTATATATTTTGCTAAAACAATGTAAGGAACAACCCATGCCTCAAACCAAATCATTTTATGTGGCTGAAAATTTTACAGAATCCATATAAGTCTACAAACATACCCTTGAAAGAGTTGGGGAAGTGATCCCCATATTGGATGGGATTTTTGAAAAACTGGTGCAACCTAATAAAATTTTGGAGGCATAGCTTAGAGTGAAAGAGTCTCAATGGTAGCAATTGGTGGATGGTTCTCATTTAATAAAAGATTATACCGAGTGCACAAAGGCATTTAAATATGTTGAGACTATAGAGGAAATAATAAACACACATCAATAGTAACTAAATTCTAGTTTTGTAGCTCTTTGAGGATACGTTTTATTTGAAGTCACTACATTTGAAGGGGTCTAGAATGATGCTAATACATCCCTTGACCAATTGGTTAATAAGGCCAATGAGTATCCCGATCAACCTGAGGAGATGAAAAAGTTGAAGATAGTGATTGAGGAAATAATTTTCAAAGCTACTTGACACCTTCTCACATTGGGACAATGTCAAAAAGTAGATTGAACAAATTGGGCTTGAATTTTTCACTAAGGCCAAGACAAAAAATTAGTCTAGGATGGACTAAGAGCATAATGTGGGGTAATGTTGGAACCCAAATTTTGACTAAGTATTTTGGCTTTTTGGCATGGAACCTACACAGTGCAAGAGGAGTATTATACAAAAAGGCCATGGCATGAAACTTGTATGGCACAGGAAGACCATGGTACAGAACCATCAAGGTACAAAAAGATAAAAGTACATAAGATAATAGTGCGAGAAGACCTAGTTAGAGATAGAACATAACTACAAAGATCTTGAGAGCATAGGACTTGGTATAATAGAGAAAGACATGGGGAACATGAGGGGAGTGGGAGATGGTTGAGGAGTAATTCTCAAGGATAATATAGACTTTAATCATCATGAGTTTTGCACCAACCCATGAAAAGGAGGACATTTGTAGCAAAGATCTAGCATCAAATAAGAATATGGGGGCATGAATGCCCAAGTCCTTAGGGAAAAATAAGTAAATGACTACCATGACTCTCAATCTACTATGGATCATTGGCCAGTCACCCATTTTTCATAAATAATATAACTACTTGGTCAGGGAAAAATAAGTATAAATACCCCTTTGTAGAGATGTGTAAAGGGACTAAATATTGATATTATGTAATGACTCTTTATGATAATATAGAATTATGAAAGCTACAATCAATTTTGGTTTTATGCTTAAGTTGATTAATAGTTAACACATTAACAATGGTCTCTATTGAGTAATATGTGGGTTATAATTCGTTATGAGATTTATAGAATATGTATTATACGTGTTTGTGTAATCAATATGTTGAACTTCATGGCATGTATCTTCATGTTCTTGGTTGTTATGATTAATGAGACAAGGTCCACAGTTATATATTTCTTATTCTGTGTAATATCTAATCAGATATATGAATAAACTCAAGCTTATGAAAAGTGTTACTTCGTAACATAACCCACAAGAACTAGTTTCTTGTTGTGTGCTTCAGGTGAGCGTACAAGAGCTTAGCCATGCATGAAAATCCATTGTGTAATCTTGTTGGAACTAGACACTTTAGCACCTTAAGAAAACCATGATAAAAAAATAACCAACATAATTTAATCTATAAATCACTATGTTTGAATGAAAAATATATGCAGATTCCATAGACTAATGGCTTACCCTAATATGTTCATAGTATGTGATGAATCATTTTTCTGACCAAAAAAATATTGCATTCACTCTTATGAAATTTTATTTATCATTTAATAAATGGTGGGATAACTAGTGCATTGCACATGAAAATCATGAAGAATATGAAGTTGACTTAGACACACTTGTAGATACATGGAGTGGTTTCATAGAAGCACTCAAATCAACCTATTATCTTGTTGAGAACTATGATGATCTATACATAAATTTTTCTCAATTATGTCAACGCCATGATCAATATGTGGAGAAAAACATAAAAAAAAATTGTATTATGGTATCTGTTGTTCCCAAAGTCTGTCACTCATTTTTGGGACAACACATGAACTATTTTTGGTCCTAAAAGCCAAAAAAAATTCTCTCTTCCCTTTGTAGAGTAAAATACTCTACAATTTATTTTGAGTTTCAATTGTGCACTCCAAGTTTTGTCCCTGAACGTTTCAGTTTCGAGGTAGTAAGGGTTATGACACATGGCGCGGGTTTTTCTTTCTGCGTGGGTTTTTCTTTTTGCCTAAAGTTTTGTCTAAGTCTCAAAATTGAGCGAAAGCTGCCAAGTGTCATCTACCGAGACCCATTATAACTTATTTCTAAAAAGTAGCGAAACATGCCATGTGACTCGTTATAACTCAGTGGAGTGCAACAAGTGTCTGCATCTATGTTTCAAGTTTCTTATAAGTTCCAAAGCTTCTTTCAAAAAGCTTCTCTCAAAGTTTTGTGGAGGGTGCCAAGTGGCAACTACGGAAGGTTTTAATATCCTTTTCTAAAAGCAATGGAAGTCACCACATGTCCCTTGTAAAACTTGGTGGAAAGTGCCAAGTGTCAACATCCACCGTTTCTTCCTTTTGTTTCGTTATTGAGTGAGGAATGTGGTGGGCCCCTGGTGAGTTGCTAAAAGTGAGTGGAGTGCACCACGTGTCATCATCCAAGTGAATCCAAATGAGTCCTGAATGTTTCTATAGTGTTTCTGAAGCTCAATGGAAGCCTCCATGTGTCATCTTCTGTAGGACTCTCAAAAGGAATCTAAAGCTCCTATAAGTTAAGCAGATGCTGCCAAGTAACCTCACCTATTTCACAGCAAACAATGCCACGTGTCACTTGTTAAGATCAGTGGAAAGTGCCACCTATCCCCATTCCCCTTTTAAATCTGCTCAGGTAAGAAGTGTTGTGGGTCCCATTTTCTATAAGTTGGTAAAGTTTCAAAGCAGCAGACTATGACAGATGTCAAAGACGGAGCACTCCAATACAAAGACACAGTAAAAAGGATGAAGCCTAATGAAAAGTGGCCAAAGCAAGTGGGAAAGACACAAAAGAATTGCCAAGGAGGATGACGGGCCCGTAGCCATCAAATTTAGGACAACCAACTAGCCATTAACTTTTAAATGATGACGGACCCAAAGACGTCAAATTTGTGGTAATAAAATGTCTGTTGATCTTTGTAGGCTTAAACACGAACCTGAAGGCATTCAAATACCTTCAGGCTGAAAGGAAGAACTGCTGAGAGGAGGAACCAATAGAACCAAAAAGGGGAAAAGATAGCCCGAGGGCTCAAATCATAGCAAAAAGAGGGAGAGGCTGAAATATCTACACAGTAGTTATTCCAGTAGGTGGAATAGTCCACAAAATGGATATTTTGACTGGAAAACATTGAAGACACAGCTTATTTATCTCTCTTGGAGTAAAGACACAATGGACAGCTATGCAGACATCAGAGGGGGCAGACTAGATGATCTAGACCTAGGAGAAGACATTTGAGATGAATTAACATGCCACAGTTAAGGTTGACACCATGTTCCAGTATGGCCCCCTGACAGAATTGAAAATGCATTCAAGGCATTGAATGCACAGCATGGGCCATTCCATGAAACAAAGTGCCAAGTCTTTCTTGGCTGCTATATATTTTAATCTCTTTTATTGTTTTGGGGAGATCTTTTTGATTAAAAGAAGCAAAACTCTACCAAATTTGAGAGGCTATCACTGAGACTTTGAGCTCAAGTTAATCATATTTCCTTGTTTGAATGAGAAAGCAAGCTACTTTCAGACTTTGTGTTTTCATGGCTTGTGTCATTTAGGAGATTGTTATTATGTGTGTCTTCTAAATGTATTATTTTCCATTGAATGAAATAAGCAAAACTAGTGGAGATAATCAAGAAGGTATCATGAAGCCAATTGTGGGAAGACTTTATGCTGCCTACAATTGCCTTTAGTGTGTTTAGCTATTTTTTGTTTTCTATGTAAAGGACCTTGGGATGACGTTGTGCCCTCATTGTTCTTTGTATCTCACTCTTTGGGTAGCTAAAGTGGAGACTTTGTGCTACACTTCATTCTACTGGTCACTGTCCCCTATTACCTGTTACTTGTCATTGTCTGAAAGAACTCTTATTATTTCCTGTAAGACTACTTTTGAAAGAAAAGAAGTACCTTCAGTATCTTCACCAAGATTTTTTCTTTATCTGTGAGCATCATCACTAAAAAAGGAGAGACAAATGGTGATACCCTACCCCTGAGTGTTATTTTTTGCTTATATATATAGTATATAACTCCTCATATTTAACAGGGAACCTCCCCTTGATGAGAGGAGAGATTTGTCCCCTTTTGATGTAGAAAACCTGCACACTTGGATGACTAATCTCCCTTTTTGTGGTTGATAAGACCTATTTTGAACATCAATTAGCTGATTGACAAAATATTCACCCAATAGTTTTTTGGCAACTCTGCTGGGGAAGGACAAGCAGTTTGAAGCCTCAAGCTTCAAGCTGAAGCAAGACTAGTCCTTTCCCATTTTTGTTTCACAATTTGGCAACTCCACACTATATCAAAAGTTAGAGAGCCAAAGGTGTTTTTGACCCTATTTTTGAATTGGTGGAAAAGGGCAATTCTGATGTGTTCCCTCCCCAACTTCAAGTTCAATGATCCAAGAGTGTTCCTCCTACCCGTACAAGGTCACCAACACAAGGCAAAGCTTCATTTTTTGTTATTAGCAAAGCATTGTCTATACATACTCCACCCAGATTTGTTATCCTCCTTTTCTATAATCCAATCATGGTAGCTCAAGGCCCCTGGAGTAACTCCTTTGGTCCACTAAATCTTACTCCACCTCTACATGAACTTCTACGCAATTCGAGAAAGAATTTCCCCAAATTTTTTGGCGATGGGAATGTTCACCCTGATGAACACATTTTATCCTTCAACATAGCTTATGGTGTGATAGGTGTAGAGTATGAATACATAGTAGTCAGGCTATTCATGGAGACACTACAAGGCACTACTACAAATTAGTTCTACCATCTGCAAGCTAGATCAGTGACTGACAAGGACACACTCAAAGCCAAATTTGAGGCAAGGTTCAAACTTGCAAAAGATGCACATGCCTTGCTAGCCAGCTCACACATATGAAGAAGGAACCTCATGAACCTATGAGGGATTTTGTAGCAAAGTTTGACAAGCTGAGGCACCGAATTCCTGTAATTGCTCAGCCAACACTTGAAAACCTCAAATGCTTCTTCATCAACTCACAACTACTTAATGTGAGTTCTCTGTTGAGATGTGCTAGCCACATAGACCTTGATGCTGGTCAAGACTTGGCTACTGAGGTAGAAAATGACCTTATCTTGGCTTGAAAGATAAAGAGAAATCCAAACAGAGGTAAATCTTCTTTATCCTCTAAATACTCACCTACAACCCCCACTAATATAATGGTACAGAAGCTAACAAATGAATTGCTAGCCCTCAAAAAATAAATGGCACAAGGGATGCCCTCTACTCCTTTATATAGAGATGCACCAAGGAGGACATTCCCTAATCAGTCTTACCAAGGAAATGCTGCCAAAAACCAAGGGCAAGCAAATCATCTTCCTCCTCCACAGAGGAACCCTGCCCTTGAAGCACCTCCAACCAATTTAGTAGTTGGATATCTTGAAGTTGAATCAGATTTCTCCTTCCAACCTAAACTGAATTTGGAAGATGATGTTAATCTCTTCACTAAAGAAGAAGAAGAATTAGCTAGCAACTCCAACATTAGTTTCCTAAATTATCAGGATGAACCCAGAAGTGAAGGTAATGTAGCTGAGGGATCATATGTTGTATTCACCCGGTCCAAGAATCAATCAGCTCAACCAACTAATAAGGAGAAAGTAGAGGAATGACCTCAATCAACAATTTCAAATGCTAAGTGGGGAACCACTCTACCTTTCCAGCCAAAGGACCCAGCGATTGCGAGGAAGGTAAGTACACTAAATACCCTTGTGCCTTCTACTTCAAATTTGTAGATTAGTCCTCTTCCTCCTAAAAACTAGAAAGATGAACTCCCATCCTCTGCTCCTAGCTTATTTCAAACATTTGACATAATTGACCATATAAAGAAAACCAAGATCCAAATGTCTAAGTTTGAATTTTTGCAATCCAACCCTGATCAATTGGATAAATTATTTCAATGCGTAAAGAACCAAACCATCCTAGATAGACAAGATGCCAAGAAGATAACTCATGATCCCCCAAGGAATATGCTCATCCCAAATAACTTTGTCATTACTCCTCCTACTGCCCTTGGAAAAATTGAGCCTTTCTATGTTTTCTTGTTGATAAATGGTCACAAACTGAGCAATTACATAATTGATTTCAGAGCTTCAAATAATGTCATGCCTACCAAAGTGGTAGAATCCCTTGTCTCACACTGACCAAGACATTTGGGAGATGTTTTTCCATAGAGAACAAGCAAGTGCCATTATTGGGACAAATCAAGGACACTCAATTTGTATTTGCAGTGTTTCTAAACAAAAGAATCAAGATGACTGTCTTAGTGGCCGATGTCCCAGCATCATATGGCATCCTTCTTAGGTGTTATTTTTTCAAGGATGTTAGAGGTGAATTGAGCATGGACTTATTCATGGTGAGAATCCCTGTCAAAGGTGTTATAAAAAGATTGCTCCCTGAAAAGGAAGCAAAATATGTGGTCACCCAATCATCAGCACCTGAAGCTCAAATTTTGTTTGAGTCTTCAGGCATGGGTAACTACTTTTTGTCCATAGAAGAAGTTTATGAAGCCCCTGTTAAAGCTCTGGAAGATGTCAACCTGGAAATATGTTCAGCTATAACAGTAGAAGAATTGATGGAGTATAATGTAAGTGCAGAAGAATCCCTCTCTCCAAACAAAGAAGAATCCAAAGAAAAATCAGTATCTGAGGAGGTATGGATTCTAGAATTTGATGGCAGCTACTCTTCTACCGGTTTAGGTGCTGATATTGTGCTAATATCTCCTTAAGGAGATATTTTTCCTTCATCATACAAGTTACAGTTTAGCAACACCAACAACATAGCTGAGTATGAATCTCTCTTACTTGGATTGAAGGCCACTCAAGATAAAGGCATCAAACTCCTTCATGCTAAAGGAGATGTTGAACTAGTGGTTTGTCAGGTGAGAAACCTGTATCAAACCAAGAATGAGATATTGTGCTATTGCCACAATCTAGTTTGAGATCAAATTGAAAACTTTGATGCTTTTAGCATCTCTGTAGTTCCCAAGGAATTCAATGACCAGGTTGATGCACTGGCTATTTTAGCCAATCTTTTGGTTCCTCACCCTGACTTCAAAGGAGATAGGTACACTATTAAGTTGATCTTTTGACCAAGTGTACCTAATAATTCCAGTCATTGGCAAGTTTTTAACGATAAAAACTAAATCATTTCTTTCCTAAAGCAAAAAGATAGCTTTGAATAGCTTCACTTCAAAGGTAGTGAGCCTCAGAAGCTTGAACCAGCCCCTAAATCAAGTGCAGATGTAGGTGAAGAGTTCCTGCAACTCAAAGGGAATAAAATCCCAAAAGGCCTAGTTTCCCTAGAGAAGTTGTTTGACAAACATGATAGATTCATCAAACAGCAGCAAATGGATTCAAGCTCCTCCCAAGAGTTTGATCAAGTAAATCTGGGCACCAAAGAAAATCCAAAGATGTTGAACATTGGGAAGTGATGCACTCCTGAGGAGAAGTTCAAGTTTACTACTCTACTTTGCCAGTACATGGATGTCTTAGCATACTCCTATGATGATCTGAAGTCACTCAAGCTTGAATAAATCTACCATGACATTCCTCTCAAAAGTGATTCAGTGCCTTACAAGAAAAAATCTAGATAGTACAATCCAAAGATATCAGGTACTATTCTATTTGAAATATAGAAAATATTGAATGCTAAGATCATTTTCCCAATCCATCATTCCACATGGATTGCAAACATAGTCCCTGTGAGGAAGAAGAATGGTGAAATTCATCTTTGTGTGGATTTCAAAAATTTGAATCAGTCATCCTTAAAGGATAATTATCCTTTGCCTATCATGGATCAAGTGCTTTAGACAGTGACTAGTTTAGAGATGTTATCAATGCTAGATGGCTTCTCAAGATACAATCAAGTTGAAGTTGGTGAAGCAAACCAGCACAAGACTACCTTCACCACACCTTGGGGCACCTTTGCCTATCAGAGAATGCCATTTGGCCTGATAAATGTTGGTGCCACCTTTCAGAGAGCAATGGACCTTGCTTTCAAAGATGAAATAGGTAAGTTCATTATAGTGTAGCTGGATGATCTAACTATCTTTTCCAAGCATCGCCCAGATCATGTGCACCATTTGCAACGAGTGTTGGAATGCTACCGTCAGAATGGCATTTCTTTAAACCCCAAGAAGTCTATTTTTGGGGTAATAGAAGGGAAACTTCTCAGACACATTGTGTCTAAAGGAGGCATAAATATTGACTCAAACAAAGTCAAGTCCATCTAAGAGCTTACTCTACGCATGAGTAAGACTATGGTTCACTCTTTCTTTGGAAAAGTGAATTTTTTATGAAGGTTCGTACCCAAGTTTGCTGAGAAGACTCATCATATTATAGATATGATGCAAGGAAAGGCCACTTTTAGTTGGACTGAAGATGACAAATTAGCATTTCAAGACATCAAGACAGCCATTACTCATGCCCCAATTCTGGTTTGTCTAGACTATAACAAGGATTTCATGATGTATAGTTATGCTTTTGAGCACACACTTTCAGCAATTTTGGTTCAACAAAACTAAGAAAGTGTGGAATCCCCTATTTCTTTCATGAGCTATCCTCTTAAATCTCATGAACTAAAATACTCAAACATGGAGAAGCATGCTTATGTAGTGGTGAAGGCAGTGAAACATTTCTACTTCTACATTCTAAATTCCCACACTATTTCTCTAGTTCCTGATACCATGGTTAAATCCATACTAACTCAGTAGGAGTTTGGAACTTGGGAATTGGATTGCTAAAATCTAGGAGTTTGATCTAGTTATCAAATCGATGAAGCTAGTGTGGGGAAAGGGCCTTTGTCAATTGATTACTGACAACAGACTCAAATAAATAGGGCATGAAAAAAAAAGTAGAAGACACGCCAATAGTCCTCTTTGTATCCACTACAAATGAGTGGTATTCAAATATTACTCATTTCCTTACTTATGCTGAGTGTTATGTGCACCTGTCTTATAAAGAAATAAGGGCTGTCAAACTAAAAGCTACCAATTTTATCCTCTAGGACAACGGCCTATACAAGAGGAGCCTTGATGGAGTGTTCCTTCACTATGTGGATAAAAAATAGCAGAACCAACTTTTGAGGTCTTTCCACAATCTAGCCTGTGGAGGACATTTTTCTACTCCTGTAACTACCCACAAGATTCTTAGAGCTAGGTATTACTGGCCTACTTTGTTTTAGGATGCATACAAATGGGTGCAAAGGTGTGAACTGTGCCAACAGTTTGTTGGAAGACCCAAATTGGCTGCTCTGCCTCTTAAGCCAGTATTGATAGAAGAGCCATTTCAACAATAGGGAATCAATTTCATTGGTGTTGTAACCCCATATTCAAGGGTTGAACATGATTCTGTCCTCAAAGCCACAAATTACTTCACCAAGTGGGTGGAAGCTATCCCAACCAAACATGCTACTTTATAAGTAGTGTGCAATTTCCTCAAGGAGAACATCATTTCCAGGTTTGGGGTCCCAACCAAGATTGTCACCGATAATGCAGCTTGTTTCACTTCCCATGAGATCACTCAATTCTATTTTTACTATGGGATTACCCTCTCTCATTCTTTTGATTACTTTCCATAAGGGAATGGACAAGTTGAATCAAGCAACAAGACCCTGGTGACTATCATCAAGAAGTTGGTAGATGACAACCAAAAGACATGGAATAAAGCATTGATTGATGCTTTATGAGCAAATAGAATTACACCAAAAAGGGTAATTGGTATGTCTCCTTTCCAACTTCTCTATGCTCTCAATGCTGAGATACCAATTACTCTAGAATTGCCAGCATTAAAATTGGCTAAGGAAATTGAGGATCAAACATATAAAAGCTCCATTGATAAGAGGATCATGTGCTTGACTGAGCTGGATGAGCAGAGAACTATGGTGGTAGACCAAATTTTTGCCCATCAAAGTCTGGTTGAAAAGCTCATCGACCAAAAAGCAAAGAACTGTGATTTCCAGATTAGAGATCAAGTCCTCCTGTGGGATAAGAGGAGAGAACCAAAGGGAATGCATGGAAATTTTGATTCCCTATGGAGGGGCCCTTTTATAATCCATCAGCTCAATGGTGAAAATAGTTTCTTATTGAAGTATCACGATGGCACGCTCTTTTCTCTACCTCACAATGGGCAACATCTAAAACACTTCAACTGTTGAAGTATTAGATAAGATCATCTATACATGTGTATATTTGTATAGTCTTTGGTTTTGTTTTGTGCTTTTCCTTTTCATTTTCATTTTTGGCCCCTTGCTTTCTTGTTGGTTAGCACAACTCCATAGCCCAATGGCACACTTCAAGGCACTAGAGATTTTGGTCTCTACTCCCCTCAGTTGTTCCAAAATTTCAACTGAAGGAAGTTCCCCAACTGGAGCTAGCTGTTGTTCCCAAAATCTGTCACTCATTTTTGGGACAACACATGAACTATTTTTGGTCCTACAGAATAAAAAAAAATTCTCTTCCCTTTATAGAGTAAAATACTCTGCATTTTATTTTGAGTTTCAGTTGTGCACTCCAAGTTTTGTCCCTGTGCATTTCAATTTTGAGGCAATAAGGGTTATGACACAAGGCACATGTTTTTCTTTCTACATGGGTTTTTCTTTCTGCCTAAAGTTTTGTCTAAGTCTCAAAATCAAGCAAAAACTGCCAAGTGTCATCTGTCGAGACCCATTATAATTTTTTTCTAAAAAGTAGTGGAATGTGCCATGTGTCCTATTATAACTCAGTAGAGCATGACAAGTGTCTGCATCCGCATTTCAAGTTTCTTATAAGTTCTAAAGCTTCTTTCAAAAAGCTTCTCTCAGAGTTCCATGGAGGGTGCCAAGTGGCAACTGTGGAAGGTTTTAATATGTTTTTCTAAAAGAAGTAGAAGTCACCACGTGTCCCTTGTAAAACTCGATGGAAAGTGCCAAGTGTCAACATCCACCATTTATTCCTTTTGTTTCATTATTGAGTGAGCACTATGGTGGGCCTTGGGGTGAGTTGCTAAAAGTTAGCAGAGTGTACCAAGTGTCATCATCTGTGTGAATCCAAATGAGTCCCAAATGTTTCTATAGTGTTTCTAAAGCTCAACAAAAGTCACCATGTGTCATCTTCTGTAGGACTCTCAAAAGGAATCTAAAGCTCTTATAAGTTAAGCAGATGCTGCCAAGTGTCCTCACTTGTTTCATAGTGGACAACGCCACGTGTCACTTGTTAAGATCAGTGGAAAGTGCCACATGTCCCCATTCCCCTTTTAAATTTGCTTGGGCAAGAAGTGTTATGGGTCCCATTTTCTGTAAGTTGGTAAAGTTTCAAAGTAGCGAACTGTGATAGATGTCAAAGACGGAGCACTCCCAATACAAAGACACAGTAAAAAAGATGAAGCCTGATGAAAAGTGGCCAAAAAAAGTGAGAAAGACACAAAGGAATGGCTAAGGAGGATGACAGGCCCATAGCTATCAAATTTAGGACAACCAACTAGCCGTTAGCTTTCAAATGATGATGGACCTAAAGACATCAAATTTGTGGCAATAAAATGTCTGTTGATCTTTACAAGCTTAAACACGGACCTGAAGGCATTCAAATACCTTTAAGCTGAAAGGAAGAACCACTGAGAAGAGGAACCAAAAGAACCAAAAAGGAGAAAAGATAGCCCAAGGGCTCAAATCATAGCAGAAAGAGGGAGAGGCTGAAATATCTACATAGTAGTTATTCCAGTAAGTGGAACAGTCTGCAAAATGGATATTTTGACTAGCAAACATTGAAGACATGGCTTGTTTATCTCCCTTGGAGAAAATACATAATGGATATCTATGCAGACATCAAAGGGGGCAGACCAGAAGATCCAAACCTAGGAAAATACATTTGAGATGAATTAACACGCCACAGTTAAGGCCGATGCCCTGTTCCAGCATGGCCCCCTGATAGAACTGAAAATGCATTCAAGGCATTGAATGCATAGCATGGGCCATTCCATGAAAAAATGTGCCAAGTCTTTCTTGTCTGGTTTATATTGTAATCTCTTTTATTATTTTGGGGATATCTTTTTGATTAAAAGAAGCAAAACTCTGCCAAAATTGAGAGGCTATCACTGAGACTTTGAGCTCATGTTGTTAATCATATTTCCTTGTTTGAATGAGAAAGCAAGTTAATTTTAGACTTTGTGTTGTCATGGCTTGTGTCATTTAAGAGATTTTTTTATGTCTGTCTTCTAAATGTGTTCTTGTCCATTGAATGAAATAAGTAGAACTAGTGGAGATAATCAAGAAGGTGTCTTGAAGCCAACTATGGGAAGACTTTGTGTTGCCTACAATTGCCTTTAGTGTGTTTAGATATTTTCTATTTTCTATGTAAAGGACCTTGGGATGACTTTGTGCCCTCACTATTCTTTGTATCTCACTCTTTGGGCAGCTGAAGTGGAGACTCTCTGCTACACTTCATTTTGTTGGTCACTGCCCCCTGTTACCTGTTACTTGTCATTACCTGAAAGAACTCTTGTTGTTTCCTATAAGACCACTTCTGAAATAAGAGAAGTACCTTTAGTATCTTCACCAAGATTTATCCTTTGTCTGTGAGCATCATCTCTGAAAAAAAGAGATGGATGTGATACCCTACCCCTGAGTGTTATTTTCTACTTATATATATAGTATATCACTCCTCATATTTAACAGGGAACCTCCCCTTGATAAGAGGAGAGATTTGTCCCCTTTTGATGTAGAAAACCTGCACACTTGGATGACTAATCTCCCTTGCTATGATTGATAAGACCTATTTTGAACATCAATTAGCTGATTGACAAAATATTCACCCAACAGTATCTAAACTGAATGTTTAGGAATCAAATCAAAATGTTACTTTGAATTGTAGGTTAGGCTTAAGACCTATATCTAATTAGATATGGATTTACTCTAGAAATCCTACATTAGAGAAGCTTGCATATTTTATTTGTAGTTTGAATTAAAGGTTAAACTAAATACTCAGAAATATAATTTTAACTCTCAAGACAAGCCACAATCTAAGCCTTCCAATCATAAGTTTAATCTAGGGAATGGCCTTTCACACCATCCTCAAAATAATTAACAACCGTTAAATCATGAGAATAATAAGTCCAATGTTGGAAAGTGGTAATTAGTTCAAAACTCCAATGAAGAGTGCTTGCTCGAAAAATTATACTTACACATCTTGAGGCAGTGGGTACAACTACTATATCACTATAAAAAGGTAAGAAAATCATGGATTCTAGACCTAGTGTTACTGTTTATATAATAAACATCTGTACTTCCGCCAACACATATTCAAAGGAAGTAGAAATATTATTCCATTCTCAAATATATATCAATGGTCAATCAATGCACCTCATTATTGATAATGGAATTTAGAGGAACATAATTTCTCTTAAAGGGGTGAAAATATTGAACTTACCACTCATACCTCACCCACACAGCCATATCTCAATTGGATGGTTTAGTGTGGGTTCTAAGAAACATGTCACTAAACAATGTCTACTTCTTATATCTCAACTCTCCCTAGGGTGACTATCTCATCCCACTTAGTGTATAAAATCAAGATTTATCAAGATGTGGTCCTTTTTGACTTAGCACCATTATTGAATGTGATGTTTTACTTGGGAAACCATATGTTTGTCATGGACATGCAATATATGAATAAAATACTATAAATATTGTTATAAGTGTTGGTGATATGAGATACTATAAACAATAAGTAGTTCTTATGTTTTCACCATTAGTACCAATAAGTTCACAAAGATAGTAAGAATTTGTGTGTTTGATGGGGAACTTAAACATAATAATGTCCTTATGGCACAAATTCATACCATATTTCCTCAAATAGAAGCAAAAATAAAATAATCAAACATTAAGCTCACATATTACAAGGATATGTTATAGTCACCTAAACGAGTGCCAATACACTATATGGTAAATCATACTATAGATTTGATCCCTTGACTACCTCTTTATATTGAAAAATATTTATATATAATGAAGAGATCAAGTAGCATATCTATAAATTTATGGATAAAAGACACATCATGCCCAACTAATCACCTTAAAATATCAAATTATATTTGCACCAAATAATGAAAACATGTGGAGGTTGTGGATTGATTACAGAGTTCTCAAAAACATCACACTAAATAACCACTATCATATTCTAAGGATTGACTAATTATTAAACCAACTCCATAATGCCAAATTCTTCACCAAAATTAATCTTAATTCTGGGTACCATCATATTCCTATTGAACCAGCATATATTTGGAACATAGTATATAAAATAATGGAAGGTTGGTTTAACTTGTTGGTTATGCCCTTTAGCTTAACTAATTCACCCTCTACATTCATGCAGATGATGAATCACATCCTCTATCCCTTCACTAATTCATTTATTTTAGTCTACCTTGATGGCATCCTAATCTTCAATAAAACATGGGATTAGCATGTGTGTCATATTAAGAAAATGTTTCACACTTTTTGGCAACACAATTTGTATGTTAATATGAATAAATGTTCATTTTTTCATATGGGAGATACGAATCTAAGATAAATAGTAAACACATAAAGAGTGCATGTGGACTTGGCCAAGATTGAAATCATCTAAGAATGGCCAACACCAAATAATCTCATAGAGCTTCACAATTTATGTGGATTGGGAAATTTATACAAGATACATGTACTTGTTTTTTCTCATGTGACTTGGCCTCTAAACCAAGTTACCAAAGGTGATGCCAAAGCAAGTTACATCTAGTTAGCCACATAACAAAATGTTTTTTAAGAAATAAAATATAGACTCTATTTTGAACTAGTACTTTTTTATAAGATCTTCAAAACCCATTTTATATTGAGACCAATGCACTTACAGTAGTCCTCACTCAAAATGGTCACCTAGTTGCTTACCAAAGTGAAACATTCACTACACTTAGAAGGAGATACCCAATATATGATCATGAGCTTTATGTTATTATTTAGGCATGTAAGTATTGGAATCATTATATATTACATAAGGAGACTGTGATTAATATAGATAAAATCTAATTTATTTATTTCACACTCAGAATAAGCTATAGCAAGAGCAACATCAAAATTGGTCTCTTATCTTTAGAATTTCCATCTAAATGTCAAGCATTAGAAGGGAAGGTCCAATCTAGTAGCATATTGTTTCAGCCAACCTCTAGTTCAATCTCTCCTTTCTATACTTGATGCATGTGGACTTGAATTAAACACATGGTCAAAATTATATCCATATGAGATGTATTTTTTAGTAATCTATCATAAGTTTATTTACGGCAATTCAGTTCCATATTACTACTTGTAAGATGATCTCCTATATCATCTTGGGCACTTGTACATATTTCATAAAGCAAAGAGACATAAACTAATATGGGATGCTAATTTCATAAGAATTTCTTGAGTTAAAAATACCCTTGTAGTGTTACATAAGTACTTCTTTTCTCACACCTCAGGTCAGAGGTTTTCATATACATTATCTTATACCACATGTGTAATTACCAAACTAGTTAATAATTATAAAGGTATGTACACACCTTTTTCAGTCCTAAAGAGGCCATGGGAATTATTTTCAATGGACTTCCTCTTAGGCTACCCTCTTTAAGCATAATATTGTGTCTCACTGGGTGAACAAAAAACACTAAATGAATTAAAAAATAAATCCTAAAAAAACTTTAAAATTTAAAAAAAAAAATTGGAAATATATGGATGCACTACATCTTTATATATATAATCTAAAATGCATATGTTGTATTAATATCGACCACCCAAAATCAATTTATTATCATGGGAGATTGAAATATTATGTGACCTTTTTATGTCAAAAAATGGTACATGCTATTATGATTTAACATGTAAGGATGGTAATGATTGTGTTTATGTAGTAGTTGATTGATTCTCAAAGATGCAAATTAGCATACCTTGTAAAATTAATGTCATATCTATAAAAAAATCAATTATACTTTTGGAATGTTTAGATATACATTAGAATCCCAGAAACTATCACCTTTGATGTGAATCCAATGTTTTTAAACAATTTATAAAAATCACTTTGGTTTATGCTAGACACAAATTTGAACAACTCTGTCATGTTCTATCCACAAACTGATGTATAGACGGAAGTGGTAAATAGGATGATAGTGCATATTCTTTGAATATATAATTTAAATAATAAATACACTTCTGATGAAATTCTTCCTTTTATTCAACACAGCTACAAAATTACACATTCATTTTTAGGGTTGTTTGGGTTTCCAACATTATGATACCCATCGACATAGCCTATCCTCTACCATCTTCAATAACTGCAACCCCTTTAGCTCAAAATAAAGTTGATTTTTTTTAATTTATTGAGCACATACAACAGCTTGTGAAAACCATTATATAGCAAGTAATGTTAAGTACAAGTAGCGTAATGATTGGCATTGAATATTACACACATTCTAGGTTGGTAATCGAGTATGGCTTCACCTATAGAAGGAAATACTAGCATAACCTTACTTTAAACTTTATCCACTTTAGTACAGGTCCTACACCATCACCAAGAAATTAGTAGATAACTCTTTCAAGATTAATTTACATTCTTACCTTGGATTGTGTCTAATATTCAACATATAACTCTTGTGCTATTACTTTCTACCTTTTTTGGATACTTC
Organism: Torreya grandis; assembly: GCA_037957365.1. NCBI lineage: Eukaryota > Viridiplantae > Streptophyta > Pinopsida > Cupressales > Taxaceae > Torreya > Torreya grandis. The sequence continues at coordinate 811,000 of JARHVA010000484.1, forward strand.
ATATGTTTCTGAGACTCTTTAGCAAATATAAATAAATTATGAGTACAACACCACCATAATTGGATCAAGTCATTGATGCAAAGGTTAAACAAACACGTGAACAAGAAATCCCTCTTTTAAATCTGAAAGCAAATCAAGTGCCTTCCTAGGGGAAATAGTTTATAGAAGTGCAAGTTGTCAATTTTTTCCCACATATTATTTCACAATTACATGTAATTGGGGCCATTAGTCTTCAAGGAGGGGTGATTGATCCAGGGGTATCTGATTCATCACTTCAATTTTCAACATCTATGTTTTTCTTGATAGTTTTTATGTCTCTGCCAACAACTTCAACATCATATTCAACACATGTTTTTGGAACCGCAAATCATAACTCCCTTTTTTTTTATTGTAAATCTCCTAAAATGTTAGCACCACACAACTTTATCATAACATCAGCATCTTACATGAGATTAATGAATGATTATGAAGTGGTTGTTACCAACCATTGTAACAATTTAACTAATGTTTCATCTTTCTCATTTGTATATTAATGTACATCTCGATTCTTTCTAGTTAGTTAGATACATAGATAAACTAGGAGAATAGGAGTATGTAAACCTCACAAATTTGATTTATTAGATCTTGTGTGAAACTTAGCATAATGTAACCTTTCTATTTAAATTCTACATAAGATTTCCATTGTTCTTGTTTGCTCTTTCCTTTGATTATTTTACTCTAATATATATTCATTGTTTATTATTTCATATACGCTTCCACATGTAACCCAATAAGTTTGGTTAGTGAGGTTGTCTATTGGGTCTCCTCTTGTGCCCTAGATCAAATATCATTTTTTTATTTTCCTGGACCATACAGTAAATATGGATGAAATTATCAATAAATTCATACTGGTGGTTTCAAAAAAAATTCTTTTAAAACTAGTAGTTTTACAATTGTTGCTCTACATGAAGCAAAAAAATTAATCACCACACAATAAATACTTTTCATATGGATCAATATTTTTCTCCTTATTCATATGGATTATGAAGAGGATTAATTCTCTTTATTTATATGGATAAATATAATCCCCCCTTTTGAGATGTGGGGTGAATCTATGAAATCCATCTCTCAAAATAAATATATTAGATATAAAATTAGGATATGGAAAGTATATAATTGTAATATGAAAATATATGGCATAAATAGGAACATGCACCAAGATATGTTGCCCCATGTTTCCCCAAACCATAGATCATATGGTAACATAACAACAATGGAAATGGAAAAATCATAGCATATGGATGTCAAGTCCTCAAGATATATTAATGATGATCATATGAAAGAATTGGGGTTTTGCCTCAATAGATGCCCCAAGCATAATATGGATATTGGGACACAATGGAGTTGTAAATATAGTGGATCAAAGGAAACCCCCATGCATATAAGTAAATTTTTTATGAAACATAGAAAATAAGCTAGACATGTGATAAGGCACAAATAAATACTTCAGAAATTGGATAACATGTAAGCATGGAAATGAATATGAAATCACATAAGGTACTAGAATTAGGTCATTCATATAGAATCACATTAGCTATATATAATAACATCAGCTAGATGGAATCATATCGTGTACAAGGAAGCACTATTAAGATACTTACAACATGCTTCTAATAGTTATATGAATCTCGTTCATACCCAACGTATAAAAATACAACACACTACTATGTCTATTACCTAAGCATCCCACTTAGGTGCTTATGTGAGGCATAGCGAGATAAAACTGAGTCAATTTCAAAATTTGGCAAAGGGAAATCCGAACTTGTACAATGGCCATTAAACACATTTAAAGGAAAATCATAACACAAAAGCTATAGTATTGTCATTATGCATGTCAATCCAAAATAAAACTACACACATGAATTTAAAACTTTCATAATCTCATATCTACCATTAACATTACACACACACACACACACACACACACACAAATAATATATATACACACAAATAATCCATCACACATACTTGAAAAAAAATCCACCAAAATGCACACTAACACATTTATGTAACTCTCTATTATCTACATACTTCTTACTACTAGAATGGGTTGGTTTATCTAGACACCCCATTACCTTGCTTTACAAGTAATCCCATCCTAAATATATATGAATCTCATCTAAGACATCAGTTTTTTATCATGCTTTCCATGTTGTATCATCTACTCATTTTATCATCAAGATTCACATACATGTAATTTCTAGATGAGTGGATAAGGCTATGACAGTATTTTTAGTCCTATGTAACTTGTGTACCACTCGATGTCCTTACCCTTACATTACATGCCTAGGTAATACTTCATGTTTTTCCCCTACACAAAACTTACTTATTGTAAGCACTATAAAAACACACAACCAAATATACTTTTCGCACATGACTTGAGTTGGATCATGCACACAAAACATGGGCTCAACATATCCCCATACTAAATCACTTGTCTATCCTCAAACAATTTATGCTTTCATTACTGCCAACATCACTTGGGTGTTTTACTAGTATGTATGGAACCTCTTTTGTAGTCCCTTTCAAAAATGTCCCATTTTTTAGTAATCACACATACTTAGGAAATCATATCAGGCACAACTTACACTAAACCTTCATCATATCCAAGTCATCTAGGTTAACTTTACAACACTTATTCATTCCCTAAATTCATTTTTTTCACTTGGAATGCTTTTTGCCTTGTTTCTTCCTCATTGGTAGTCTTTACTTGGAGTTTAAAAAATAATTTTTATAGCTTTGTGTCCATGGTTTTGATCTTTGTTTAGAAATCAGCCACTTCGCTTGTGCAATTCTTCCTTTTTTGATTGTCCTTTGTAGTGAAAACCTTGGTAGCCAACTATGTAGACTTTTTCCTCATTTTGTGGTAAGCAAGATTTGATGAATGTTGGGGATTTTTTCAATATATTGAAGAGTAAGCCATCCATTTTTATTTCACCTAGATTTTATTAATCAAGCCAACTAACTTTGTATCATTTTCATCCCAGCTTGTCTTATGCATGGATAGTCATTTCAAAATTAATTCCTCCTCCGTTGACCCTTGAATTGTTACTTTTTCTTCAACAAACCAAGTGATTGATGTGTTTACATACTCAATAAGCTAAATATTACTCATTCCCAAGTCTTCAAGGACATTGGACCTCTCCTTGTCTATGAGCGTGTACAACTCTTGTATCTTGGCTTACAATAAGCTAATTTTTCTCTCAAATTTTGTGCACTCCAACTCTTCTTCTCTTAGTCTCTCTAGAAGATTTTTAGCCTTGCCACTATTATGTATAATCTACTTCCTAACATATGTTGCAAATCATATGAGTGCAAACCTCAATTACTCTTCTATGAAATTCATAGGGTTATAGAGTGCAAACCTCAATATATGTGTCAAAATGGACTGATTTTTTCACCACTGTAACAAGGACATTAAATTCAAGTGTAGTGATATTTTTATTTTTTTTTTCCATAGTCTCATTTTTCCTAGTGCCTCAAACATATGGTACATCATTTTATAAATAAGTATATTTTAATAAATAAATTCTAAATATTATTAAAAAAATTTAAAATCATATTATTAGAAAGGTCATAAAAATACCTATTTATATATACATCCACATGTATTTTAATTTTTCACCCTAATATGTGGCATCTGAAGTGGCAATTTGAGGCCAATAGTAATTTTCCACTTGAACGGGTGAGGATTTGATGTCATATGGAGTTAGAACAATGGGGGTTTAAATGAACTCCATTTATTCTAACCCCCTCAAAATAAATCATTTCATTGGTTAATTTATCAAAATTAATTACATGCATAGCATAAACATTTTAAACCCTTCATTCAAACTCTTTTCATTCTAACACCCTTTTTTCTAAGCCCATGAAAAAAGTACAAGTGGGGGTTAGAATGAAGGGGGTTATAACAAACCCCATTTTTCATTTTCAAATTTGGATGGACTTCACTTCTAAGTGGGACTCACTTATGTGCTTTAACCTAATCTACTTCTACTTCTACTACTTCCTTAAGAGATATCAAAAGGAGAGATAAAATTGAGTAAAGAGACAAAACTAGGGAAAGGAACAAATACACCTCACTGAGTATGTGAACCAATACATAAACCTGGTAACAATCTATGTGTGTGTGTGTACGTGTGTATAGTGATAAATCAGTGAATTACTTGCACTAAGTTGATGGCTTACTCAATTCCCATGTGTGAGTGCCTCAAGAACTCAATCCGATTTTGACTCCATCATTTCCCACCCCTATTTGGTCGATCATGACCTATGAATAGCTTGGATTGCAATGATGGTGTGTCCAACCCTCTCATGTAAGTGGCTCAAGAACTCAAGTAGAGTATGAGTCCATCATTGCCCACCCATGTGTAATAAATGTATCTAAAACTGAAACTACATGATGTAATTGAAAATGTCTAACTAGAGATGTCAGTTCTATGGCCACTCAAGGATATTAGGCATCTTTGGGCCACTTAGAAATGCCAACTATTGTATATCCATTAAGGCATGAATCTGGTGTGTAACTTAGAACATGGTGTCTAATGTATATAGCATAGAGAATCACATAGAATTTATCATTCCATTTGATCAATTGATGTATAATTGAGCATACAAAAATAATATGCCAAGCACATGCCCCCAAATCTAATATCTGAGCATACAAATTTTGAACTTAGTTGTAATAATCTATATCTGAGTATCTAAATTAAAATTAAGAATGACCGTGTTGCACATGATCCCCAAATCTAAAAAAACTAGTAAGAATCTGAGCTAAACTGAGTCAAAACTGATAAATCTATAACTAAACCTATGCAAACCTTGACTTACCTGCTATACTTTTCTAACCAATTTGATATTTTATAAAAATGAGGCTATTGGACAATAGCATCATGTGGCACTCGTATCCCAATTTAGATGTTAATGTCTAACTATTTTGATTTCTATGCAACTGTAGTTGATATCTGTGACACTATTTTCTACTATGTTTTCTTGAATCTAATTTTTGTGTGTTGAGTTGTGTGTTGAAAATTATACTCTAAGTGCATTATGATAACCTGATCTCTATGACAAGCCCCTGTGAATGCCTCCTCTTTTGAGAGAAGTTTTTGAACCTATGCAAAATTTATCCTCAAAATAAAAATTTCTATAAAATGTGTGTTAGTTGGAGCATATATGATATCTATGTAATAAACCAATATAATGTGCATACATAACATTAGAATGTAATATAATCTAAGCATAATTTTATAATGTACAATGTATGTTATATCTAACAATCATAAGATTGTCAAGATAGATATAATGATGTAAGCATGTGTACATCAAATATGAGTAATAATTGAGTAGCTACCTAGGGGGATGGGGCATGATGTCCATCATAGTACCCAAGTAAGAAGGGGAGATACATGAGGTCTCTCATGGCATCTAAAACTATAGTGTGTAAAAAATAAGAAACAAGTTTCATCACCATGATGCATATTAAAAATCATACAATACAACACACATGAGGCATGTAAAGTAGGCCAAGGGGCCACAATACAAGGGACATGGGCACATGTCACTAAATCTAAAAAATAAGACATATAAGGACATGTTCAAATGTCCACATACACAAATAGTAAGCAAGTTGACTTAGATCCATATGGAATGAAATATGTAAATGTTCGCATATACAATCAGGAAAGCACATATAGGGAGATGGGCACATGTCCAAAGCATACATATAGTGAAAAGAAGTGGCATAGAGTCATAGAGCAATGGCATATTCAAATGACCTCAAATAAAAGAAGCATAGAGACACAATCAAGTCTAAACTAAGAAATCTAGAAATGAAAGTATGCATGAACATGTAATACTAATCTATGTGAGAGCTAAGATGTACATAGGTTGAGTCTAAAGTAGTAATAGTCGGTAAAAAATCTGAGTAGGTGTAGCATGATCAATATCAAGATATAACAATGTTAATTATGTGAAGTAAATTTTAGAAAGATGTAACTTGGTAATCAAAACTACGTATAAGATGCCCTGAAATAGGCAAGTGTCAAGTGAATAATCTATGTATCTGTGTATATAGGCCCAGTGGGTAGATAATAACAAATCTAGATCAGTGTAGTGGACCTAAGTCTTGTATCAATCTGCAAGCACTCGACAAGAGCAAGTGAAACATGTATGTATGATTAAAAAAATGACTGTACTGAGATAGATAGTATATGTAGTGTTTGTAAAATATAAGAAGTGTAAACATAAAAATGCATACAATTTATAATTTTGTATTTTTTGAGTAAATATTTGAATTTTTTTTTATTTTTGAAATATTATATTGTTTTTGTATTTTTTGAGTATAATTTATATACAATAAATATGAAAAGAGTTTTGTTTTATATGTAAAATCTCCTTAGATGCATGATGTTCAATGGGTTTTTGATTTCCTTGCCATCAATTGAAGCTAGATAGTATACTTTTAGGCTAAGCTTTTCTATGACTAAGTATGTGCCAAGCCAATTTGGTTTGAATTTTACTTTGTTCTCTTTTTTGGCATTGACATTTTTTAAATTTGATTTTAAAACCATATCATTGACTTTGAATGCTCTATTTTGAACACGATAGTTCCACTGGATTCATTTATGATATACCTAGAGATGCTTTGTGGCTTGAATGCATGTGATCTAACTATTCTAATTTGTGGAGACATCTTTCTCACATTGATCATCTATGATGATCCCTGTTAATGATACCCATAAGGATGGGATTTTTAAATCTAGTGGGATAACTATTTTTGTGCCATATACTAGTGAATAAGGAGTAGCTCTTATCGATGTGTGAATACTGGTATGGTAATCCCATTATGTGTAGATGAGATGATTATACCAATCATCACTAAAATCATAAGGGTCTCCTAGTTAATTAAGATAATAATATCCTTTTATGTAATTAAGCTTTTATAATTTTGAAAAGGGAATATTTTTTTGTAAAGGCATGTGAAACTTGTAAAGCACATTGCCTATAGGTCAATCCAATGGGGAAAGTCTAGTATATTCTAGAACACTTATGGAAAGGACAGTTGTCCTAACACTTATACTTTTGTAACTGGATATAACTAACTGACATGCTTCCTTGCATCCTATTTTGTTGAAGATATTGTTGATTATCTTGTTTATATATTTTGCTTGACCATTGCCCTACGGGTAGTACAAAGTAGAAAATATGTGTCAAAATTTATATTTAGCACAAAATTTATTCACTATTTTATTCTTAAAAGAAGTTTCATTGTCTGTAATGATGGCTACTGAGAGGTTGAAATAAGAAATAATGTTGGTCATGATAAAGTGGCATATATCTTCTTCCTTTGTGTATTGTAATGGAATGACCTCCACCCATTTTGTAAAGTATTATGTAGTTATGATAATAAATTTGTAACCTCCTGCAGATTTCAAAATGTATCTTACCAATTAGGTCAAAACCTCATTGCATGAATGATCATAGGGATACTATGGGTTGTAGTTGTTGTGAAGGGACATGGTTTAGGTTATCATGGTGTTGACATTTATCACATAACTTGGCATATTTTTGACATTCTTGTTTCATGGTTGGCCAATAGTAACCTTGTTTGAGTAATGTGTGTGACATTGCTTTACCACTGAAATGACCATCACAATCATTATCATGCACCTATCTAATAGCTAACTTAGCTTCATCGACTATCAAACATCAAAGTAAGTGTTCCTCAAAATATATTTTGAACACGTCCCCACCAATAATGACATATTAGAGGGAGTTTCACTATAGTTTGTGTTTTTAATTTCTTATGAATGTGTCTTGTGTAATAAACTTATGTAGGAAATTGTATATATTGGAGAACCATTTGGATGTTGTTGTATTATGTGTGGTAATTAGAACCATTAGAGCTATGAGGTTTGCATGGGACACCAATCAATATTTTAATCATTTGCTAGTGAAGATAGCCTAGTCTTCATCTATGTCAATGGGGATTAATGATGTTGCACTGGTCATTGTATTTGCATGATGATTATCTTTACATGGAATGTTTTCAATAGAGAAGTTTTCAAAATGAGCCTGAAGACATTGAACCATATTATTTTAATAAATGAGGCATTCTTATTTATTTTGGTAGACGTATGTAACTTGATTGATAATTAATTATGAATCTCTATAAACTTTATTTGATTTGATTTGGAGATCTTGAGTTATTTGAAGGCCTAGGATAAGGGCCTCATATTTTACAATGTTGTTGGTACATGAAAAACTAAGTTAATAAGCAAGGGGTATTGTGCACCCAAATGGGTTGATAAAAATAATTTTGGCCTTGACACCAGATGCACATCTAAAACCATCAAAGAACATTATCCATGTGTTAAAAGTGGTATTATATGTTCTTAAATCATCACAAATATCATTATTAATAGAATTTATATCCAATAATGGGACTATTTTCAATTGATCTACAATTATATGTCCTTTTACTAATTTTTATAAAATAATATTGAGGTTGAATTCTATAACATAACACATTTTGTAATACAGCCTGAGAGATGTATTTTTGACATGAGGAACTTTTAAGGATCAACTTTTGTAATGAACTATGTCTTATTGTTAAACATATTGTGTCAGAGCTTTTGAGTAGTAAATATGAGTGCCAAACAAAGTTTTTATATTTTTGGATAATTTCGTTCATATTTAACAAGTGTACGATTGATGTAGTAAATGGTCTGCTCTTTATGGTGATCATCATGTTGTGCCAAGGGTGTCTAAGTGCATGATATGTCACTGAGAGTTAACGAAGAAGTGTCTTGTCAAGTGTTGGTGGTACTAGTATAGGTAGGTTTAGTAGGTATTATTAATTGTGTCAAATCTTTCTTGACATGTGATATCCCATTAAATTTTTATATCCTTCTTAAGTAATTTAGTGAATGATTAAGTGTTCTCTGCTAGTTGTGACACAAAGCAGCACATTGCCTGAATCTTTCCTTATAGGGAGTGAAATTCAGTTAAGTTGGTAGGAGGCATGCCCATTATGGCTTTGACTTTTTTTAAATCAACCTCAATATTGTCTTGAGATATTATAAATCCCAAGAGTTTACCAGATGAAACCCAAAATATGTATTTATTAATATTTAGTCGTACATTGTATTTTCTTAGTCTTTCAATAATCTATCATAAATTTATTGCATGGTGTTGTCTTTCTTTTAATTTTCAATCAAATCATTGACATAATCTTCAATTATCTTATGAATGAGATCATGAAATATATGGGTCATTATTCGTTGATATGTTGCTCTTGAATTATTTAATTCAAAAGGCATGACTATATAGTAAAAAGTGCCCCATGTTATGGTAAAAAAAGTTTTTCTTGGGTTTTTTCAACGATCTTGATTTGATTATAACTGACGAATCCATCCATAAAAGAGAGAATTTTTTAGCATGTTGTGGAGTCAACTATCATATCGATGTTGGGTAGAGCAAAATCATCCTTAGAACATGCTTTGTTAAGTCTTTAGAATCACAACAACATTAGATTTGGTTTTTAGGTTTAATAATAGGGATAATATTACCAACGCATTGGGGATGAGTAACTGGTCAAACGAAATTGGCATCAAAGAGCCATTGGATCTCATATATGACTAAAAGAGTAATTTTGGGGTGCATTTTTCAAAAAAAATATTTAACTGGATTTGCATCAAGATAAAGTGTAATATTTTGTACTACGATTGAGGGATCAATGGTAGGTATATTGGAATAATCCCAAGCGAAAACTTTAAATAAATCTTTTAAAATCTGACGAATATTTGTATTTTCTTCTTTACAAAGGATAGCAGCCAATAATATGATGTAAAGATAAATATTTGTTGTATAATTGAATTCAACTATTTATTCATTAAGTAATGTAGATCAATCCATAATGTATGGTTTTGTAGGGATAATATCATCTGTGTCAAGTAAAATTTCATTAGAATCATTTGAATGCTCACCAGAGTATGCTTGGGCATTTGTCGAATGAAGAAACATGTTCTTATGATAGAAGGAAGGGAGATCCTCGTATGCCCCTAATAATTCTAAGATAGCCTCATTCATTATCGAATTCATCAAAAGTATGTAAATCCAAAGTTGTATCATCAATAAGATCAGGGTAAACAACTGAGAGTGTAGAAACATGATTTATTATATCATTTGCTCATAGAATAGGTGGATAAAACAATATATGTTGAGATGTATGGTGTCAAGCCTTGGCATTGGATGTGTTATCTTTATATCCAAGTCCTTGTCTGACCTATTGATAATATGCTTCAATGGGATTAAGGATTCTATACACATGCTTTCCAAGGCCCAGTCCTATGTAACCCATTTTTTGGAAATATCTCAATACAAAAGAATAAGTGAACTTATTATCATGTGCTCTAGAAGTATCTAGGGGAGTGATACATGAATTTTAAATAGTAGACTGTAGTGGTGTTGTATTAAAATCCATGTGAGGAATACAATTATGTGAAGGCTCTATATGTTGGCAGTATTTGAATGGTTCTTGATCCATAGGACATGTGTAGATATGACCTTTGTAGTTAAAATTTAAACATGCATGTAAAGTGGATACAACTATGTGCATATCATGAATCCATAGTCTTCCAAGTAAGATATTTTAATTGATATCATTAGGCATAGCTTAACATGTTTTAGGTAGTGTTATAAGCCCCAATGTAAGGTTTAGTGTGATTTGACCTAAGACTTTGCATGGAATATTATCAAACCCTCAGATGTTCATATCTAAAGATCTAAATCCTTATCATGTATATTATGAAGCCAAATAAAAAAGATATTACAAATGTTCAATCTTGATCCATTATCAACTAAAACATATTTGACACCCACATCATTAATCTGTAATGCAATGTAGAGAGGCAAGTGTAAATCTATGATTTTGTGAGGTGGGAGATCTTCCTTTTCAAATGAAATATGCTCTTCGGTCCATTTCATAGTATCAATTATGGAAGTAACATAAGCTAGCTTGGATGTTCGAGGCACCTGAGTATCATGAAGTGTTTAATACAAAATGTCTTTGTATGTGTTAGAATGTTGTAAGAGCTCTAAAATGGAAACTCTGACTGAAAAAACACTGCTCTAGTTAATAAAACTATAGCCATATGTGTGGGTAACCTGCCATGCTTCAAGACCACATGTGGACATCATAACCTGGACTGCATGATCCACTACGAGTGTAGAGTTGGTAGTATAAGAGGGATGGTAGCTAGATGTGTGGGTTCAAGAAGTAGGAGGGATAAGTGAGACCATTAATGATCCCTTATGTTTAGGAATGATAAGGAATCAAAGTGAACCAAAAAGCAAAAGGCATCTAAAGAAGACTTGTTAATTTTAGGTAGTGAATAATATATTCTCTATGTGTTTAAAGATTTGTCTCTTAATTAAATTCCAAATAAGATAAATATAACATGATAAATAAATAATGAAATATGACATGTTTTTTCATTAATATAAAGCATCATGTATACATGTGTTTGTGTCTTTTTTGAATCTATTTTGAATTAAAAGAAACAAGCATGTAAATGAAAGTATTAGACTTTGAAATAAAAAGTGATAAACTTCTTTTGTCATTATTATCATGACTGTATCAAATAAAATTAGAAAATGTATGGATCTGAAATGTGAAATATGGGTCTTAGACTGTTGGAAATATAAACCCTAGGGTTATCTAAGGTTAGGGTTTGTGCAATATTTGAAGTAAATTGGGTTTACCAAATGTTTTAACATTTTAGGACTTAGTTGAATGTAAATTATATGTTGTTAAATATCTAGGTATAGTAAATTAGGGTAAAAATATGTAATAAATATAGCCACTAATTTTTTATAGAATTGACTTAATTTGACCTTTCTAAAAATAGCAATAAATAATATAAATAAAAACTTGGCTAAAAAATGATTGAAATAGGAGATATTGAGGCTGCAAATTGAGATAAGAGTGTTTCAAACATGATCCAAGTATCAAAACCCCTCCTAGATAATAGCACCTTAATTGGATAGTGGTGTCATGTGGTGTTAGTGTCCCTATTTTGGCAATAGTGCCCTATGTGTAGAACTATTCTTAGATTTTGGGTGCACCTATGTCTAGATTTGTCAAGCCTATTCTTACGTGCACAATTTTTGGATCTTTGTCTATGAATTATTTTGATTAATTTTATGAGAAAACCCTAATCCTCTATTTTATTAGGATATCCAGTTGATACAAGCAATAAAGTGTATTTTTAGTGGGGTAGGCTAGATATCCTCAACACCACACTATGATGAGAGTTGCCTGCATACCAATACTCCAAAACGGGATCAAGCCCAATGTAGTTATTCCCACCTAAGTGTTGGTGCAAGTGCAAGTGAAGCTAGAATGTTTGTTAAATTGAGTGCTTTGAATGTGCTTGAGACTGAAAATCTGAGTAATCTAAATTTAGGAAGGTTGTAGATAGTTGTATACATAAATAGGACAAAATAGAGATTGATAACCTTAATTGTGTACAACTTATTTTGAGTTTGTATGTGTGATTTTCATCTCATTTCCATCTATTGGTTAGAGGGCTAAAAGTCATATATATATATATATATATATATATATATATATATATATATATATATATATATATATACACAACAGTCAAAAAAGAGGTCTAAGTCAACCCTAGGTGGTCTAAGATTTCAAAATATAACTGTTGGTGGAAAAAGGAGGGAAAGGACAATAGCACCAAAATTGGGACACTAGCGCCATGTGATGTTATTTTCCCTATTATGGCACTAGTGTTCAAGTGACAAAACCTGAGATGCAAAGGGCTAGAATGTCAAAATAAGGGTCTGAGACTACTTTAGGGATGTATAAGGACACTTGTGGCCTACATGAAGGCTAGATAAGTGTGAAAATAGGCTCTCAAATAGGTCTAGGACCAAGCTAAGGATTGTTGGTCTCAAGTTACACTCTTAGCACTCAAGTGTCATTTCTAGGTGATTATAGTCATGTTCAAAATCTTTTTTAGATTGGGATTGTCATCATTGCTTCTATTAATCCAAGGTAGTTATTGATTTCTTTTTCAATATCAGTATTGACTAATTAGAAGTTATAAGGATGGACAATCATAAGGAAGCTTGGGAAGACTTCAAAGGGGTCTCAATTATTTTCTCTAGGCATTTAATATCTTTCACTCTGCACTTGTGTGAAAGGAGGTGTAATAATAGTAATGCATGATTATTCGATGGTGAATCATGGGAATGATTACTTGGCTTGGTGTTATGTTTGTGCGATGTTTTGTAGGTTGCTTGAAGTGGCCACATTTTTTTTAGGTGGGTTATTTCTTAAAACTTTGTGCATACTTCAAGGTGTCACCTTCTAGGTTTTGTTAGGAGTTACATGGAGATCATGGTGGTCGATGCTTTAGGCCTGCCTATGGTCTTTAGTGTGGGGTACTCTCATGAAAAGGATTTTTTTTTGGGAGGTCTCATGGGCCCATTTGAAAAATATTTTATGGGATACCTTTAAGAGGTTTGATAATCATTTTATTATGTTCTTGGGGAGGATTACCTTTGTCACATCCCTAGAATCAAGGTTAATTCAGATGTGCCTTCCATGTTCACGAGCAATCTTTTGGTGCTAGTGGCAGATAAGCAACATGTAGCTCAGATTTGATGGAGCTTTTTGTCACTCATGCACATAGGGTGGGCCTATTGAAATAAATTACAATTTGGTATTTAAGGACCTTTTTTAATTTATCATTTTCTGGTTCAAATGGTCTAGGGGTGGTCCCTATCTTAGTTTTTAGGGATTTGGAAACCAAGTTCATGGCCCTTTTGAGGTTTGTGGAGAATTTGTGAGGATTTTCTTTCCCTTCCTCACGATTAGGGCACTTCCTCTTGCCTTTGGTGGTGCCAGCCAAAATCCCTATAACAGAGTTGGAAGTTGATGTAAAGGTACATGGGAAAATCCTCGTAATCATCATTTCCTAGCTTTGAACTTACTTGATCAACTTTTTGATGCTAAGATTGATTCATTAGTTTCAATATTTGATGTAGTCTTTCCCTTGTTTCTTAGGCATAATAGCCTTATTTTATTGTTAATGTCTCTAAAATACCTTAGATTCATTTATTGATGTCATTAGACCTTGTATAACCTCTCATTTATCATTTACTCACTCATTACATTCATTGTTTCATCTTTACTCACTTTGCTCACTCATTATCCTCACACTAATCACTCTTCTCTTGGCAACACACACCAAATATTGGCCTTGGTATCTTGGACTCATTATACCACCTTAGATGAGTTCCTCTGGTTAAAACATACTAGTCTTGATCCCTCTTAACCTCTCATTCATTCTTCAACCTTTATTTCCACTCTTTAACCTCATTAGTGTCACCATTCCCTTGTAGCCTTTTTTTCCACCTTTTCCCTTGGTTTGAGAAATCTGTAAACTCCCTTGAATATCTAAGATAATTTTTGGCCATCCTCTATCTCCTTAGAGGCCTCCATGAAGTTTCAAGACTTTATGCTTTGTCTAGTTAGTACTTCCTTTGTAAACACCTGCCCAATTAAGCCTATTAGGCCTCTATACTCTTGCTCAAACCTCCAATCCATATTGTACAGTATAGTACAAAACTAAAACCACTTTATTCATTTTACACATGTCCAAATAATCAATATTACAAATCCTCACAATTTTCCATTGGTTAGAACTCCATTTATTGGGTTTTTGGTTTCCAAACCCTAGGTTGATGACTGTAGGAGCCAAGAGGCTACTAGATTCAATTTATTCTATTTTAGGTTGTTTCCAACTGAACCAAGACTTGTTCCAAGTCTATTTCAAGTTTTTCCATCTATCTAGATATTAATAAATCTTATACCACCCTATCAAAGCTTCTAATGATCGAAACACAAGACTTTTATGTCCTTCTAAAGGACTGTGTGAGGATTTGAACGTCTGCTTATACTCTAAAGATTTAAAACTTCAACAAAGTCATTCCTTTTATTTTTTCCCCTTTAAATCATACTAAATCTCTCCCAAATCCATAATCCATCACCTTCACAAAGCATACATGCTTTGTTCTTAGCACTTGACTGTAAAGATAGAATATAGATTATGTAAGAGTTTCAAATGATTGTTTGTACTCAAATAACTTTATTAATTCAAAAGGGTTATGTCAAGACCTTATTCTCCTTTTTTCCCACACAAAGATCCAACTAACACAATGATTATTCATTTCCTCAAACATGTACCTTCTTTCCTTGCATATTGACTAGATGAAACAAGGCATTTGACTGTGTCAACAAGGGTTCTCTTTCAAATTGACTGTGCAATATAAGTTTATCACTTACTTTATCTTCAAACCATATGACTTAGTATTCCTTCAAAGTTCCTTTATGTGTAGACTATTATCTCAAACCACTACCATCACCTATGCTTCAGGAAACATTAATTCACCACCTCTTGACTATTACAGTCACAACAGGGTTCCTTTTCTTTATCAAACTTCCTTAAGGTTATTCCTAATGGGGAATACATTAACTTAGTATTAGAACCTAATATGTTTTTTGGTGTTACCATGATCTTCATAACATTATTTATATTACCAACCATCAATACCTCCATTAACTCTTATTTGCTTGACTGTAACCTACAATCTAAAACTTAAGCTACAACCTCACATAAATATTAACATAATCATGGCCTTAAGGCCCTATCATGTAATAGTATATAAAAAATAATAACCAATGTAAGAAGTTTAAACACACACAATATTTCATTTATTCATTTGAGTTATCAACTATTACATTTAGAGTCCATTCTTGGACTGTCAACTTTCTTGAGGAGTTTATACATTCTTCCTTTCTCTAGTTTCTCCTCCTTCTTGGAGTTCTTGCTCTCTCTCACTCTCCCATATGCCACATAACTAACTTACAACTTATTTTCCATTCAACTTCTACATTGGTTTGGGTGGTTATCATTACAACTTCTCTTTCATGGTAACTCAACATGTGGTTGATAGTTGTATTAGTTAACTTGACTCTTGACTTAATGACTTAGACTATTATGTCTCCAAACACTCACTACATGACTCATTGGACCTTTATACCAATTTTATCTCACCTAACCACTCCATACCATGATTTTGGTCCTCCTAGGCTTAGTCTAATATTTGATTTTCAAATTTATACTTTTGGAGGAAAAACTCTAAACACATACAAAACACACACTGATGACTCAAAGTGATTCTAAAGACCACAAATGGATCATAAACGATCCTTCAAACTCACCTATACCCCAAAATGGACCAACTATGAATCTTAACTATGTATATCATTTCAACAACACACAATGGTGTTTTGTTTGCTAGATGCTCCTGCATAAGAAGCTTAGAAGGTTGTGCATCATTCAAAGGAGCGTGTTGAAATTGTCAAATTTATATCAAAATTAGTTTTCCATGGACATGAGTTGACTCCTCCTTGGCTTCCTTGGTGTTAGAACATTTAATTCATTTAATTGACCCTTAGCCTTGGTATTAATTAAATAAATAATATTAGTTATTACTATGAGGTGAAAACCTTGAGATAATAAATAATAGAGTTATAATTATTTAATTATTACCAAATTTTAATTAAATTATTTTATCGAAATGGATGGACCCATTACTTTTACAACGATCACCTCCCTTGAATTTTCATTATAAAGAGGGTTTAAATCCTATTGTGAAACAACTCGTGAATATGAAATATTAATCTATTCAATTTCTAAGTGTTTTGTGAAAATTTGTCTAAGAAAAGTGAGGAGAAGTTAATGTATTGGGTGTAGAGTTTCTCTATACATTGAATAATTATCATTGTGGTTTTTTACCTCTTTGAGGTTTTCTCATGATAATTCTTGTGTTATGTGTTGATTTTATGTTTTGTTTATCAACTATACTCTAGATCATATTCTATGTGCATTGTTATATATATTGTCTATCAACTTGATCATAGTTGCAGAGCCTTTGTGGGTGTAGTTGATTAAGCAAACTATTATTAATTGATATATATATATATATATATATATATATATATATCTATTATTAATTGATATATATATATATATATATATATATATATATATATATATATATATATATATATATATATATATATATATATAATTTCAAATAATTTTTGATATTTTTAAGACTGATTTGGCATGGTACAGTAATAAGGGAGAGAAATTTTTTATTTGGTATTGTGCTTCTTGTTTTCTACCTTTCAGCGACCAAAACTTATTTAAAAGATTCAACAAGCATTTTAAATCTTTGTTCAAACATCTGGTGATCATTTTTTTAAGATTTTTGTTGTTGTAAGAGTCATTGTATGACAAAATGCACCCTATGTAGGAAATAAATCTCAAAATAAATTTTTACAATCATTTTCTATCATGTTGTTGGAAGAAGCATAATCTTGATTATTTAAACCTCCTAGAAGCATTTGTAGACCCTGAAAGGATTTTTGAATCTTCTGGTATTTTTTTCAAATTCCTTGAGGTGTCATAGTTGGTCTGGTTGAGTGAAAAAGTTGCATTCTACATCAAAATTTTGATTTTGAGATTGTATTCTACCTTGTCGAGATATTTAAGGATTGTCAAAATTTCAGGGCAATCTAAGGACTGTACAAGGAGTTTTAAACTGCTAAAATTCTATAGGAGTGCCATTCTTCTCCATGTGCATGCTACAGGGAAATATTTTATTTCATATAGTATGAAAAGTATTTTTTTTTTAAATTAATTTCTTAATTTTTATGCAAAGTTGGTGGGCCCCACCCTTCTTTAAAGTTTTTTTTTCTAAAAGTTAATTTATTTATTTTCACTTTTTAAAAATTCATGCACTGTATATATGAAACAATATATTTTTTTATTAAAAATATCAAAAAATTATAGTTCATATATCAATTATTGTCTATAAATTTTCAATAAAGTTTTTAGAATGATTGGTGGTAGTAATTTTGCTAAAAAATTGTAACTGAGGAGGTTCCAAGTTCAAAACCCCCTAAAAACAATCTTTTTTGACTTGATCAAATATTTTTTTTAATTTAATTTAAATTAAATTCTGTTTTTAGTTTTTGTATCAACTTTTCACGCGTTTAAAACTTTAGTTGCCCTATTAAACTTGTTTCGACTTTCAACATAGTGAATGTTTTGCCAAACATAGTTGTTTAACCAGATTATTATTAAGTTTTGGTACCTTTCAGACACATTTACATGATCCATTTTGTGTTTTAAAACATCTTATTATTAATTTTATAACCTTTTAATAATAGTGTTTAAGTGGTTGATCTGAGTACGACTCATTCAACACTTAGTTTAATGTAATTCTAATTCAATTTTTTTAATTATTTAACATCTATAATATGTAATTAAGTATAATTACATGTGTGATTCATTTTATTTTAGAAAATAATACGAAAAATTCTTTAAAAAAATGTTAATTTTGTTAAATTATTTTTATATTAATATATTTTGGCAACACTTGTGACACCCTATTTTATCGCAATCTTTTACAATTTTATTGATTTTTCTATCATTAAAATTGAATAAGTATTGTGTGTTTACACTTGCAATTTGTTTTTACTTTCAAATAAAGTTAAATTTCATACTAAAAAGATTCTTTTTAAGTATTTATTTATTGTCATTCTTAAAGGGAAGCTATGGCTTTGCCTAATTTTTTTTAGATAAATCATAAATGTTTAATGAAAATAATTATAATATTTAGAAAAATTGCATTAAAGCAGAATTCATGGCCCATAAATTATGAAATATAATCGTTGGGACTGAAAAAAATCATTTTTAGATGATATGTAATTCCTAAGCTTATTAATACATTCCAACAAAAATAATAAGAAGTCTTGTCCATTATCTTACGGAGTGTTAAGGATGAATTCCTTCTCCATATCGATAATCAAGAGTCTCCTAGCGATTCTTAAAAACTATTTGAATCTATGCATGAGAGCACTCACTTCTTACAAATTATTAAATTAATCCTAAAATTATTGATTACACCTATGAAAGGTGATGAAAATATTGTAAATTTTTTTGCTAAAATTAAGAACATCAAAATTCAGTTAGATGCATGTAATTATAATTTGATTCATGATCAATTTCTTTATTTTATCATTCAATTAAATAATCATAAAAAATTTGTAAATTTTATTTCTATTTCAACTTATAAGTATTAAACTAAACAAGATATTTCTGACCTACGTTATTATCTTGTCTGCTCTCCTAATTCAAGAAGAGTAAGTTATGACCAATTTTGATTCTAAAGAAAATGTCACTCACGCACTTCTCACCTTGAATACTATTTTTGATAATAATAAAAACTAAAAATCTAATCTTAATTTTGATTCTAGCTCAAATAAGAATAATAAATCTGGTAACAAAAATCATAAACGTAAATTTAATAAAAATTATAAGTTATGTAGTATGTCTGCTCATAAAAAATAAATCTATTATAAAAATAAAGACATAGTTAATA
The DNA here is from genome assembly GCA_037957365.1 of Torreya grandis. Lineage (NCBI taxonomy): Eukaryota > Viridiplantae > Streptophyta > Pinopsida > Cupressales > Taxaceae > Torreya > Torreya grandis. The sequence continues at coordinate 830,584 of JARHVA010000484.1, forward strand.
ATCAAACTTATAAAAATAATAAAGGGAATAAATTTAATTAAAATAAACAAAAAAATCAAAACCCTAATCAGAATAACAATCAAGATCATAATGTTGCTATTTTATATGTTATTTAATTTGTTTCAAATGAAAATGAGTGGGTTTTAGATAGTAGTGCATCACACCATATGACTTGCCTATTTAATATTTTATGTGATTCTATAGTTATCATTAAAAAAAAATAGGAGATAATTCCTTCTTATAAGCAACTAAACAAGGAAAAGTTAAATTTTTAAATATTGTTATAAATGATGTTTTCTATGTACCTAAGCTTAAAAAGAATTTGTTATCTTATTTATAATTTACTAATGGTAATTTCATTATAACGTTGTTTAAAGATAGTTGGTCCCTTAGAAATCAATCTGGATCTTGGATTGTTGAAGGAGTTCAAAAGAATGATTTATACATTTTCTTTAATTCTTCTACATATTTTATTTCATCGCATAGTAAGAATGATTCTCAATTATGCCATGAAAGATTAGAATATGTTAATTTTAGAAGTTTACATGATATGTCTATTCAGAGTCTTGTTGTTAGACTTCTTTCTATACATTCTCATCATGAAACTTGTTAGGGTTGCTTACGTGGTAAACAACATACTAACCCCTTTCACAAGAATCATGATGCAAATTTCTCACATCCTTTAGAATTGATTCATAGTGATGTAAGACCCTTTAGAAGTGTATATCTTAATGGTTCTTTGTATACTATCATTTTTATTGATTATTATAGTAGAATGATTTGGTTATATTTCATTAAAAATAAATATGATGTGTTGTCCAAATTCAAATAATTTAAAAATTTTATTAAAAATGCATCTGATTTTTCTATTAAAAGATTAAAAACTAATAATGACAATGAATATATTAATCAAAAAATTGATTTTTTTACAATACTTGTGATTTTCAAAGGGAATTAATAACTTATTACCCTCAACAAAATTGTATTGTTAAAAATAAACACTGCACCATTATTGAGATAACTAAAATAATATTGCATTTTGCAAATGTTCATCCTAGTTCTTATAGGTTGAAGCCATAAATACTATTGTACATATTATGAATAGAATACTTAATCTTTGCATTTTTTATATCAAAAATACATGTATGCTCATAAAATTTCATTTGTTTTGATAAAATTATTTTTTTACATTACTTTAAAAATACTAACTATATTGATAATGTCTCATCTGCATTGTATTTGTTAGTAAAATGGTTTAATATTGAAACTTGAAAAATATATATTAAAATTATATTGTAATAGATATATTTGTCTTAGATGATAAAGAAAATATATAGATATGATTATTTTCAATTCAATTAGCATTGAAATACATTATATACATAACATCATACTTAATTTGACAAGAGGATCATGTTTAGTTATTGCATTTGGTAAGAAGATCATGTTTAACGAGTTTGGATATTTTGTGTTTCAATTGCTTAGATACTATCATTTCATTGTTTTATTATTTGATTATTTATGCTAACATCCTTATATGCTTCGTTTGATGATAAAATATGTTATGAAATGCAAAATGTAAATAGAGTTTGTATTATTGATCTTTTATCATTTACTTTACTAAGAATTATATTCATACATATCTAAATTTATTTGTTTCAATCTCATATTTATTTGATTAGTTGATAGCAATTCATGCTAAAATTATCTATGTTTTATGTATGAGAGGTTATACTTCAATCTTGTATTGCAGCATATTAAACTTGCAAAGTTTTGATAAGACTCAAATGATAAAATGAGTTCTGTTAATAAGGTATTTAATGTTTGGCTAAACTTAGTATCATATTATTAGTAAATTATTGCATACACATCACATGACAGTTGAGAATACTCATCTTATCAATATTGGAGACGTCTAATAATGAATTGCATACAATAATTTATGTTTTTCACTTTGTAATCAAAGTAATGAAGTTGTTTGCCTAAAATATGACTTGATTGTTTTAATGTGTTTTACCATAAAAAAATATGTCATATTTTTATGTACGTGGTTATTGTGATACTAACCATATTCTACTATCATGAATCTATTTGGATATGTATTTAAGTTTTGTGTAGGTGTGCAACACCAACGAACTAAACATATTGAATTTAATGTGCATTTTATTTGAGAGAAAGTTTCAGTAGTGATATTGATTTGCAGTTTTATCCTACGGATGAACAAGTGACAGAGATTTTTACAAAACCACTTGGTGTTACCAAGTTCTATTAGATTCATGCAATATTGAGCCTCTCAGAGTTGCCATTGAGGGAGAATGTGCATGATAATCTCACTTTATAATGGTCAAATATTTATTTTTCTTCTTTATACTTCTTTTCAATTGTAAAGCATTGTAAACTTCGTGTGAAAATTATATAATTGTAAACTTTGTGTAGAAGTTTTACTCTCGTACCCAATACAAAAAAGCATAATTTGTAATGAAGGTCATTATGTTATAAAAAGCTTCAAATATGTTTAGATGATTATTTGAGAAAAACTATGAGATACAGTCTCACGATTATGCTAGTCTAAACTTACTTTTAAGTAGTTTATAGATTATAATTCTTTTCATTTTAAAATGTAATGTTTGGCATGATGAAGGTTTTTAAATCTTTTAATTGTGTACATAGTATAATTTCTTTTTTTGATGTGACTATGACATTTATCTCCACTTAACATTAAGAGAGAGTGTTTGAACATTTAATTCTAGGTGGGCTTAATTGACTCTTAACTTTGGTATTAATTAAAGAAATAATAATATATTATTTATTACCACAAGGTGAAAACCTCGTAATAATAAATAATAGAGTTATAATTATTTAATTATTACTAAATTTGAATTAAATTATTTTATCGAGATGGATGGACCCGTTACTTTTACAATGGTCACCTCTATTAGTTTTTATTATAAAGAGGGGTTTTACCTCTATTGTAAAACCAACTTGTGAATATAAAATATTAATCATATTCAATCTCTAAGAGCTTTGTGAAAGTTTATCTGAGAAGAAGTGAGGAGAAGTTAATATATTAGGTGCAGAGTTCCTCTATATATTGAATAATCATCATTGATGTGTTTTTAACCTTTTTGAAGTTCTCCCATGGTAATTCTTGTATCATGTGTTAATTATATGTTTTATTTATCAATTATAATCTAGAGCCCATCATGTGTGCATTGTATATATATATATATATATATATATATATATATATATATATATATATATATATAGTTTATCAATTTTATCACTTGGATCTCTCTATGGGTTGTGACAGCTGCAATGCAAGGCCCTCTGAGCAGTGTTCACTCCTCGTCAACTATTGGATGTGTGTTCACTAGGAAGCAAGTGGGAACAGGGTCTCAAAGGATGGAGCGTGGTGCTTTTTCGTAATGGTTGATAGAAACTTGGAGGTCGCAATGGATGCTACAGAAGGCATGGGTAGAGATTTGTCAGATGTTATTGTCATCTTAGATTAAATGGGAGAACCATGATTTTATGATATGTTTGTTGTTTTTTGGTTCATGGCTTGTTATGCCCGGAATAATGGTGGTAATATTGGCTTTTGGTGTGGTTGTTTTGACTCACATGTATATCTTGCTTAACTAGTTTTTTGGTGGACTTGGTAGTGTCAGTCATATCGATATGCTAGGTCATGTTTGTAATCCTTTTTTTATTAATATAAATGAATAGGGGACCCATAAACCTGGGTATCTATCAAAAAAATATTTATTAAATAATATTATTATAATATTTAATAACTATATAATATAGGGTACCTTGTATTATACTATTTTTAATAATATATCATATTATATTTAATATAATTTAGTATATTATAAAATTAAAATAATATGTTATTAATATTAATTAATATATAGTTATAAATAAATAAAATATTATGATATTATAATATATAACATAATAATATATTACATATTATATATAATAAATTATAAAATATTGCATATAATAATAATAATATGATGTAATATATAAATAAAAATAAAAATATATTAATACTATATACAATATAATAGTATATTATATATTAGAATACTAATGTAATATAATATTATATACAATAATAACATATTGTTATTATTATTATAAATAAATAATATCAATTATATTATAAATTATATATTATTACTAATATAATATTATAATATATATATATATATACACACAATGTAATATTAGTATTAATCATATAAATATATTAATATTATATACAATATAATAGTATATTATATAATAGAATGCTAAAGTATAATAATAATTATTATTATTATTATTATTATTATTATTATTATTATTATTATTATTATTATTATTATTATTATTATTATTATACTAGCAGTTGGCTCAAAGGTCCAAGTAATGTCGGAAGGGATTGTTAAGTAGGATATGGTTTGGTGAGACAACCTGATTTTTGATGTAAAAGACTAACGTTGAATCACATTTAAAGGTTGAGGATATAAATCATATAAAACCAATGGATCTCAAGCACTCCAGGAAGGCAAGAATTTTTGAGGTTCTTTAGGCTCTCTTCTGCTCCTCCTGCTCATGGGAGAAGTTTCAATCTCGTCCTCCCCTTCCTCGTCCCTATCCACATAACAATCCCCTGAAGACCTAGTTTTCATGTAATCCTCATAGAATTTTCTCAAACCCTTTCCACTCTCTTTGGACGATAACACAGAGCTCAACACATCATTGTCCATAACTAGATCCTTTTTTGCATCGAAATAGCCAAGTCTATTAAACATTAAAATGGGAAATTAGATGAAACAACGAAGGAAAACCTCACAACAAGCACATTGTTGATTGTATTTTTCCTTTTTTTATTATTGCAGGTATCATGTTATGAAGCCATGTCCATATATGCAACTAGCGCTCGTCAATTTGGGCTACCCTCTCACTCTTAGGATTTTTGGCGACCTGATAAAAAAGTTCTCGTTCAATCCATGACTAAGGGAAGGAGAAGAAATGGAATGTTATGGTCTCAAGATATGCACCAAAATGTGTCGAGTATATGTAATATCTCAAAGTGCCAAGGTTGCAAGATTATTGTCCTAGAATAAGATGCGGGAAGGAATGGTCTTTCTCTTATGTTTCTCTTCAAGATTGCATGCCTTATGAGTGTAACAACTGAGGAAGCAGAAGTTGTAAACCTTTCATGCCATGGGAGCTTAACATGCAAGGCAACTGTAAACATGATGCACGATCTATAGAAACAAAGAGGGAGTTTCCGTTGCCACCTATGGCAAGGGAAAGATTCATGGAGGCCCTGCCTTTACCACCTAAGAGAGAGGAAATATTTGTCGAAGACCTACCTTTTCCACCTATGGCAGCAGATAGATTCATGAAGGGGATGCCTTTGTCCTTTGTGGTGGAAGAATATTTGGGAAGGTGTCTTATCTATGTGGACGTAATAGAGGAAATGAGGATGCTCTGATATTTTATGTCAAAGAGGAGAAAGCGCTTTCATTATGACCTATTGCCTCGCATGGGGAAGAGGTTAATTTATTAGGAAGAGAGGACATGGCATCATCTAATGAAGCAGTGAAGCCTCCTCATCCACCAACAACATTTTAGATATAGACATAATAGAATTTTGATCTGTGTACATGGGCATCGTCATCAATTTGAAACTCTAGAGTCACGCTTTCCACCATAAAATTCCATCTGCAATGAATCATGGAGGCACCCATAGCTAGATGGAAAATAATTCGATGTCGCATCACGGCACTCAGAGGTCTCCGTAGAGGCGAGCCCTAGCAGCATCCCAAGTAGGTCCTCGAGATGTTGCCACTTGGTAATATCATGACTTATAATTTTCTCTACACTTTGCCATGTGGTATGATCGCATTGAATAAGGGCCTCCCAATTGCTTGGATTATCTACCAATTCCTCTGGGATCTGAATACACATGATGTTACCATGTGGCAGCATCCGAAGCCTTCAAGTCTCATAGGCTTTAGGGATAATTGCTTTCTCCCCCACAGGGCTAGGTTATTGTTGATTGAAAGACACATGGTACCTCAGCATTTTATCTATCTTCAAAACTTAGACCATCATGGTCACCAGGAGTCTCTATAGAGGCGAAGCCATTCGAGACACCTAGTTCGCACCATATATTGTAATACATGTCAAATTAGGCAACTCAATAGGTGTTGTGTGATCATCTCAACAGATGTTTATGGTGTGGCATTTGGGCATTAATGTATTTATACAGGGCCATTATGATTCTCAGTACAAATATGTATGGTTCACCTTCATTTTTCCTATAGTCCCAGTATTTTTTTCTTAATTTCATTTTCAGAGCATTTTTGGGTAAGTGTTTTCTTTTCTTTTTTGGATTAAATTCCCTTTTTAAGTGTACAATGTGGACACCCCCTAATGCTTGAGAATTAAACCTACCATCCCTTCCTACCACCTTTTCTCTTAAATGGTGACTCCTCTACCACAACATTCACATTGTATCACGAAATATGCCCCCTTATGCACCCATGTGGCATGCACTTTGTAAAAGCTTCAATACTCACTTCAATCGCAACAAAATTCATAAGATAAACTCCATAACCTCAATGTATTACCCCCACATTAGCATCATTGCAAAATGTGTATGAAATGGGCCCTTTGATGTATGATATCACATGAAATATATTGTCATTGCCCCTCATCACCACCGCCCAACTCACTTTGAAATCTTTTAGAACTTGTAAGTTTTGTATGGCATTGTTGTAATTTCTCTTGATGTCAATACATCGACAGCATAGATGAATATAAGTTACAATATAGAATTTGGAACCTCATTATCTTGTCTCCATATCATTGGCATTCCAGCACTAACTTGAGTCGCACATCAAACATGAAGCCTTCTCACAATCAAATCAACATCATGTTGTCCTCATCCACCCTTCACAATAGCAAACGTCCAATCACAGAACATGCCACCTTAGAAGCTATGTACCCCTTTTTGATGGATGCAAGTTATGTAAATCCAACAATTGCCTTAAATCCACACAATCCCAACCAACTTAAATGCAATCTATCACGAAATGTGGATGACACATTTCGCACAAAGGTTTGGAATTGGAATGTTGATGATTGTTGGCACAAATCATGTTTAAGTACAGTATGGAAACACTTTTTCATCAACCACATCACACGGTGTTTGATCACCCTAGTGGATGGTTGAGAAAAATAAACACAAATGGTTGGAGCGTTTATAACTTGGATTTTGATTATATGCACCCATGTCCACTTTATTTTTTTATGAAAATTCTAAACCTAAAATATCAAATTTCTCTTGGTTGCTTCTAATTTTTCAAGTGCCATTGTAATGAAAATAATTTCTCCATTGCAATCACCAAGATAAAACCCAATCACCCACAATTAGCCCGACCTCAACATATTTGACTCTTCAACTAGCTAATACAGATGTCCCCTAACTGAAACCAAGGGAGTCGTAGGTTTGGCATAGTGATTGGGTAAAAAAAACTATCTCTTTACACGAAGCATGCAAGCCATCATAGACTAAAGCATTGCATGGCGATTCATATCTCAATCGATCTGCCCCCATAATTACTTTATATGAGCTTATTTTGTCATCCAAATACATTCTTACAGAGCATGAAAGGGGTGAAATATTTTGAGGTGAGTTAGGTAATGATGGTGAGAAGCCATGGCAAGTCATTTAAGGCAATGGAGTCAAAGAACCCTAGGAACATACACTTGCAAAGTTTAATGACATGTCCACATTTCGCACAAAGGTGTGGAATTGGAATGTTGATGATTGTCGGTGCAGATCGTGCTTAAGTATAGCATACAATAATTTTTTGTCAACCATATCACACCATGTTTGATCACCACGACTGATGGTCGAGAAAAATAATCACAAATGATTGGAGCATTTACAATTTTGATCTTAATATTGATTGTATGTACCCATGTCCATTTCAATTTTTTATCCAAATTTCAAATTTCTCTTGGTTGTTTCTAATTTTTCCATCGCCATTGTAATGAAAACAATTTATCTATTGCAATCACCAAGACAAAACTCGATCACCTACAATTGGCTTGACCTAACATATTGGGCTTTGCAACTAGCCAAAATAGATGTCCCTTGATTGAAACCAAGGGAGTTGTAGTTTTGACATAGTGATTGGGTAAAAAGACTATCTCTTTCCACGAAGAATGCAAGCCATCGTAGACTAAAACATTTTAGAGCTATTCAAACCCTTATTTGTTTGTCCCCACAATTACTTGACATGAACTTATTTTGACATTTAAATACATTCTCGCAGACTATGAAAGATGTGAAATATTTCAATGTGATTTGAACGATGATGGTGAAAAGCAATGTCAAGTTAGTTATCATGAGTTTCGAGTGAGATTTAACTCTTGATTTACACTCTTTCACTTTATAAAACTCCTCTTATCTATATATGTGTAATTTATTATATATTAAATATTAATTGTTATATAAATATTATATAATACATATAATAATATTTTTGTATATGAAACTTTAATATATAAATATTATATTATATGTATTCTAATTTATTTTTATATGGTCTAGACATGTAGCTATGTTTACATGCAGCATATTTCTCTTGTAAGGGCACATAGTTATCGTTAGCAATGTTTTTGTGTTTCTAAAGTTGTATTTTGTTAATTTGGGCATGGCCATGGATGGAAAGAAAGTGAAAGCAAGAGGCTGTCAATTTATGCTGATGCATAGAGCGTGTGTTGGGGATCGGTGAGGGTTAAACTTGCAGACCTCCTTATACTGTAACAACTGTGATGCATGCATCTCAAGTTCTAACCCTTTCTGTTTTCCACGTCTCTCTTTCCATAGCCTTCCCATTAACCTTCAAATGTTCCTCGGGGTTTTCTCTTTTAGTGTTCATAGTCATCTTCTTCACGCGTAGGGACCCGCACCAATATTTGATTCCCTGGTAATTTTCAAACACCTTAACTCTTTTTTCTCCATTATAAAACCCATTTTTTGAGCGTTTATGATCTGAATTTTAGTTTTCTTTTGTAATTTCAAAAAAGAGGATTGAAGAGCTTCGTTGCAAACAATGTTTAGTGCAGCCTCATGTTCGGCTTTTACCTCATTTTCAAGGAGCAAGAATGTTGCTGACATTTACCTTTTTTTTTTTTAATACTTAATTTGAAAGTGCTTTAATATTGACAGCGAAAATAGCCCCATTTTCATCAAGTCAATTTAAATTTGATAAAATATTAGACTGCAATTTTCTTTGCACACCATTGTAATGATGGTTTTTGTTTATGATGTAATAAATAAAGAAAATTATGCATTTTCCATTTCTACAACAGTATTGGGTGAGGTATCTGTAAATTGTTTCTAATATGTGCAAATTCCCTACCACCTCTCACCATTCCTCAGTTTCAGTACTCTATATTGCCATGTTTCCCCTTTCTGCATTCCCAATATTAGTTGGTGTCTTGCTATGGGCTGTTACAAATTTGATGGGTTAAACAGCGCGAGGTTTGCAAGTAGCATGGCTCGTGTGTTTATACAGACGTTGAAACAGAGTTAAAGTTCATCGTCCTCTCTCTCGCCTTTATCCATTAATGGGTTCGGGTTTACTGATGTCAGGCCACCAGTCATTTCAACATCAAATCACGGCTAATTGGCCATGAAAACATCCATTCAAAACCACACAGCATCTCCAAAACTATGTCAGTGACATCCAAAAAGAACACCAAAACCACGAGACAAATCTTTGGCGTTGGAACCCCAATAAGAATGCCTTGATGTAAGTAAATATATATATATAAAGTAATTTATCATATATAATATATTATTTAATTTTTTATCCCTAGAGGTGTCAATCTGGGCCAACGTCTTGGAGCACCCTGTCATTCTCAACAGCAATCGCTCAATACCGTATAGGGCGAGCTCCTCTTATCCTCTAGACAACACGCAACTAATGTATAATATATTATATTACACTACAACATTATAAAAAGTTAAATATTTATAATTATATATAGTTAACTAATATTGTTTATCAGATATATATATCTTATATATAATTAAATATTATTATTATAATATACTTTATTTATATTAATATTATAATAATAAGATTCAACTATATTGAGAGCTCAAGAGTCTAGCCTATATTTATTAATTACACGCACTTCTTTTTGGAGGCCATTATAATTTACATTTTAGGAATTACGAATAAATTTGAGTTACAAATAAATATTACTAACGTTGGGCAACCTTATACATAGTTAACTAATATTATTTATTAGATAACTACATTTATTTTATACATATTTAAATATTATTATTATTATATATTTTATTTATATTAATATTATAATAATAAGATTCCTTTCTATTGAGAGCTCAAGAGTCCAGCCTACATTTATTAATTATACACATTTCTCTTTAGAGGCTACTATAATGTACAATTTATGGGTTACAAATAAATATTACCAACATTGGGCAACTTAATCATACAGTCCAACTAAAAACTACTCCGAAGCTGCGAATGGAACATGAGCCCTGTTAAATACGCATTTTAAAGGAACCACAAAGCATCGTTGCATTATTGAACCATTATCGCTAAGCTCACTCTAACATCTTTCACCACTTGCATGTTTTATATGGGCTTGCCCTTCCTCACTACTTTGCCATTGTTCAAGTTCACTGTAAAACGAAACATCTCCTCCCTCCACATCATATTTCCAAACCGTTCAAAGAAAAACAAAACCTCATTTTCTATCACCAACTCGACCAAAAATATAAAATTATTGTTACTTAACCCTTTGTGCACAAAAGGTGAGACGGTGTCAGCAGTCAATAGTTTCGAGTGAAGTACAACTACCGATTTACATTCACTTTTCAAAACACCATTTTACCAATATAAAAAATTACCTCCCTCAACAACCTTGTAAGGATTTGAGCTAGCTCGTCAAGATGGTGAAATATCACAAAGCAGTGGTGAAAAATTCTAGCAGTTACATGGACTTAATCAGGCTGTCTGTATTAAATAATACATATCCATGAGAAAGATCAAATTCATTCATGTCAGCCCAGTGAATGTTTAAGTAACATGGCTAGACCAGTTCCAATTGAGATGTTGATGACATTGACAATGTCATTATTAAGCTGCAAGAAAAGAAGATATATCAGCAAAAACACTTAGTCCATACAGAAACCTGTCATATGAGCAAACAAGAAAAGGATAACCATTTCATCAATATTATGAAAAGGTAAGTATGAACCCTCTACTAGTGAGGCATCTACACTCCTTAATGCATGGCAGTCTACACTAACAGCAAAGGAAAGAGTGACAGCACTATTGTCCCCACAAATTATATTCGGTAAAGAGTAAATTATATCAGGTAAAGAGTAAGTACCCATTTAAAACCTTCTTTGTCCTGGAAAGAAGCGCCAATTTGGCTTTCACAGATGTTTGCCAGTTGTGAAGAAATAACACAAATTACAGCCCCTGCACCATCTATCTATGGGAAGATAGAAAAACAAACAGCAAATGTTAGAATTTTTTTTTTAATTCACATAATGGACACTGCAAAGCAAAAGATAATTACGTTATCATCAATCCCTTTTACCAGTTGCTGCTACTGAGAATAAATACTTTTAAGAAGCATTGCTAGTGAATGTCAATTAATAAAATAGACATAAGAATAAAGTGCACCCAAGCTTTACTTGGAAGTATGACACTAACATGATAATTTTGCATGAACCCATTTTAATCATTCCATACTAACAATAAAAGAGCAGTAACAAGATGGTGTGAAAATGTAGGGACAACAGTTTGCTGTTTTACTAGTTTTGGCATAGAAAACCTCAAACGGAGGCTTACCTGCCCAGTCTTTCATTAGTTTGATATCACCTCCCTTATCTTTCTTGATTTGTGCTCAAAATGATGATACTTGGATATGGTGATGACTTTTAGTCATTGATGAAATCTTATAACATCATATAATGGCTATTGGAAAATGTGATGATCAAATGGTATATGATATTATCATAGTTACCTAAAACTCCGGTACAGGGGGATGGGGCAGTCATTGATGAAATCTTATAACATCATATGATGGCTATTGGAAAATGTGATGATCAAATGGTATATGATATTATCATAGTTACCTAAAACTCCGGTACAGGGGGATGGGGCTTTCGGGACAGGAAAAATATTCTGAATTTTGAAGATGGCAGGGGGACAGCTATTAAAATAATATAAATATATTAAAAATATACAAATAAACTAAAAAAAAACTTGAAGAAACTAGATTGACAGAGATACATGATTCAACAATAACATGCTGAGAGCTGAGAGTCAATACAAGAATAGTCGAATACTCAAGAGTATCTGACAGATTATGATTGATACATCATCATGCTAATGCCCAAAACAAAAAATCATGGTCTGCAGACCACAACTCAATAATCGGTCATCATCTGAAAGAACACCCATGAACTGCTCCTCCTTGCTGAAACTGTCCTTTCCAAGAATTGGAGTAGAAATTTAACAGCACATAACCCTTATTTGCATAATTCAATTCAACTCATCACCATTGTCAATTCCGGTAAGCAATCCATTCCTTTGATTTAATCTGACTGCGTTCTAAATTAAGAATAGAGCCGCTGGGGATTACAAATTACATTAACATTTTGTTGCTTAAAATGTCAAAGAATTATTAATAGAATATAAGTGAGTTAGAATATGTATATGAATGTGCTACCAAGTGAGTTTTTTTATTTAATCTTTAATAGAGTAGGGGATGTGTAGACACCTAAAACTAGGCACCGATAACCTCCAATCAGGGTTTGGTCAATTTCCACACAAAATGCACAATTTGGCCTAAAAACACTAAAACATGCTAAATGATGTGAAACTAACATATTCAAGTATCGATTTTGACTAGGATATCACTAAATGGGGCAATGCAATTTATGGACCAACTAACTTTGATCAGAGCATTTTGAGTCAAAATGCTAATTTTGCATCTAGGTGCTCTGGATTGATCTTTCCTATCAAATCTCTTGCACAAGACACGTGCCTTTGTTATTTGTTGTTGGTAACATCCTAAATGGGAATACGCATCCAATGCATCTGACATGGACTTTCAATTCAAGTTCAGTGAAATTTAGGACCAATAACAAGGCATTCTAATCAATTTGAGTAATTTGTGCATAATGTGCTTAATCATACTTAAGAGCTAATTAACCCAAATCAAGATCTAATCAAGAATTCCATGGAAACTAGTTGAATACTTGTTTTTAAAAATGAATATTGAATATCTACATCTTCAAGTGACCTCATTTCTTGGAAAAGCATTTATAGGCCATAAATGCCACAAATATCAGGGTTCATGCCCTCCATGCCTCATCAATGCCTTCCATGATGCCCTCCATGCCTCTTAATTGCCCCTTCTTCCAATGCCATGATGAGGATAATTACGAACTTAATTTCAAAAATTGAATTAATCTTCAACCACACATCTCAATCTTGAGATGGATGGTTGAAATTGATTCTAATCAAATCCAAAAATCTATAAATAGAGAGGCCATGAACATCATTTCAAAAGCTTTTTTGATGCAAAGTTATAATGCCAAATTGGTTCCAAAAGCTTTTAGCAACTATAGTGTTATCATGCCAAATTGATTCCAAGCCAAACCAAGCTATAACCCAAAGGTGCCAAGGAGAGATGGAAGTAGCAAAGCTTCCATTGCCAAGGACTCCATGAGCACAAGCCGAGCAAGCCACCACTACAAAAGCATTTAGAGCATCCAAGGAAGGTGAAGGAATTCTTGTGTCTTATTCCTTACTTTTTAGTTGTGTTTGTCATTTGTTCTTGTTACCTATGCTCTCCTTAGCGTTTAGGCTTAGAGATGTTATGCTATTAGTGTGTTTATTTCACTTTGTTTTCATTTTGGAACTAACACCATACTAACCATTCTCTCGAATCAAATTCTTAGATCACATAATGGCACGCCTGGTGGGACTAGACGCATCTCACCCCTGAAGATCTTTTTGCAACTCTAGAATATTTATTTGAACCTTTAAAACTCTTGCAAATTGATTTTCTAACTTTATTTCGTCGTTTTTGTTGCCACGGTTTTTACACAGTAACCGACATCAATAGAAATATCGACATCAGTTACCTGACTTAACGGACGTCGGTCAGCAAAACCAATATCGGTTAGATCTCGGTTGGTCGTAACCGACATCGGTGGTAATAACCGACGTCGGTCAGCAAAACCGATATCGATTAGATCTCGGTTGGCCATAATCGATGTCGGTGGTAATAACCGACGTCGGTCACTATGTTTTTCCAAAAACACATATCCGACAGCTACTTTTCCAAAGATTGTTGTTTCAAGCTAAAGAAAACTTCAAAGCTAACGAACATGCTAACAATTTTGCTGCAGGACCAAGTGGGATATTTGCTCAAAACATGTTTAAATCACCTCTTGCATGCTTAAAAATGAATTAAAAACTTTGTTTTGGGTGTTTAACAAGGAATTTAGATGTTTTGGTGAATGTTTTTCAAAGTTTTGCAACTAAGACCAAGGGGTCAAATGAACACCACCAAACATTTTATTTGGGTTTAAAATTGAAAACATTTGTCAATTTTTGTTTGCAATAGTTGTTTAGTTAGATTTTGTTTGGCAAAGAAAAGAATGTTGCGTGTATGCTCTTTCATTTGTCCCCTATATGGAACCCTTGGAATCAAAAGCACCATTCATATTGCAAATAGCCTAGTCCAAGGCTTAGAAAGAAAGTCATCTAAAGCACTCCCCAAAAACTTGTCAAAGTTTGGGTGACCTTGAAAACGACCTTAAAGTCTTTCTATTTCATGCTTTCTTTATTTTTTATGCATCTTGGCTTGCGAGGGGGACTTCATCACCTCTTGCAAGTTCTTTAAGGAAGCTTTGACCCGGGGTTTCATCTCCCGGCATTGACTTCATTTGGCTCCTTTGGAGTTGCACACGGGACGTAGTGGCACTTTGGACATCGCACTACACTGAGTGAACAGCACGCTGTAGTGGTTGCAAAAAAGTCTAGACCTTTTTGCAACAAGCCAAGTGATATAGACCCAAAATCCGTGTTTTTTTTTTGCATTGTTTGGCGTGAAAGTCATTGTGCAATTGATTCCCCTAGATCGTTCGGAAACTTGTTAGATCTTAGACAAATCCCCACTTGCCGTAGAAGTATTGTTGGTGCAAAGTGCGCCTCAAGGTCCATATCGCAGTACTGTCATTTGAGAGAAGGGGGGGTGTAAAAACCCTACTATATAATGCACATTTACTTTTGGATGAACACTTAAAATCTTCTCAAATGACGTATATTAACGGATTCCAATAATACCAAGCAACCTTGTCAGTTTAGGATCTAAATGCAATTAATTAGTTGATCTTGTCCTAGTTTAAAGTCTTGTGTGGAGTCAAAAACTTGGTGTCAACAAACAATCCAAACCAAACACATAGTCCAAATTTTCCTTTGAACAAAGAGGTGTTATGTTGCCCGCGTGAGATCATCCATTTGCCTTATTCAAAGTTCATCAAAAGCTTGAGAGTCATATCATCCACTTTGGCGCAGTTATGCTGCCCAATTGAGTCTAGACCTTTACCAAAGTTGTTTTAAGTCCATTTATAATTTAAATTCGAAATTACACATTTACAAGTTCATAGGGTTGATGTGTTAAGTGGGTTTACCATTTGCACTAAACTTGAGAGAACTTAGGTTTAAATTCCAATTTAGGTTGAAGGTTGTTTAAAACTCGTAATCATTACCATCACTTGATAGACTTAAGCCATTTTGTGCTAAACACTTGCACTTTAAAGTCTATACACCACAACATTTTGAGTCAAGAAAGGTATTGTTATGCTGCCAAAATTGTAGGAAAACATCTTTGCCTTAGAAAATTTTTGAAGCAAACATTTTTATCACACCTTTTTGGGTAGTATAGCATCGTTACACTACCCAAAACATTTTGAATATTGTTCATAGACCTTGCATAGAGTTTCGAATTTGTTCCTGTATTTTCAAACCAATCCAAGTGTACTTTTGTGATCTTTTGTCTAAAACAGTTATACTAATCACCTTTGTCTAGCTTGTTTGTCAACAGAACCAAGTTTTATACCATTTTTTGTGAGAAAATAAACTATAGTTAAAGTGCCCTTTTGTTTCATACCTAGTTGACCAAGTTCATGTCCAAAAATCAAATGCCTAGTGTTTGTTAGAAGTGTTTCAAATCCGTTAGATTAAAACTTTCATCTATTTTCAAAGTCTAGCTTTTGACGTCATTTGGCCAAGAGTCCTAACGCATGCCTTGTTTGAGCCTAGCTTTTGACACGGCGTTTGGCCAAAAGACCTAGCAACTTTTTAATTCCTAAATTACACTGATTTGAAACACTTCGACCTTAGAGTTTGGTATTTCGATTTTTTGGTCCATTGACTTGTTTATCTTTGTGTGAATGGTGAAATGTTAGATACTTAATGCTAGCTTATTTCCTCACAAATCTTTGCATAAACCTTTTGATCTTTTTGACAAATCTAGACCAAGTTGAAAGCATCATTTGTTTTAGATTCTGTCATTTTTAGAGTTTGTAGAACTCTTTGACATTTTATCGCAAAGCATTGACTATGGATCCCAACATGTATTCCTACACTCGTAGTGGCCTCATGTACAATCCAGGGATTAGTAATGTAGTTGTGCAGGAAGAAATGGCGCAAGACCCCTATGTGGTTAACATTACTTATGAGATGGATTCTTATCCCTCTTATAATACTCAATCAGGGGCACAAAGCCAAGATCCATTAGCTAACTATCTGGTTAACACACCACCTTACACAAAACATGATCAAGAACAAACCGCGCAATACTTAACTACAATACCTGTAGTAGATGAGCCAGTACTTCAACAGTCGTATTCTACTAATACAACTTCCACGTATGATCCATTTTTGTTTGAGCGCCATTCGTTAGAGAACAAAGACAAGATTTTGGTTAGAGCCATAGAGGTAGGGGCTAAGTTTCCAGCAGACTTCCCCCATGAAAATTTACCAAGTCTAGTAAGAGTACCCCACAATATCATTTACAATCAACAGGCTTCTAGCAATCCTATGGCTCTAGTTCAAACAATGTAACAAGATCCTAATATATCTGAACGAAGCAAAAACATCATGGAAGAGCACTTTAACCAAATGTAGACAGCATATCAAACATATCTGAATCTAGCACATGATTTCAATCAGATGAACATGGTAAGCCTCTCATTGACCTAGTTCCTTCAACAAGAGTGATGATAGAGTTAACTGGACAAGAAAATCCGAATTCTGACCTATTCGTACAAACTGCTTCAATAGATAACCCGATGCATATGCCCATTATTGAAGAAGTGTCTTCGGCCTCTACATTGAATAGTGAGCCAAACGTAGTAGATAATGTGCAAACAACATCCAATCCCAATCAAAGTGGTACTAATACGCAAACAATTAGCCAACATGTGCCTGTAGTTAATCTTATTCATAGGTCATCATACAAAGGGATAGGAGTTTCTGCACCCTAGCCTCAACCAACTGCTTCCTCAACTGTACAACCTACGGGGTTAGGTAATCAAACAACCAATATCACACCTCAACGACAGAATGTGACGAATCCTACTCCCCCTCAACAGGGAGCGAGTAGTATTCCACAACAATAGACAGTCTAGTGTATCAACGCAACAAAGGATGAATACATTGCCACCTCAATCAGGGGCAACAAATATTCCACCCTGCCAAGTAACAACGAACATACCTTTTCAGTCGCAAACTAATGTGCCAGTGCAAAACCAAGCAATGACTAGTCAACAACGTGCAAATATTGGTCAACGATAGATGTCAAATCTGCAACCTACTGTCACTTCCTCACAGGGATTTGTGCAACAAAGAGAACATCATGTTTCTCAAGGACCTACTAGACAACTATTGGTTGAAAATGTACCACAAATCCAAAAACAAGGTCTTGGTCCACAAATTCCCACTCAACAAGGTTCGATTAGTCGACAGCATGTCCCTTTTCAACCACAGCAGGCACAGTATAATTATATCCCTCCATCCCAACCATAAAATCCCCCAAGTCAAACCTTTATCGCCAACCCAAACCAGAATATCGCGTAGCCAAAAGTGCAATTTCAAGTACATCCCAATCCACATGCGTATTCCTGGTCCATTCCCCAATCAAACCAATATACCCCAACAGGTATCTCCATCATATCTCGAACAAAGTGTTCCACTTTTGGCCTCCCAACCATCTATTCAAACCCAAATTCTCCCTCAAATCAATATACCTTCCAGTTTCCTCTCCCAAGAATTGCAACAAATGAAGGATGCAATTGTTGTTATTCAGGGAGGGAAGCAAACTAAAAATTTCAAATTAGATGACGTGTGTTCCTATCCATTCAACATAGAGTATTTGTAAATACCATTTCCTCCAGGATATGAACCACCGAAATTCGATAAATACAAAGGAAAAGGTGATCCTAAGGCTCATTTGACCAAATTCTTTGTCGCATGTCAACCAATGGCATATAGCGACATATACTTTTTGTTGTTGTTTCCAAGGAGGCTAGACAAGCCTTGGAGTGGTTTTTGAAGTTGCCCAAATACTCAGTAACGAATTTTGATGATCTTTCTAATAAATTTGTGCAGCGCTTTTCCTATAATCTCGAACATGAGATTTCATTAGTGGACCTAACACAAGCAAAGCAAAAAGCTGGGGAGAGTTTTGCGAGTTATTTACAGCGATGGAAAGCCCTTGCAAGCCGTTTCACCTACAGTGTACCAGATAAACGATTAGCCACTGTGTTTACCAAAAAATTTCATAATGAAATAGCTTATCATCTGGAATTGCAATGTGCGCATACGTTCAAGGAAATCATTGATAAAGGTTTGTTGATTGAGAGGGCGCTCATCAATAAAGGAGTCATCAAGCTTAATTCAACTAATCAAAATCAAAGTACCAATCACGGAAATGACCAACATCCCATTCAAGCGCCAGCATCACAACCGACACAGGTCAATAACCACGAAAGACCGAAGCAATTCAACCGCAATAAGAATGTTGTGGGAAATGGAGTAACCGAATCTAGTCATGTCCAAATTGTGCAGACGTCATTTGCACCACCTTTTCAGCTTACTCTTACACAGCAACCTCTCCAACCAATGCCACAAGTGCAACAACCAAGACCTGCACAACAAATATAGCAGCCTTTACTATTGCAAACCCCTCCTAGAAGAACCGTCCCTGCACGTCATGTCTTTAGTGACCTAGGAGAACCTATGGAGTATGTATTTCGCAAGCTTACTGCCGCTAATCTGATTAGTTGGCCCATACCAAAACATTATCCGCAAGGCATTCTTTATCCTGATTGGTACCGTGAAAATGAATTATGTACCTATCATCAAGTCAACGGGCATAATCTACGAAGATGTGTCCAAATCAAGCATTTAATCGAGAATATGTTGGAGAATGGGGAGATAAAATTGGATAATGGTGCTTCCACTTCCAATCAAACTCTTGGGATCTATCAAAACCCCTTTCCCTGACATAACAATCAACAACAGTAGAACAATCAGCAACAATGGCTAGTGCAGCAACAAAATCAACAGTATCAAAATCAAAGGCCGAACCAGCAAAACCAACAAAATCAACAGCAAAACCCACAACGACAGAATAATGGACAAAACCAAAGTCAAAACGGTAACAACCAACAAACCTACCATGCTGTTGCACATGACTACAGTAGGGTTGTAGATCATATTGCAGGGGATAGCGTTAATACCATCTCCATTAATCCCAAACCAAACACTAATCAGCCTAGACCATTGCTTAACAACAATATTCAGCCAAATCACATGGATAATCCTTCTTTGACCTGGGAGTGCATACAGGGAAACAAGCAAACTAGGACTTCCCCGTTTGGATCTTATAGCGACAACTCGTTCTTGCCACGTGACCACATGCAAATGCACCAGCAATCGAGACTTGTCCTGTCTGGTCCCACATCATTTTCAACATCAGTTAGCAATAACAGTCCAGTATTTAATCTCGATTGAGCAGTCACAACTCGAAGGTCGAAGATTACTATCCCAAGTCCACAACCATCCACCACTTTGCCTGTCATCCAACCAACCGTTCAACCTCGAAATAAACCATTTACTACTGACCAAGACAAGAAGTTTGATATTGTGGAACAATTGCAAAAGACACCAACACAAATTTCTATTTTAGATTTGTTGCAGACATCAATAATCCACAAAAACATCTTGAATGAGTTTTTGACCCAATCCACTATTGCTAGTGACATATCCCCTGATAAATTTCAAGGTTTGGTTGGACATCTAGCTCCAGCTCAACAAGTCACATTCAACCAAAGCGATATGTCTTCCCTTGGCTAGCTTCATAATAAACCATTGTACATAGAAGTTTGTATCAGACGGCATAAAGTGAAACGTATCCTTATAGACAATGGATCTGGCCTCAACATAGTGTCTCTAAAGCTCATCAAGCTTCTTGTGTACACAATGACAGATCTCTAGTCCAAAACAATAACTATTAGAGCCTATGATAATCAGGAAAGAGAGTCACAGGGCACCATTAGTTTGTCAGTTATCATTGGGCCTTTAACCCATGATACACTTTGCCATGTGTTGGATCTTGAGTTATCATACAACATGCTTCTAGGCAGGCTTTGGTTACATAAGATTCATGCAGTCCCGTCAACACTGCACCAATGTATCAAGTTTTCCCACTCAGGGATGGAGGTGAATATTCCAGAAGATTTACACCCATATGAACACTGCAAGCATCTTGAGCCCGAGTTTCAAAGCTATAATTATCAATACGGTATGAATCTAAGTTCCAAGCAAGATAGAGGAAAAGCTATACTTATTGATCCTTCATCGGATAATTGCATAGATCCTAATACCTTGGATTCCCTTTTCCACATGCCGCCTCCTGAAGCTTCTAATCATTTCACCATTTCAGATAATGGACAGGGAGAATATGTGACCCATGATACATTTCATATTGCCAATCTTCCTCAGAATCAGAAAACCTTAGGGCGACCTAAGGTCATCCCACATGTACATTGGCAACGAAGGAACAAAGATAAGGGACCTATCACATTTGTAGCAGCATTTGGCCTAGGACCTGACCCTCTTGAAGGGGACGAATCATGATTATACAACAACGACCACGCTGATTGTTATAAAAATGCAAAGTATCTTATTCCCAATAGGATCATGGAGTGTCACAATTATGAAGGAAGAGGCCTCGGGCCGAATTAACAAGGAACCATCGAGCCCATTTTCATGACTAAGTATGAAAGACTTTATAGACTTGGATTTAAACCACGTGGGGGTGACCCCACGTATCTTATTCAAACTCCATCATCAGCGACTAGTAATGATGATGCCGACAACGAAGCAGAGTTCGATCATAGCCTTACCTTTGATAACCTAGCTGAAACCAACTTGTTTGATAACAATGCCATTTGTACCCTTACCCAAGCCGTTCATCGCAATCCATTGCCATTATATTATCCCCAACTGATAGATTGGGACCAACAAGAATCTAGTCTGTCGATTGATGAGTTCCAGAATAATGAGGCATGATGTGATTTCTTAGGCCTTGGTGACAATGTTCCATTAGAAGATCACAAATGAGGATTCTCATTCGCATTGGATCATGCGGCCTATTTTGGAGAGCACGTGAACACCCTTAGCCAAAAACAAATAAGTAAAACATTGAGGTCCCAAAGTGAAAACCTCTTTGAGGCGTTTTCTGACCAAGGAAAAAGTAAAGATAAAGCCTAGTCTAGTGGTGAAAACCTATTTCAGATGCCATTAGATGGGGGTGTTCATTCTTCTTCAAATTTAGACCAGGAGACCACCAACGACGAACTTGCCAACGAATCTAAGTTCAGTTTTGAACAAGTATTTGATCAAATTCTCCAAGAATTTCCGACTGTTTTTGTTACATGGCCAAATCTCCCATTAAGGGATTCCGATTCATCATGCCTAGGAGAATTTGAGAAAATCCTAGCAGAGGACCCTGACATAGTCCAACAGTTCAAGTCATTGTCTACTATCCTAAAAGACGGTTCGACCCTTCTAGTCAAAAATACAATAAGAGTAAATATCAATACTTCATCAGACCTAAAAGGGATAAAAGTAGGAGCGTCTCTCACTGAGGAGGAACACGATGTCTTTGCAGCTCTGTTGAGAGAGTTTGTGGATATTTTTGCATGGGCCTATTCTGACATGCCAGGTTTAGTCCCCGCCTTGGTTCTACACCACCTTGTGGTTAATCCTGATGCTAAACTGGTAAAACAAAAGCTACGTAAGATGCATCCTTGCATTGATGTATTGGTAAAGAAAGAGTTGAAAAAACTCTTAGAAGCAGGATGTATCCGATCCATTGACTACTCTAAATGGATCTCTAATGTGGTCCCTGTTAGTAAAAACCCGAAAGGATCAAAATTTGTACTGATTTTTGAGACATCAACAAAGCTTGTCCCAAAGATGATTTTCCCTTGCCTAATATTGACATGATCGTCGACTCCACGACCGGTTATGAAATGCTTTCACTCATGGATGGCTTTTCAGAATACAATCAGATCAGAATAGCATCAGAAGATAAAACAACGTTCACCACTCCATGGGGAACATTTTGTTATCAGGGGATGCCATTTGGCCTTAAGAATGATGGAGCTACATATCAAAGGGCCATGACTGTCATACTCCATGATATGATGCATGATATTGTTGAAGACTATGTCGATGACATATTAGGAAAATCCAAAACCAGGGTCGACCATCCAACAGTGCTACGCAAGATATTTGAAAGACTACGAGAGTACAAAATCAGACTAAATCCAAAGAAATGTGTTTGGTGTAACCTCAAGCAAATTACTTGGCTTCATCATGTCTCGTAGAGGTATTGAAGTCGATCCAGCTAAAGTCCATGCTATAACCGTGATGCCGCCACCAACCAATTAAAATAACTCCGTAGTTTGCAAGGTAAGATCCAGTCAATCCGACATTTCATCTCTCAATTAGCAGATAAGTGTCATCTATTTACACACCTTTTAAAGAAAGGAGTTGCATTCTACTAAGATGATCACTGCCAAACAGTGTTTCAACAGCGCAAAGATTATCTTGTCAATCCCCTTGTTTTATTACCTCCTATGCCGAAAAAGCCATTCTTATTATACTTATCAGCTACCGACCATGCTCTGGGGGCACTCTTGGCTCAACATGATGACAAAGGAAAGGAGCATGTTGTATACTACCTAAGTCGTACCTTGGTTACATATGAACATAACTATGCCCCTGTTAAAAAAGCTTGTCTAGCCATGGTTTTCACTGCTCAAAAACTGCATCATTACATGTTGAATAATAAAACTATGGTCATTTCAAAAGTAGATCTGCTCAAATATCTACTATCTAAAACAACTTTGCAAGGTAGAATGGCTAAATGGATCATGCTTCTCAATGAGTTTGACATAAAATATGTCAATCATAAGGCAATCAAAGGGCAAGTTCTTGCAGATCAACTTGCTGCAACACCTCTCACAAACACCCAACCACTCACGTTTCAATTTTCTGATGAATCCATCATGACCATCATGGACACACCCCTTAAGGAGCAGCCCTGAAAGCTGTATTTTGATGGTTCATTCACTGCGCATGGATCAGGGGCAGGCTATTGTTTATTACACCACAGGGGGATCTAATCCCTAAATCATTCAAAATCAGTTTTCCTTGTACAAACAACATGGCCGAGTATGAAGCACTTGTTGCAGGCCCTCGACAAGCAGTGCATTGGAATATCTCATCTTCAAGTTTATGGTGATTCTCAGTTAATCATCAATCAAGCCACAGATCATATTCAGACCAAAGATGACACGTTGGTTCCATTTAAAGCCATGGTTAACACTCTTAAATTGCCAACATTCAGATTGAACATATACCGAAGGCTTGTAACAAAATTGCAGATGCCATGGCTACTATTGGCTCTCTGATTCGACAAACAGATAAAGCTAGAGAGTATCAGTTCCTCGTCGAAAATTTGTCAGCACTAGCTCATGAACCTTCAATCGTTGCCATGATTTGTGATATTGTTGGTCCTAATTTTATCTGGTACTCAGACCTTTACAACTACCTTCATGACCAAGTTATGTCACCTAACCTATCTCGAAAACAAACCAAAATCTTCATTCATCATTCCACTCGTTATACTTTACTTGGATCCACTCTTTACCGTCATAGTTTTGATGGAACTCTGCTTCGTTGTTTAACTTCGACAGAGTCTACGCTAGTGTTAAGAGTTCACGGAGTATGTAGAGCCCATTCTAGAGGGCAATCCTATCAGAAAAGCTCTTGCGCACTGGTTATTATTGACCTACAATGGACGCAGATGCCACTACATATGTAAAGAAATGTGACAAATGTCAACGACATACTAATTTGATTCATGCCCCAGCAAAAACTCTGAAATCGATGTTGACACCATGACCATTTTCTACATGGGGACTTGCCCTCGTTGGGAAGATTAACCCCACTTCATCTAACATACCCTTATCGCCACTGAATATTTCACTAAGTGGGTTGAAGCTATACCCCTCACATGACTAGAAAGCAAATTTCCAAATTTATCTTCAACCATCTCATTTGCCGCTACGGTATCCAATCTGACATTATATCCGATAATAGAGGATCATTCAAGAACAAAGATGTAGACCAGTTATGTACTAAATACAACATCACCCAATATTTTTCTACGGCATATTACCCTCTATGTAATGGCCAAGCCGAGGCATTCAACAAAACCATTGTCAATATTCTCAAAAAGATTATCAATGATGCCAGTGATGATTGGCACCTCCAGATATTCCCTACCCTTTGGGCATATCGTACCAATCATCATACCTCCACAGGAGCCACTCCATACTTGTTTATGGTACTGAAGCCATCCTTCCCATTGAGGTCGAGTTGTCTTCGCCACGCATCTCTTTCAAGCATGCCCTGGATGATCATGACTATCAAGTAGTTCCCCTGCAAGAGCTGGATCTACTTGATGAAAAACGCATAGCCATGCTCAACAATCTTCAAGCATATTAGAATCGACTCAAAGGCCACTATAATTGACGTGTTAAGTATAAAACATTTGACCTTGGTGATCTTGTTCTTAAAAAAAACCAAAAGAATACTACCGCTGAGAAGAAGCATAAAAGAAAATTCAAACCAAACTGGATAGGGCATTTTATCATCACTGTCGATTATGGATCAAGAGCATACAGGCTTGCCACCCCAGATGGCGATGAACTTCCAAAGCCAATGAATATTATTCATCTCAAGCGATACCATGCTTGAGCGCTAAGATGTATTGTCTGTAAGGGCCGTTTCAGTTATGCCATTTTGACACTATTCTTCTTTGTACAAATACCAGCCTTATCCGTCTTCTTTGCCATATCCACTTTCCATTTTCGACCTACCAAACTAGCGTGTTCTAAAGTCTAGCTCGTTTGACCTTGGTTTTTGTCATTCGTTACGTAGTTTCAGCGTCAAGGTATCTAATCAGTTCATCACTTAGTTCAAGTATTTTAGATAGAGAACGTATTTTGGGACAATGTGACAGAAGTTTCAGCAGTTGCATCCTTCGTTTGTTAGTCCTTTCTTACCACCGGTCTTGCTACTAATTATAACAGCCTTTGGGCAAATTAGTACCATTGACCTGTGACGTTGTGCACTGGTTATAACCGCCTATGGACAAACTAGGGGCAACACTAAGCCTTGTCGTACCAACTTGCCACTTCCTATGCCATGTTGTGCCTTTTTACCAACTGTCCCTGTTTTGTTTGAATTCGTTGCTGCACTAGCCGAATTCCTCCGCTGAAATGACGGAACTATAGTGACTTGAGGTCCTACTCTGGGACTATGTAGGCAGTGCTCAATACTTGTTGAGGTCAGCTCAGTCACCCTAAGCCACGCTCTCGCCGTTTTGCGAGCAACCTAAGCCACACTCTGGTCATTTTGCGAGCAACCTGAGCCATGTTGTCGCCGTTTTGTTAGCAACCTAAGCCACACTCTCGCCATTTTGCTAGCTTGAACCATTTAATGTCTCGTCATTCTCAATTGAGTTGAGATACTCCAAAACAATTCCAAAAACATTTGAAAAATCATTAGAAAAGAACAAAAACATTGACCACTTCTTTGCCCCAAAGATTCTGGGAACCCTTACTAAATTACAAGCAAATCACTTGTCATTTAGTTTTCTCATCTTTTTTGGCTTTTTTCTCTCATGCACTTGTCGTTTTGGAAAACCATCTCTATTCTTCTATCACATCCATTCTGTTTGTTTTCCTCAGTTATCACATTCTTCCCATTCCCTGGGAGAACTACATTTGCCCTGAAGTTTTTTATTGGATATTACATCCATGAAACTATGTAGGCAACGTCCACTTGCCTCGTGCATATAGAGACAGCTCGGCCACCCCCTTCCTTTTTTTCTATTCCCCCATTTTTGTTCGTTTATTAAGTTGTTGCCTATTTCCTAGGGGCAATGTTTGTCGGGTTTCTATTGCATTGTTTGTTTGTTTATTTTTGTTTATTTTGTTTGTTTGTCTGTCTATTTGTTTACTTTCGGCATTGTTGCCTTGATTCAGTTTGTGTTCATTGGGTGATTATTTGCCCACACTTATACTCGAATCCATCCATATTCATATGTTTACATTGTCATCATGGTTTTTATCATTGGTGCATTGTTTTCTATTGGCTATTGGATTGCGAGAGTCAGTCCTTATACATATTTTGGCCAATTCTTTATGGTGTTTTATCATAAAGCCTACCATCACATGCTACAACAAGCTTCAGCTTCAAGAAGTCTATTCAGCAATGGCAGCATCTCTTCGGCACCAACATCCCGATTCCATCCTAATCATATCCCAAACAGAGTAATTAACCACAAAAGAATTTCAACCTTTATTAGTTCGAACGAGCATCTCCCTACTAGTAGGTTGTTCCAATTCATCATTACCCTTTGTGTTCAGTTATCATCATCCTCGACCAAGTTTATCATGTTTGCCATAATAGGGGTCCAATGATTATAACCGTCTATGGGCAAATCATTGCACACCGTCCCAAATGCAATTCTAAATGATTATAACCGTCTTTGAGCAAATCATTGTGTTGTCACCACTTTACATTTTATGCCTATATAGGGGCATGTTATTACTTTGTTTGTATGTCCTAACTGGGGAGCTCCATCTTCTCAATGATTATAACCGTCTTTGGGCAAATCATTGTGTTATCATACCACGTTGCCACTATCAGGGTACAATGCTTATAACCATTTTTGGGCGAATCATTGCACACTGTCCCACTTGCATTCTCAATAATTTTGACTACTTTTTCAGTATAATTGTGCTTTCACCCCATCATCCTTTCTATCTTTGGTCCCCTCGTTTCGCTTCTTTCTTTTAAAAGGACCGTTTCGAGGGGGCATCATACAGTTAGTTTATCATCGTTGCAATTGTAGGCATACATGACCTTTTCATTCTTTGAGAAAACGTTACTATGCTTATAGCTTGCAACGCCTTCCCAAACAAGAACAAACTGTAGACACCTAAAACTGGCCACCAATAACCTCCAATCAGGGTTTTGAGCAATTTCCATCCAAAATGCACAATTTGACCTAAAAACACTAAAACATGCTAAATGATGTGAAACTAACATATTCAAGTGCCGATTTTGGCCAAGGTATCACTAAATGGGGCAATGCAATTTATGGGTCAGCTAACTTTGATCAGATCATTTCAAGTCAAAATGCTAATTTTGCACCTAGGTGCTCTAGATTGATCTTTCATATCAAATCTCTTGCACAAGACACGTGCCTTTGTTATTTGTTGTTGGTAACATCCTAAATTGGAATACGCATCCAACGCATCTGACATGGACTTCCAATTCCAATCCAGTCAAATTTAGGACCAATAACAAAGCATTCTGATCAATTTGAGTAATTTGTGCACAATGTGTTTAATCATACTTAAGAGCTAATTAACTCAAATCAAGGCCTAATCAAGAATTTCATGAACACTTATTGAATACTTGTTTTTTAAAATGAATATTGAATATATGCATCATCAAGTGACCTCATTTCTTGGAAATACATCCCTAAGCCATAAATGCCACAAATATCAAGATTTATGCCCTCCATGCCTCTTAATTGCCCCTTCTTCCAATGTCATGATCAGGATAATTACAAACTTAATTCCAAAAATTGAATTAATCCTCAACCACACATCTCCATCTTGAGATGGACGGTTGAGGTTGTTTCTAATCAAATCCAAAAATCTATAAATAAAGAGGCCATAAACATCATTTCAAAAGCTTTTTTGATGTAAAGTTATAATGTCAAATTGGTTCCAAAAGCTTCAAGCAACTAGTGTTACCATGTCAAATTGATTCCAAGCCAAGCCAAGCTACAAGCCAAAGGTGCCAAGGAGAGATGGAGGTAGCCAAGCTTCTATTGCCAAGGACTTCATAAGCACACGCCGAGCAAGCCACTACTACAAAAGCATTTGGAGCATCCAAGGAAGGTGAAGGAATTCTGGTATTTATTCCTTACTTTTTAGTTGTGTTTGTCATTTGTTTTTGTTAACTAAGCTCTCTCTAGTGTCTAGGCCTAAAGATGTTATGATATTAGTGTGTTTATTTCACTTTGTTTTCATTTTGAAACTAACACCATACTAACGATCCTCTCTTGAGTCAAACTCCTAGATCACAGGAGGCAGAAGAGTTTTTGATCAATCTAGCCCGGGTTCAAGTCTGCTTGCAAACAACAAATAACTTCTCACATTTACATTTTGAAGGACACACACTCACAAAATTTCTATTAGGAAATGTTTGTGTTTCAATGTTATATACTCTAAAGACTCAACCACAACATAAGTTCCTGTCTTCTTTTGAAAATGAAGGGTGTGTTATCACTTTAGAGTGCACCCTGTTTGAAGATGTGCAAGCACACCCTCACTCCAGCTGATACAATTGAAACTTCTCAGAGTGTGGGTGACTCTCTGATGAGAAGAACCTCCAAAGAGGGCTGATTCCCTTTAGATTTATCAATTATATCAAATCTACTGTGTATTTGTTTTTGTGATTTTGAGGTGAAAAGGGGAAGAGGGAACTTAAAAGAAATTCTAATTAAAAGAAGGTGATACATTTGAAATGTCCAAATCCTCTAAAGTTACTAAAATTAATGCACATATATAATCAAATGAAATTTATATTTCTGTCCTTAAGCAAAAATGTTTCAGATGAAGGGTTGAAAACCTCTTCAAATGCCCTGCAAAAGGGTGAGATAAAGAAAGATAGGTGAGGAAGGGCCCTGCAAGAGGAAAATCTCACTTATGCGTTGATGCACAATCAAATACACACTATTCTTATTTTCAAACTCATTCAAAACAGAAATTTCTTTATTGATCACTGGTCCAGCTTACAATTTCCTTCTTCAAACTTCCGGGATGCTTCTAAATGGCTTGATTCAGCGAATAAATAAGCTTTTCAAAAAACTTAAAATGGCCTTAAGTGGAGTTCTAAAATAGGGAAAGGATTAGTCTTGATTTATTAACTCAAGACTTAACACCTTTTACAATATTTAGAATATTCAATAAAATCTTTTCCTTTTACAAAATTTGCATGCCTTTCCAAACTTTGGCGTGGGAGTATGGCGGTGGGGCCAAGTTTGAAAGGTTAATTTTTTAAAATAAACCATACACTCTCCAAAAATCTTCAAACATACATGAATCTAAGGTTGGCGTAGAAGTGTGGATGGTGGGCCCATCGAAAGTCAAACTTCACCTTTGCATGGAAAACTGCGCCAAATCTCTAAATAAAGAACTCCATTTGATTCGTTTGAAAGCTGAGTTGAAAGAAGAGATTACTCCACTTTGCATGGAAAACAAGGAAGATGTATAACAAGTTTGTCTAGTCAACTCCAACTCAAGACCAGTCAATCTCCAATGGTCTCCACTTGCATGAAAAGCTACGCCACATTTTGGACAGAGAACTCCGCTTGAACTGCCTGAAACATTGAAAGCTTTGGATTGCATGAAAACCAAGGAGAAGCGTGATTTCGTCAAACAGTCAACTGAAGCTTTGACCAATCCACTATAAATAGTCCTTGCTTGCATAGACAAGGATCTTGATGAGCGAGAGATGTATTCAAATTTAATCCCTTGCTATTTCCTAGCCTTCTGCTCTTAGTTTCTATGTTTTTGTACATGCATTTCTTCGGCACTTATCTGCTTATGGCTTTTGCCTCTATTCGCTTGCCTATTTCTCTCGGACTTTTGTCTCTCGGACAAAATGTCTGAGATTTCTTCCTTATGCAATTTTCTTTGGTATCTTCTATGGCTTACCCTATGCTTCTGTTTTTTCACTTCAGGTCTTTTCCCTTATGTGCCTTCCCTGTGTATTTCCTTTCCCGTGTTGAATCGGGGATTTGTTCTTCTTTTGCTTAGCCAATTTCCCGCAGACAAATTGTCCGCGAGAATTGTCTCAGACTTCTTCTTTTGGACTTTATTGCCTCTCGGGCTTTATTGTCTTGGACTTTTGTTGGGCCTTTGTCTATGTTTGCCAAGTGACTTTACTTCGGACAAAAGTCCGAAGGAAATGTTTCCTTCGAGCTTTTTGTTCAGTCATTCTCCCGTGGACAAATTGTCTGCGGGAATTGTCTCGCACTTTGCATTCTTTTGGACTTCCCTTCAGACAAAAGTCCAAAGGTATTGTCCCATTCGGACTTTTGCTTTTGGCTCTTTGGGTTATTTCAATTGTTTGCCTCGAACAAAAAGTCCGAAGGAAATGTTTCCTCTGGGCTTGTCTTAAGGACTTTTCGAAAAAAAGAGCCCTTCGGGCCTTCAAAAGTGACCCTTCGGAAGCATAAACCGACCCTTTGGAAGCTTGGAAAGTGACTCTCCCAAAGGGCACATACCCTCCAGGTTTCTTGCAAAAGTCCTTTGAAATCTTGAAGTGAACTTTCCCGAAGGGCAGAGACCCTTCAGGTTTCTTGCCACGTGACTTTTCCGAAAATGCCCTTCGGCAACTTGAAGATGCCCTTTAGGCTTTTGTCCAAGTGACCCTTCAGAAGCATAAAAGGTACACTTGCCACTGAAAAGTCCTTTGGGTTTTCTGTAAATGTACTTTCCCGAAGGGCACATACCCTTTCGGTTTTTTGTGAATGAACTTTCCCTTTGAAAAAGAAGCCCCTCGAAATTTTTCACTAGCCTTTCTTTAGGAAAAAATAAGTGTCCTTTTGGCCTTTTTTAAGTGGCCTTCCAGACTTTGTCTTTTGAACTTTTCCGAAGGGTACATACCCTTCGGGATTTTGTAAAAGGTCCTCTTCGAAAAATTTAAAAAGTCCTTCGGACTTCTTGAATTTGTCCCTTGAAACCTCTATTTTGAGCTTTCCCGAAGGGTACGTACCCTTCGGGTTTCTCGAATTGCACCTTTTCCCTGCCCTTTGTAATTCTTTCGGACTTCTTGCAAAGTCCTTTGAAATCTCTTTTCCCTCAGACAAAAAGTTCGAGGAAATTGTTCTCACTCTTAGCCTGAAGAAATTCTGAGAAGACAACACTTGGGAAAGAAAACACCTAGTGTAAAGTCCGAAAAAATAAACCTGTACTCCTGCTTCTAATCCCTTGTAAGTGAAACTACAGCCCTGTAAGACTAATCTTAAAGATGACTGTAGCTATATAGACCAGTAGGTCTCTTTTAAAAACATAACCACACCCTCCATGTCTCCTGTACAGAATCACTTCGCCACCATACTATTTAACCATTTGTGATTAAACCTTTCAAATTAGAACTCCATATAGAAAACATTGATATATAACCCTAAAAGGGCCCTGTAGAGTTATCTTTTTGGTAACTGGGTGTAGGTGCATATGATGAGTAACCCTATATAGGGCCTTTTGACCCTGCATATGCCTTTTTCCATGACAATCCTATCCACCTTACGAATTTATTCCTCCTACAAGCCTATAGGTTAACTTTATAACTGTATATGACATTTTGAGCAGGAGATATGCTTTTTTAACTTGTTGTAGGTGTCTTGCCCTTGTATGGACTGTAGCTTGTCAATGACCTCAAATAAGGCTCAAAGGCAGATTTGATCTTCATTCTTCTTCATGGTTGCTTGATCAGTCCATTGGCAAACATGAACCATACGAGAAAACTCACTGCCACCTTAACCTTCATCTCCATGCTTGTCTTTCACCCCATAAATGGGTTGTTCATGTATTCTCCTCATGATCATAAGCACTTGTCACTAAATCTTGATAAAGACCTTTCTCACTTGATTGTGTAACATTGTTGTAGGTCCTCATCATGACTGTATTTGATACTTGACTGCGTACATATCCCTTTGTTCATGTGTTTAGACTATAATTCACCAGTTTGACCAGCTATATAAGGAAATTGACCGTTCTGAGAAAAGTTTCGAATAGTGGGGGTAGTAATTTGGCCTTGACAGGCCAAATTACTAACAATTTTGGCAACTTTCAAGGTTTGACCAGCCTAATGGTCAAAGAGCTCAAAAACTTTGGTTATAACAAACTTGGAAATACACTGAAATTGGAAAAGTTGGAGACCAAAACACAAAAGAGAAACTGACTCAACAACATGTGCACATGCGCACTTAGAGGAAAGGACAACAACAATATTGAAAGGGAAAACAATTACTGAAGAGATGTGCGAAAAAACACTTAGAGGAATGAAACTAAAGGTAGTCTATTGTGTACAAACCTCCACCTTGCTGGTCCTGGATCAAAAGGAA
This sequence comes from Torreya grandis, assembly GCA_037957365.1. Taxonomy (NCBI): domain Eukaryota; kingdom Viridiplantae; phylum Streptophyta; class Pinopsida; order Cupressales; family Taxaceae; genus Torreya; species Torreya grandis. The sequence goes on from JARHVA010000484.1 coordinate 863,530, forward strand.
AGCTATTTGATGCCCCATAGAATCTTGAAATATATTTGCCATCTCTTGATAGCTCTTTTCTACAACTAGGAGCAATTGGATGCTCATGTCTTCTCGACGGTGCAGCTGGGATTCCAACCTCCATCCTTAGGTACATTGATTGCAAGTATGGATCCAAGACCCAATCATCATGCTCCAAGATCCGCGTACTTTGCAAGAACATCTTCAATTGTTGATCTTGATCATGTAGACTAGCATGTTGTATCTTCTTTGTCATATTTGCAAGACTAACCTCTAAGAGAGACGATTCTGATTTTGTGACTTCTTGAAGCCATTTGTGTTCATACTCAGCTTCCAAAAGTATGCAAGCATCTAAAAATGATAAGAGGGGTTGATAACCATGCTTGAGATGTTCAAACATGTCATCTTCTATGAAAACAACCGCTTCTTGCTTAGTGAAAGCACTCATCTCATCCTGCAATGGACCACATTCCAGGAAAAAATACCCTGAACAAAAGATATCAAACAAATCTAAAGACTTGTTCTCCTGAATTTGAGGTACAATTGGAACATAAGGCCGCAAATTATCTTCAACTTCTTGTGGTAATTGGTACTCATTTTCTGTCACTTCTGCAAGCTCTTGTTCTTCATGATGGATGGCAGCCCTTGTTGGATCGATAAACTCATGGAAAACACCTTCAAGTTGAACAATTGAAGTGTTTTCCTCTTGAATTTCATCATCTATTCTCAGCTGATCCACAATCATAGTAGCAACCTCTTTGACTTCATCAATTTCATCTTTGACACTGAAAGTGTCAATGATGATGTTCTCCTTATGATCATGCAATACTCTTTCATCTCTATCTACATCAGATGCAACTTCTTCATTTGCTTCAGAAAGGATAGCCTCCTTCTCCAGGATAGGCACAATAGATCCCTGAAAGTATTCAATAAGATGAGAAAGATCCAATGGTTGTGCCATAGGTACTTGATTTTGCTCCTGAGACTGTTGAACCTAAACAACTGTCACCTCCTCTCTCTGCACAGTTTCTTGAATTGCTTTCCATGAAGGAAAGGATTTGGGATTTTGAGGGGAAAGGGGTGAGGGTTGAATGTCAACAGTGAATATAGGGTTGATTTCGTCATTTGAGCATGCTTGGTTGTTGTATTTGACTCCAAGTTGGAAACTTGGGTTTAAGAGCTTCTGGTATTGTAAATATTGCATCTTGAGGCATGATTGGGAAAGTTTCCTGCTGAGATGGACTTGAAATCTATGGATATTGATATGGGGCAGCGAGAGGTATTGATGTTTGAGACTAAGATTGATTATCAAATAACTCTTGTTTGTAAGTTGATAACTCCTCAGCAATCATTTGGCTTGCCCTCCTCATTTCCACTATTTCATCATGAAAATTCAGAGAGTTTTGGAAGGATGATTGATCTTGGAATGGGTAAAGCTCATATGGATGAGGTTGAGATGCATATGGATCATGGTTATAAGATTGGTATGAGCCATCATATTGTTGATAAGGATCTGTATACTCTTCACATCGTTGATATGGGTCATGGGGATCATACTGGAAATGTTGAAAAGGAGAAGAATGATGAAATTCTTCTCTATGGGCAGCCATAGCCTAGAAATTCATGAAGATAACTGGAATTATAATAAATAATGTACCTTTGCCTTGAGATGAGAGCCATAGGAGTACTGGAAACCAAATTTGAAGATGTACTGCAAGCTAGTCCCACCCAGCGTGCCAGAAACTGTTATCACTTTGTAGTGCACCCTGCTTGAAGATGTGCAAGCACACCCTCACTCCAACTAACACAATTGGAGCTTTTCAGGGTGTGGGTGACTCTCTAATGAGAAAAACCTCCAGAGAGCATTGGTTCCCTTTAGATTTATCAATTTAATCAAATCTACTGTGTATTTGTTTTTGTGATTTTGGGGTGAAAAGGGGAAGAGGGAACTTAAAAGAAATTCTAATTAAAAGGGGGTGATACACCTGAATTGTCCAAATCCTCTGAAGTTACTGAAATCAATGCACACATAATCAAATGAAATTTATATTTCTGTCCTTAAGCAAAAATGTTTCAGATGAAGGGTTGAAAACCTCTTCAAATGACCTGCAAAAGGATGAGATAAAGAAAGATAGGTGAGGAAGGGACCTGCAAAAGAAGAAAAATCTCACTTATACCCTGATGCCCAATCAAATACACACTATTCTTATTTTCAAACTCAGATTCAGAACAGAAATTTCTTTATTGATCACTGGTCCAGCTTACAATTTCCTTCTTCAAACTTTCGGGATGCTTCTAAGTGGCTTGATTCAGCGAATAAATAAGCTTTTCAAAAAACCTAAAATAGCCTTAAGTGGAGTTCTAAAAAAGGGAAAGGATTAGTCTTGGTTTATTGACTCAAGACTTAACACCTTTTACAATATTTAGAATATTCAATAAAATATTTTCCTTTTACAAAATTTGCATGCCTTTCCAAACTTTGACGTAGAAGTATCGCGGTGGGGCCAAGTTTGAAAGGTTAATTTTTTAAAATAAACCATACTCTCTCCAAAAATCTTCAAACATGCATGAATCTAAGGTTGGCGTAGAAGTGTGGATAGTGGGCCCATTGAAAGTCAAACTTCACCTTTGCATGGAAAACTACGCCAAAACTCTAAATAAAGAACTCCATTTGATTTGTTTGAACGCTGAGTTGAAAGAAGAGATTACTCCACTTGGCATGGAAAACAAGGAAGATGTATAACAAGTTCGTCTAGTCAACTCCAACTCAAGCCCAGTCAATCTCCAATGGTCTCCACTTGCATGAAAAGCTACGCCACATCTTTGACAGAGAACTCCGCTTGAACTCCCTGAAACGTTGAAAGCTTTGATTGCATGAAAACCAAGGAGAAGCGTGATTTCGGCAAACAGTCAATTGAAGCTTTGACCAATCCACTATAAATAGCCCTTGCTTGCATGGACAAGGATCTTGATGAGCGAGAGATGTATTCAAATTGAATCCCTTGCTATTTCTCGGTCTTCTGCTCTCGGTTTTTATGTTTTTGTACATGCATTTCTTCGGCACTTATCTGTTTATGGCTTTTGCCTCTATTCACTTGCCTATTTCTCTCGAACAAAATGTTTGAGACTTCTTCCTTATGCAATTTTCTTTGGTATCTTCTATGGCTTACCCTGTGCCTCTGTTCTTTCCCTTCAAGGCTTTTGCCTCATGTGCCTTTCCTGTGTATTTCCTTTCCAATGTTGAGTCAGGGATTTGTTCTTCTGCTTTTGCTCAGTCAATTTCCCGCGAACAAATTGTCTCGGACTTCTTTTGGACTTTATTGCCTCTCGGGCTTTATTGTCTTGGACTTTTGTTGGGCCTTTATCTATGTTTGCCAAGTGACTTCGCTTTGGACAAAAGTCCGAAGGAAATGCTTCCTTCCGGCTTTTTGTTCAGTCATTTTCCCGCAGACAAATTGTCTACGGGAATTGTCTCACACTTTGCATTCTTTCAGACTTCCCTTCGAACAAAAGCCCGAAGAAATTGTCCCATTCGGACTTTTGCTTTTGGCTCTTCGGGTTATTTCAATTGTTTGCCTCGGACAAAAAGTCTAAATGAAATGTTTCCTTCGAGCTTTTGTCTTAAGGACTTTCTGAAAGAAAGAGCCCTTCGGGCTTTCAAAAGTGACCCTTCGAAAGCTTGGAAAGTGACTCTCCCGAAGGGCACATACCCTTCAAGTTTCTTGTAAATGTCCTTTGAAATCTTGAAGTGAACCTTCCTGAAGGGCAGATACCCTTCGGATTTTTTGCCGAGTGACTTTTTCGAAAATGCCCTTCAACAACTTGAAGATGCCCTTTGGAAGCATAAAAGGTACACTTGCCCCTGAAAAGTCCTTCGGGTTTTCTGTAAATGTACTTTCTCGAAGGGCAAAAAACCCTTCCGATTTTCTGTGAATGAACTTTCCCTTTGAAAAAGAAACCCCTCGAAATTTTGCACTGGCCTTTCTTTCGAAAAAAATAAAATTGTCCTTTTGGCCTTTTTAAGTGACCTTCCGGACTTTGTCTTTTGAACTTTCCCGAAGGGTACATACACTTCGAGATTTTGTAAAAGGTCCTCTTCGAAAAATTTGGAAAGTCCTTTGGACTTCTTGAATTTGTCCCTTGAAACTTCTGTTTTGAGCTTCCCTGAAGGGTACATACCCTTCGGGATTTTTGCAATGAACCTTCCCAATGGGCACATACCCTTCGGGTTTCTCGAATTGCACCTTTTCCCTGCACTTTGTCATTCTTTCGGACTTCTTGCAAAGTCCTTTGAAATCTCTTTTCCCTCGGACAAAAAGTCCGAGGATATTGCTATCACTCTTAGCCTAAAGAAATTCTGAGAAGACAACACTTGGGAAAGAAAACACATAGTGTAAACTCCGAAAAAATAAACCAATACTCCTACTTCTAATCCCTGTAAATGAAACTACAAGCCTGTAAGTCTAATCTTAAAGATGGTTGTAGCTATATAGCCCAGTAGGTCTCTTTTTAAAACATAAACACACCCTCCATGTCTCCTATACAGAATCACTTCACCACCATACTATTTAACCATTTGTGATTGAACCTTTCGAATTAAAACTCCATACAAAAAAGATTGATATATAGCCCTAAAAGGGACATGTAGAGTTATCTTTTTGGTGACTGGTTGTAGGTGCATATGATGAGTAACCTTATATAAGGCCTTTTGAACCTGAATATGCCTTTTTCCATGGCACTCCTATCCACCTTACAAATTTATTCCTCCTACAGGTCTGGAGGTTAACTTTATAACTGTATGACATTTTGAGTAGGAGATATGCTTTTTGAACTTGCTGTAGGTGTCTTGCCCTTGTATGGACTGTAGCTTGTCAATGACCTCAAAGAAGGCTCAAAGGCAGATTTGATCTTCATTCTTCTTCATGGTTGCTTGATCAATCCATTGGCAAACATGAACCATACGAGAAAACTCACTGCCACCTTAACCTTCATCTCCATGCTTGTCTTTCACCCCATAAATGGGTTGTTCATGTATTCTCCTCATGATCATAAGCACTTGTCACTAAATCTTGGTAAAGACCTTTCTCACTTGATTGTGTAACATTGTTGTAGGTCCTCGTCATGACTGTATTTGATACTTGACTGCGTACATATCCCTTTGTTCATGTGTTTAGACTATAATTCACCAGTTTGACCAGCTGTATAGGGAAATTGACCGTTCTGAGGAAAGTTTTAAATAGTAGGGGTAGTAATTTGGTCTTGACAGGGAAAATTAATAAGAGGGTGTAGACTGCCAAAAAAATATACAAAAAGGCTACCACTTGTTTTGCATTCGCATAGGATATATTTATGAGAATAATGCCATATCTAAAACTTTGACCCCTTCTAGTCATGCATGAATTGCAACTAGCTCCTCTATAACTTATCAATACCACATCACCTTGGTTTCTGCTAGAATTAGAAATCTAAAACTACCACGTTTAAAATTCAAGCAATGAATTGATGTGATTTACATTGAAGTAAGAATAATAGTCATAGAAAGTGTAGAATCTTTTGAAATGGAAATAATATTACATAGGTTAAATTACAGCAGCCCCCATTAAAGGAGGGAAAGTTCTTCAAACAAAATGATAATAACACAATACAGGGATATAGATAGCATTATAAACAACATGACATGCAACAAAGGGTGTGGCAAATGCATCTCTAGTGCAAATAGAAAGAATATAAGAGTTTATCAATTACAATTAGAAGCATCATATTAACTAAGCGGATTGTGAAAATAAAATCCATCATTTCTGAATGCGTTGATTTTTTTCCCCATTTCAAGAGGAGATTAAATATAAGATTTGAGAAACCAGATTCCAAGACATTTGCATTCAAATGATGCAGTGTCTTAACCATTATGTTTTAATTTCTGTAAGCTCTCTATAAATTTCCGGATTCGTTATCATATATGCGTTAAGTTACACAAAGTTGGGGAAATGTTGTTAAGAGAATAGACTAAGAAAATGAAAATATAATCACTCAAAAACCAAGGTAACAGGCAGAAAGATGAAATTTACCAGACCCATAAGCCAACAAATACATGCTAGGAGTACAGAAGCAACTAGTCCGGCAAGAGTCCCTTCAATGCTAACAGCTCCTTCTGTTCCCCTAGGAACTATCGAAAATGTCGTTATAAGGTACCTGTTTGAGATCCATCAACATTTTCTTTCAGCTTTAAGAGAATGATTTACACATTAGTTGACCAAATAATTTTAAAAAAACTAAAGAAAAGGACAAATGGCATAGTAATAGATGTTTTCCCATTTAAGGAGCATATGCAGCATACAAATATCTCAAATTGGGTTAGTTGGCACGTTACAAAATCAATTTATGATCCCAGTATCTTGAAAACTAATATACAATCTTATTTCATGAAAACAAAATAATAATATGAAAACAAAATGCACATGTTAATAAGTAATAAAAGTGCATTTTTAGAAGATACCATACATTCTTAGACTGTACTAACTGTGCTGCGTACGCCAGTCTATACTTGTGAAATATAAAAAGGTCCTATATATAGATAACTGAAAATAGACAACTTAAGAGAAAGAAAGATGATGAAAGAATTCAAAATGTATTTGAGGAAATAATTCCTTGCGTAGCATGACCTCACAGGAATACAAAGCAAAATACATTCAGATCTCTCAATTTAGGCTAGCTGACAAAGAGTTAGAAAGAAAATCTATGAGAATGAAGTACAGAGAAGCAAATGAAAGAAAATCAGAAGAAAACATCAGGAATCGAGAGAGAGGGGCTGAAAACGAATTAACATTGAGCGTCGACAAGGGTTTTCATCACCATTACAAAAACTAATGTTGTTGTAACAAAGCATGGAGAAACACAAATAAAAGGGAACCAGAAGAAAACATGGGGAATCAAGAAAGAGAGACTGAAAAGGAAAAAAGTTGAGCATCAAGAAGGGTTGTCATCACTACTACGATAACTAATGCCATTTATATATGGTAAAATGATAACAGTGGCATGAAAGTCATTAATGAAACAAATGTACCAAGCAGATTGACTGATGATATGGGTGTACTTAGTTTGGGAAAAGAAGGCATTCCAAAAATTAACATCTGAGATTAAATATTTGGCTCTTCCAAATGCATTGATAGATGGTGGGTCAAGACTTAAGAGTATCTCCTTAGAATTTTTGGAATAAACTCAAAGGGCTCAAAGGGCCACCATTGATACCCACTATGTTCACACTGATAATGGTGAAGTAGATCAAAATTACACTGATAGATGTGTACCAGCAGAAGAAATTATAATTGAGTGTTAAATAATGTAATAAGACTTAACTAAAATTAATTAAGGTCAAAACCGATAACCTCCATAACTGCTGTAACCATTTGCTTGTAACCACTTTTTGGACTGCATAAATAAGATTTATGCACTGATCAAATCATAATGTGCTTTCACAAACATCTCTTCATTTGCTAACAGTGGTATCAAAGCCACCACTCGAAGAAGTCGGAAAAGGTATGAGTGTTCCTCATTCTACGAAACCCTGGTTCGCACAGGGGAAGCAGCGATCGAAGGTGGAAAGGAGAACGCAGTGAGGAGATCGAAAGTGAAGAGGAAAGAGTAGTCATGTCGACCTTCGACTTACACACAAAGCAGTCCCGTTCGAGTTGAACACGGGAGGAGACAAACACGGGTTTTTCGCGTCAAGAGGAGAAGACGCGTGGAAATAAAACACAGAAAGGTTGTGGAAATGATTTTTGTCGCGATCGATCCACATACTTTACGTTTTTGCAGTCATGGAGTCTCCCATCGAGGTCGTGGGTCGTGAAGGTGCACGTAGGACAATATACTCAGCGAAGGTTGTTGGTTGACAGTCGGCGAAGGTCGCTAGGGCTTCTAATCGCGAATCAAAATGAAAATTGCAGTCAAAACAACAGTGTTGAAAGGGCACCCTACAGTCGTTTTACATAGGCGTTGCAGGAGGCACAAAAAACGCCAACAGGAAGGGCACGAAAATAATCACGAAGGGCACAATTGCAGTCGTGAAGGGTTTGCAATCGAGCAGAAAAACGTGAAGATCTCGGGAAATAAATCAAAGATTTTTTGATACACCAACAATAAATGACGAGGACGGGCAGTCCCCAACAAAAATTCCCTTCATTTTATAATTTTTTGGATTTTTTAAAACAAATATTTTTTCTGAATAGTTGAAAGTTGAATTGAACGAAATCAGGGAAATTTTAAAAAAAAAATAGTTCAATCTTGCGGAATTTTATTTTATTGGTTACAAATTATTTTTCGGAGTGAAAAATGGGTAATATCTAAAATCTTGTCCTTCCTCAGGGCCAAAAATTAATTGGGCAAAATTATAATGTATGGAGTCATAAAATCTTGACGATTACGGAATTTTTTGATTGTGACAAGATAATACATGATACATAACACTGACCAGAAACGAATTTCGCCGATTATGACAAACATCATAAAGAAGCCCTTCTATTGTTGAAACTTTATGTGTCGAATGACATGATTCTGAAGGACCAGAATGCTACACAAGCAAGTGCACTACGGCCCAGTCTCAAGAACAAGTACCAGACTTCGAAAAAGAGTCGAGTACTTTATTTGAAAAATATGTTGTTTTCTACAAAAATGTCGGAAGGTGGGTCTCTATCAAAGCATTTATTACAGATGAAAGATCTTTGTGACCAATTGTCAACCATCAACAAAAAAAGTGGATGACGATGATATGGTGGCTCTTGTTCTCAACAACCTGACACCTTCGTATGAATCATTCGTAAAAGCTTTGCACCGGATGATATAGAGTACCACTCACTTTTGATCAAGTGAGTTCATGTTTGCTGCAAAAAGAACGTAGGCAGACACACTTCAATGTACCCAATTCTAGCCAATCAAAAAGTGCATTCCCTGTCCAATCCAAAGGGAAATGAAAAAGATATTCAGATACGTCTTCATCTTCCTCAAAATTCAAGGTAAAATGTTATTATTGTCAAAAATTCGATCATATTAAGAAAGAATGCAGAAACAAGAAAGCAAAAGGGCATGCAAATGTGGTAGCAATTGACGTTGAATCTGAGGAAGAATATGCTCTCATGGCATCATGTTTTGATGAGAGAACTACCAGTAATGGGTTTTTTTATTCCAATGCATCACGACATTTTACATGTCGAAAACACTGGTATGTTAAGTTTACTACAAAAGAAAGTTTTTCAAATTCAATTTCCTTGGGTGATGGTAGATCACACGCTGTAGAAGGGATAGGAGATATACGCATTGTATTAAATAATGTTGCAAAGTTCATAGTCAAGAATGTTAAGTATGTACCTAAGATGAACTAAAATCTTCTATCAATCAGTCATTTAACTGAAAACCCTCACATTACAGTGAATTTCTCAGGAAAGAAATGTATTGTCTAATATTAAAAATGATAGTCATAGCCCTAGGCATTGGGCAAAATGGCTTGTATAGACTTGTTGACCCTGCCACTTTCAGTTTGAATGCATTAATTGTGGAGGATAATACAAGTGTTGTATGGCATGAGAGATTTGGACATCTCAATCTTCAGTATTTGACCAAACTCCAAAAATCGAATATGGTTCTTGGATTGCCTACTATCTAGGTCAAGCAGGATATATGTGCAGGGTGTTTTTCTGGCAAATAGAAGCAGAAACCTTTTCCCACTGAAGGTCCCTAGAGAGCAACAGCGCTCCTTGATCTTGTTCATGCAAATCTATGCACGCCATCTTGGAAGTCATCTACTATTCTTGGTGCAAGGTATTTTTTGTTGTTCGTAGATGATTTTTTTAGAAAAATGTGGATCTACTTCTTGAACAAGAAGTCTGACTGTTTTGTTGCGTTTGTAAAATTCAAAGCATTGGTAAAAAATCAAACAAGTCGGTAGATCAAAGCTTTAAGATCCGATAATGGAGGAGAATTCACTTCAAAGCAATTTCAGACCTAGTGCGGTAAGGAAGGAATTCATCGGCAACTAACAACCCCATACACTCCTCAGCAGAATGGAGTGGTTGAAAGGTGAAATCGCACAATCATAGATATGGATCGATCCATGATGCATAGCAGAGGTGTGCCATATAAATACTGGGGAGAAGCAATAAACACGACAGTCTACAAACTGAACAGAAGCCCCTGCAAGGCTTTGGAAAACATCACTCCGGAATAACGCTGGTCTAGCATCAAACCAGAGGTAACACATTTTTGTGTTTTTTGTTCTGTTGTGTATGCTCTCATTCCTAAGAAACAGAGAAAGAAACTAGATTCTAAATGTGCACGATATTTTTTTGTTGGTTATAGTACTCAATCCAAGGCATATAGACTAATAAAATGTGTCTACTAACAAGATCATCATTAGTCTGGATGTTGATGTAAAAGAAATATAATCATTTTTTGTTTGTAATTAGCAAACTATCTCTGATAATTCAGATATTTCTAGCATTGTCATTCCTCTTAAAGATGAGGAACCACATGTTATGGAGACACCCTCATAGTCTTCAATGCAGCAATCTATGGCGAACAATCCATTAGTGTATCAGTGTTGTCGACTTGAGTCGACCACTTCTCCATCTGTTGTTCAACAGGAACAAGAATCCTTGGTACAGAAGAGACCCAAGTGGTATTACACCACTCTATTGTGTTAGGTTGTGGAGCTAAAAGCTTCACTGTATGCAGACATGGAGGAGGTTGCTGAGTGTCACAGTCACCGGCGTCGGTTAGGCCGACCGACGTCGGTCAGTGGTGGACAGGTAGCAACCAACATCGGTCAGGGGTCGGCCGACGTCAGTCACCTCCAGACAGACAGCGACCGACGTCGGTCGCCTATGCGGTTCCAAAACTGTTAGTTCACGAACAGTTTGTTAACGAACCAATTGTTTGCATGTAAAAGGCTAATTTTAGTCTTGAGTTGCGTGTCTAATTATTGTAATTAAAAGTCTAATTATTGTTTGTATGAGATCTATATAATAGACTCATGCTCTGTATTGTAAAGTGTGCTAGATAGAGAGAGGAAGGTTAGCTCCTTCAGAGGGAAGAGAGCAAGGGTAGCTCCTCATAGTGCCACAGTGCCAAGTGTGTATGATCAGGGAGATCTGCGGGAGAGCAAGATCCGGGAGTAGATCCACAGGGGTGCTGGTTTGGAGAATCATAAGGACTTGGTGAGACAAGGACAAGGGTTCTTCATGTGTGTATGATCTCGGTCGGCAGGTGTGCAAGGCCAGGTTGATTTGCGGTATAGCAAGATCAGGTGAGATCTACATGTGTAAGTTTCGGGATTTGCAGGGTGTTGCAAGATCAAGGAGATCTACTTAGAGTACGTGGTGTACTCGGACTTGGAGTACTTTAAGTACTTGGTCGGTGGTACTGGTAGTAGTGATACTGACTGGTTGGAGGTGAACAACAACTCTGTGTTTGAGTTGTTTGTTGTGATCGTAATTGAGAGAGAGCTTTGAGGGAAGATTACTGAGAGTCCTAGAGGTGTGGGAAGCCTCAGAGGTGTAAGAAGAGTGTGGCACTTCTTTATTGTAATTTCTTTCTGGAAGAGTATTAATACAATTGGGTATTGTCTCTCATATTCTGTGTTATTTCTGAATTTTAAGTTATTTGTTACTTCTAGTTAAATTCCGTGTTTAGTTGCTTATACAAAGGTAATCAACTATGCTCTTTATGAGCTGGGGTCCTGACATATTAGATGTACGAGAGGGGGATCTTCCTCAATCTCATACATGGTCTCGGCAACCAAAAAAGTCAATTGTGGATTAAAATGATGATGAAAAGCTTATCTATTTTGCTCTTGCTTCTGATCTTTTCACTATTTCAAAACCCCAGTGATATTTTGATGCACAGGGCAAACCTGAGTGGGAGAAAGCGATGCAATCAGAATATGATGCCTTGATGAGAAACGATACCTGGACATTGGTGGATTTACCTCCAGGGAAGCAACCCATTCGCTGCAAATGGGTGTACAAAGTCAAATGCAAGGTTGATGGTACTTTGGACAAGTACAAAACCCATCTTGATGCAAAAGAATTTTCACAACAAGAGGGAATAGACTATGAGAAGACTTTTGCTCCTACTGCAAAATGGTCACATTTTGGTTATTTCTTTCTACCGCATCTCAGTTTGGTTAGAAAGTATTTCAAATGGACGTCAAAAGTGCTTTCTTTAATGGCGATCTGGATGAAGTATACATGGTGCACCCTGAAGGTTTTCAAGAACCTGGTCATGATCATTTGTTTGCAAATTGATGAAGTCTCTTTATGGGCTTAAGCAGGCTCCTTGAGCCTGATACATCAAAATTGATCAGCATCTACAAGATTCTAGATTCAAAAGAAGTCCATCTGATCTGAATCTCTATATCAAAAGCACTGATGATGACATTGTGATACTCATTGTGTATGTTGATGACCTTGCCATCGCAGGTAGTGGAGACACAGCGATTCAGAAAGTCAGATCAAATTTGTGCACTGCTTTAGGCCTCCTACACTATTGTTTGGGTGTAGAATTCTGGCAACATGACCACTCCATTTTCATTGCTCAGGGCAAGTATGCCACTACTCTTTTGAAGAAGTTTGGAATGATAGATTGTAATTCTGCGTCTACACCTATGGAGGTAGGGCGAAATTATCAGCTCATAATGATTCATCACTGGTCAATGAATCATTATATAGACAGTCAGTGGGCAGCTTGATATATCTTACTACCACTCGACCAGATTTATGTTTTGTTGTTAGCTACCTTTCTCAATTTTTGTCTCAAACAAAGCTAGTACACTAGACAGCAACAAAAAATGTTTTGCGATATGTCAAAGGAACTCTTGACTTTGGCATTCTCTATCAGAGGATAGCACATTTCAGATTGATTGGTTATACAGACTCTGATTGAGAAGAATTAGTTGATACTCGAAAATCTACCACCGGGTATATGTTTTCCTTTGGTTCAGGGATTGTTTCATGGCAGAGCAAGCTTCAACATAACATTGCTCTCTCTTCCATTGACGCAGAATACAAAGCAACAGTCAATTCCAGTTGTGAAGCAGTTTGGCTAGTCGGATTTTTGCTGATTTGCAACTTCCTTCATATACACCTCCACTATTTTGTGATAATCAAAGTGTATTGAAGTTAGTAAAGAATCATGTTTTTTCATGCTTGCACAAAACACATTGAGATACATCGTCACTACATTCGACAATTGATTGATTCTAGTGACATTTCTCTTCACTTATGTGCTTCTACAGAGCAGCGTGAAAATTTAATGACTAAACCTCTTGGTTCTATTCTTTTTGTAAAGTTTCAAGACAAACTTGGAGTTGTCTCTAGTTTAGTCATTAAGAGGAGGTGTTAAATAATGTAATAAGACTTGACTAAAATTAGTTAAGATCTAAACCGATAACCTCCATAATTGTTGTAACCATTTGCTTGTAACCAATTTTTGGACTGCATAAATAAGATTGATGAACTGATCAAATCATCATGTGCTTTCACAAACATCTCTTCATTTGCGAACATTGAGGAGAAATAATTGATGTTGGATGTAATCAAAATATAGAGTATTTTACAACAATATAATATGATATTAAGGTGATCCTAGCCGGAGCAAGTAGAAGCCATACATGATTGGGAGCATTATAAAATGAGGTTAAGCTAGGGAGAGCTAAAATGATTATGGATGCAGTGAAAAATGCATTGATTGAAGAAAAACAGTCTGGCTCATGTGCCGATTTTGATTCCAAAGATAAGAGATTTAACCCAATGAAACAGGAATCCTACAATTGGATGATTGTTTAGAAGATAGCAAATGGGAGAATATGAAATGCTCCATCCAGTATATTTAATAAAGCTAGAAATATGCAAGAAAGCATAACCATTCTTAAGTATTGAAAAATAATATTTATGGAAAAGAAAAAAGGATACGCCATTGTACCTCATCAACATCAAAATGGAGGAAATTACAGGGCCACTTTTTCCAACCCATCCCAAACCATTGCCTTCTATAGGCTATAGCTAAATTTAGCCTAACAGCAACTATGCACGATATTTTCCAGACTATAGACCACGAGAAGCTGATTTTGATATGCATCCAGATTATCAGTATCTGTAAAATGATGTGATAAATATGGATGACACCCCAAGTCAATCACAAAACAATGGAAGAATCACATATGATAGCAATCAGGTCAGATCTGAATTCAGGATTTACTGCAGCTGCCATGAATATTTTATTTTTTTAAAGAGCAAAAGGAAGTTTTTGCATACATGTATAAGAATTTAAAAGGGGTGTACAATGAATTTCAAACAACGCTAGAAGCGAGATCAGATTCAATGTGAACATAGTAATGAGTGACTTGGTTCCTCCTGTTATAATTAAGATTTAAAAGGTGTCCATCTGGAATTGTATACATAAGACTGAGTTGATTCTAGGAACAATGTTGGTGAAGCAAAGACCATCATCAGATAACCACAAACATACCGCTAGAGTATAAGATGAAGTTCAAAGAATTCAAGAAATGGAGATCATGTTCAAGGTGTTAATGAGTAACTAGGTCTCTCTAGTGGTGCACATAAGACGGAATCAAATAAGCAGATAATTTTTTAGGACTAGCGAAGGTAAAATGTAATAACCAAGAAAGATTTGTCTCCAATACCCTGTACATAGATAATTTTGAAGATTTTTAGGTTGTACTCATTCTTAGATGGATTTTGGACATGGATTAGGGTCGTCAAGGAAGATAAGCTAAAAACAACATTTATTTTGGAGTTTGGCATACAAGTGTATGCCATTTTAGTCGTGTAATACACTGGAGACATTTCAAAAAGTCATAACTTTTGTATTCCCAGATATGTTTACAAAGAATTGATAGAATTTTCTAGATGATTGGTGGATGCATGGAATGAGAAATTATAACTTTATGCACTTTCTCAATGTATGAGATTGTGTTGGGAAGCAAGATTGTTAAACCCCAAAAAAGTGCAAGGTAACAGTACCATATGGGAAATTGCTCAGCCATGTGTCTCATCGGGCAGCTATAAAGATGGATCCTGATAAAGGTTAGGGTGATTAATGAATTGGGAGCACACATGTACATACCACAAGTCAGATCCTTTTTGGGGCAAGTTGGTTATTACCAAAGGTTCATAGAAAGCTATGCTGAACTGCTCATCCATTGGACTATCTATTGCAGACGGGTACACCATTTGAATTTGTTTGCAAGCAACATGAGGTGTGACATTGTGTGTATAACAAGTTGGTCAGTATGTCTATATTGGCTCATCCCAACTGAGAAATGGCTTTCCATTTTCATGATCATTCTTCGAAGTGTGCAATTGTGTGTATATTAGCTCACAAGGGATTCCATAAATTGTATCATTTATTGTATTTTACAAGCAGCTTATCAACCAAAGCAGAAATAATCCTACCAGCACAAAAAAAGATGCATTACACTTGAATAGATGATGAGGGCAAACTTTGATCAATATGCAGGCTCCTTGATAAATGTGCAATGCATATATATACTCAATGGACTGCTCAATAATTTGTAATGAAGGAGTTCCCGGCTGTATACCTTTTCTAGATATGAATGTGATTTTTGAAGAACAAGATGGAGATGGTGGAGCTCGATTCACTCATCAAAGTGGAATCTTGTATAACTAATGGATTTATTGAGTAAATACGTAGACAAGGATGATAAATGGCTTAGGGTACATTTGTATATCCAATTCTTGTGCCTCCAGACTTTCACATTTTCTAATGTCATCATCTATTCAACCCTTGGCTCACTTTTATATCAATATTAGCCAAAAGTTCACATTTTCACAACTTGCCTGACTAAAACAAGGACTTAATGAGAATGTTAGTGAATATGTGCTTAAATTCAAAACTGTGCTTACGAAAATATCTCACCAAAGTCCTGATAGCGAGTTAATTAGTATTTTCTCCAACAGTTTGCTTCAACCTCTCAAAGATAGATTGATGTTTAACATGTACCAATCTTTCGATAAGCTTTGCCATATGGTTTGCAACTATGAGATCAAACTTTTAGAGACCAACATGCTTAAATATGGGTCTAAAGCCCCTACCTCTAGCAAGTCCAAATATCAAGGTGAATCAACATTCAAGGCTAAGGCTAATGATACTCCTACTTTTTAAGCTAAGGATAAGGCCAAAAATGTAATAAACATAGTATTACAACCACCTGACAGGCTTGTCCTTCCTTATAGAACACCTAGACAGTTTACAAGGTTATTTGAGCCTCTCCACCAAGTACTTAAATGTTTACTTGAATGCAACATGATATCTTTGCCTCTACAGCATGAGTTGGAAACATCTCGACCTTTACCTAGGAACTATGATAAGAATGCATATTGTAAGTACCATAGATCTTCAAGACATTGTACAAATAGATGTTATGCATTAGACATAAGATACAAGATCTCGTTAATAGTATGTCATTCAAGTGGAAGGACATAACAATGCATTAACTGAATCAATTGCTTCACCAAACAAACACTTGAAAATCTTCAATAATCCACTTCTAAATCATGATACTACAAAGCCAAACAATATTCACTTGGCAATACCTAATATCTTACATGGTATTATAGGTATAGTTATAGGTTCGTAAGTTCTATCTATTACATTCTATGACCATGAGATTCCAATGGATAATTCTAGCAATGGTCAACTATTTGTAAATGCACATGGCATTATGGTAGACAATGGTTCAAGTCAAAACTTATGTACAATGTCAATCCTTGCTTGCAAAGGGTATATTCAACAAGACTTACTTGGCAAAACCATGGTTCTTAAGAGTTATGATGTCTTACATAGACACCTCTCAGGGGTATCAGCGACCTATCAATGTAGGTCCTAAGACTCTTTTAGTATAGTTTTATGTCTTGTCGAATGACAGGACATAGCCTATGGCTAAATCAAATGAGAGCTATACCATCCACATTACACCAATATCTTAAGTTTGCACATGATGACAAAGTATTTACTGTTTGCAGCACACCTTATGAGTTACCTATACAACATCAACAACAACAATTGGTATTACCGAAAGTGCTTTGTATACAACAAATCATTCAACCTCAAGTCACATCTTCTAGAGTTACACCTCCTACAATCATGGTTCCTAAAATTACACCACTCAGAGTTATATGTAATGTCCCCTTCTCAGGATTAGTGTCATATGAAGACCCTTAGCCTATTATGTGGTGGTTTCCCATAGGCTAAGGGGATGAGGAGAAGGGAAACGTGGTTTTGATGAGCTAAGTTACCCAAAAGGTAGCTTATTGTTGGCAACTTATGTTTAAATTTAACATGAAGAGGACTTTTCTAATTGGAGTAAGTCAACACTTAATTAGAAATTAAAAAAGGTCACTGTATGAATTATAGTGAATAACCCCCCCCCACTTCAAGCACCCCACTTTGGAGATTGAGCCAAGAAAAAGGTATAAAAGAAGATGGAGGGGTTCATTTGTGGGATCTATAATTCATCTATCACTTGATTTTGTGAGTTGAGCAATTTTACTTCTACTTTCAGCTATTGAGGACGAAAACCCTTTGGCAATCAAATCTAAGGGACAAAAACCCTCAACTTCTAATGGGAGCTTCATTCAAGGGTCACGATTGAGCGAAAAGTCATTGAACACAGACTAGAGCATTAGTTTTTAGTTGGTGCATTAGCTAGATGGTTGTTTGGGGCTAACAACTTGTTGGAGGGCTCTTTGGCATGCTGATGTCATCCTTTGGAGGGCTGACATCACCCTAGGGAGCTGGTTTTAAGGGTTGTTTAGTGTGTGGTTTCATCTTGGGCTTGCCAAGACTATTTCGTGCTTGATACAACAGCAATTTATTAGTTGGTTGGTTAGTTATGGTTGAAATTGCATTGGTATGATCCGCTGTAAATTAATTAATTTACAGTGTAATAATATTTTATAAAAAAATCAAATTTGAAGTTGTAAGGATTCTACTCTTGAAATAAATTGAGTTTCTTAGTTGTCTGAGGGTTTCTATGTTGATTGTATTATTTCCTATAATGTTTTATGGATCATTTTCATAATTTTGTACTTTCACATTAGGGTTTCAGTAAAATTCCAAAATTTCATTAATTTGCCCTAAAAGGGATTTTTCAGTGGTATCAAAGCCATCTCCTTGCCAACGATGGGAATTGAGTTGTCTGCAAGTTCTACTACATACAACGCAGTGATGGAGAGCTTAGATATTACACACGAGAAAGAAGAAAGGATTTAGAACAGCAAAGAGAAAGGTTTGAGCAACTAAAGCACAAGAATATGGATGATCTAGATGCAGATCGTGTTCAATTTGAGAAATTCGCTCAAAATCAAGAGCATATGACAAATATGATGGCTGAAATAGTTCGCACCATGCGGGGCATGAATGCAAACCATCCTTCCAATGGTGAAGGGAGTGTTTCAGGGGCCAACAACCACCACCCTCCTACACAAAGAACGGCAGTTGGATCTACAGCTCGGCCTTTTCAGCCTAACTTCATTTGTAGAGAGTAAATCATTCCTGAGATGGAGGTTCAGCATTCAGTGATGGATGATATTGCTGCAAGTTATGCAGAGTACAAGACTCTTCCACCTAATATCAAGGGAGAAATGACCCTCACTAACTTCATGGAGCTGAAGAGGAACAAAGAGTGGCCTAGAGCTGATCCTAGACCTCGAAATAATCAAAGGGATCTTCAACAAGTTTTGGGAAAGCTCACTCTTTCTACATTTGATGTATCTACCAAGAGCACTGCTCGAGCTTGGATCCAAAAGGTGGATACATACCTTTCTCTCCAGCCTATTATGGAAGATGAAGCCATCAAGTTTGTTACTTTACATCTTGCGGGCACGACACGAGTGGTGGTACCATGGATTGGTCACACAAGGGCACAACCTCATCAGCGCTTATGATGAGTTCAGCAAGAGGTTCATTGAAAGGTTTGATAGGGTTGATCCGAAGATCCATTTTAGAGAGTTAACGCAGCTGAAACAAAATACTTTCATGGATGATTATGTGGCTAAATTTTAGAGAGAGTCAGTGATAGTACCAAATGTATCCGAAAGGAGGCTTCTTATATTGTTTGTTGAAGGATTGGTTGATCCACTCATGAGTTTGGTCAAGACTTTCAACCCTTATTCTCTCCAAGAAGCCATCAAAAAGGCTTGTGATCTAGCTCCTAAGGGCCAATTTCTGCCTTTAGGACAGCAAAGGACATTCTTTTGGGTAGCTTAGGACTTCACCTTTTGGGCAACCAAGGACAACCCCATATGATCAGCAAAGAAGGCCATATCATCAAGGTAACATGCAGCAAAAGGAGTTGCCAAATACAAACAAAGAAGTGGAATCAAAGAATGAGTTAAGGAGGATAAATTTGTGCTTCACTTGCAAAGACCCTTGGACATTGGGTCATCATTGCCTTGGCAAATGGCACGTTCATAATATTGTGGTAGTATCAAATGGAGAAGAAGAAGAAAGGGAAGAACCGAAAGAAGAAGAGCAAGAAAAGAAAGAAGTTGACCATACAAATAGCACCCTTGCCACATTATCCGGTGCTCCTAGATATCACCATTTTAGAGTGAGAGGAGTATTGCAAGGAAAGAGGGCAACTGTGCTAATTGATAGTGGGGCAACCCACAACTTCATTGATGAACGTTTGGTATCTAGATTTGGGCTGCACACTGAAGATTTCAAGGGCATCAATGTAACAGTGACGGATGGCTTCACCATCCCAAGCACAAAGAAACTTCAGCAACTGAATATCACTTTGGAAAGGCATAAGATTGATAATGATTTCTATGTGGTTGGGATTGGTGAGACTGACATACTCATTGGGGTGCAATGGTTGCATTCTCTAGGAGAATTACCCAAAATTACCAAACCATGAAGCTGAGATTCAAATCAGCAGGTAAAGAAGTGGTGTTGTGTGGTATGGCCAATGGAACTCCAATGGTAGTGACAGCGAAAAGAATGAAAAAAAACTTTTCATAGAGGGCAGGTTACTTGGGCAGCAGAGTGCTTTGTGAGTTCTACAGATCAAAAATTGGAGTAGAAGCAGTATCATAAGGATATTCAACCCATCCTTGATAAGCATGCTAAGGTTTTCCACAGTATTCCACATGGACTACCACTAGATAGAGGTTTTCAACATATCGTTGAGTTGGAGCCCGAGACTAAAGCGGTAATAACCACTCCATGACACCATACTAGAGCCTACAAAGAGGAAATTGAGAAAGCCATCCAAGAATTATTGAAGATGGGACATATAAGGCATAGTTCTAGTCCTTTTGCTTCTTCGGTTGTTCTAATGGAGGAGAATGATACCATGAGGATGTGCATTGACTACCACCTTTAGAACAAAAAGAATAAAAATAAGTACCCCATACCTTGGATCGATGAGTTGATTCATGAGCTACATGGAGCCATCTACTTTTCCAAGATTGACTTGAAGCCCGAATATCACCAAATTCGGATAAGAGAAGAGGATGGTCAAAAGACCACTGTTAGATGTCACTTTGGGCACTGTGAATTTGGTTATGCCCTTTGGATTAACCTATGCACCAACAACTTTCAAAACTTGTATGACCAATGTCTTTAGACAACACTTGAGGAAGTTTGTTTTGATCTTCTTTGATGACATCCTAATATATAGTAAAACATGGGAGGAGCATCTCCAACACTTGGACATACTGCTGGGGATTTTGGGATAAGAAACACTATCTGCAAAAGTGTGAGTTTGGGATGTCTGAAATTTTGTATTTAGGCCATGTGATCAATGCCTAAGGAGTCCATGTTGATCAACAAAAGATCCAAGCAATCATGGATTGGCCTCCACCTACAACTATGACACATTTGAGAGGTTTTTTGGGTTTATGCAGCTATTATAGAAAGTTTGTCAAAGGATTTTCTCAACTTGTTCTGTTGATGGATTTAACCAAAAAGGGATTTTTCAGCTGGTCAAAATAGCACAAGTAGTGTTTGATAAACTCAAGGAAATGATGAGTTCATGACCGGTACTTATTTTGTATTTCTCCATCCCTTTTGTGCTGGAATGTGACGCTTCAGGTGAAGGAATAGGGGTTGTTTTGATGCAAAAAGGGCATCCAATAGCCTTTGAGAGCTGGAAGCTCAAAGAGGTGGAGTGTACGTTCTCTATTATGATAAATAAATGCTCTAGATCATGCATGCATTGGCCAAATTCAGGCACTATTTGATTTGTGGCAGGTTTGTGGTCAAAACCAATCACAAAGTTTGAAGTATTGTCTCAACCAAAAGGATTTAAATGATAGACAACAAAAGTGGGTAAGTAAACTTCAATCTTATAACTTTGATATTAGTATGTCAAAGCAAAAAACAATGTAGTTGTTGATGCATTGTCTAGAAAGCCTATTCTTTGATCCTTGACAAAGATTATAGTTGATTGGAAGGCTTTTATAACAGATGAGTATGCAAAGAGCAACTTTATTACTTATGTCCTTAAAGGTAAAAATGAAGATGATAGATACAAGGTGGACAGTCTTACTTTCTACAAGAATTGGATATTTTTGGTCCCCGAGTCTAAGATGAAAAATAAGATATTGAGAGTTGTTCATGATACTCCCTTGGCTGGTCATACAGGGTATTTTAAGACATACAAACAAGTGAGGGAAAGATTTTTTTGGAAGGGACTCAGCGGAGAGGTCCTTCAATACATCCGAAAGTGCCTCACTTGCCAACAAAATAAAGTTAAGCAAGTTTTTTAGCCGGTTTGTTGCAGCCCTTACCTATTTCTACTCAAAAATGAGAAATTATCTCTATAGATTTCATCACGGGACTTCCCGTAGTTCAAAGTAAGAGTTGTATGTTTGTGGCGGTTGATAAGCTCACCAAATATGCTCATTTTTTTGCAATTTCAGCCAAGTACAATGCACCTCTAGTGGTTGATATCTTTTTCAAAGAAGTTTTTAAACTTCATGGGCTGCCTATAAACATTGTGAGTGATAAGGAAAGTAGGTTCATGAGTTTGTTTTGGCAAGAGCTCTTCTATTTGACTGGAACAGAGTTGACTCCTAGCACTAGCTATCATCCACAAACCGATGGGCAAACTAAGATAGTGAATAAGTGGATTGAAAGGTACCTAAGGAACTATGTTGCAGGGCAGCAATCAACCTAGATTAAGTGGTTGTACATGGGTGAGTATTGCTACAATACATCATATCACGTGTCCAGTGGTATGTATCCCTTTAGAGTCTTGTATGGATATGATGCACTTTCTTTCATGGATTTAGTTTTGACAGATAATAGAGTGCCTACAGACAAGGATTTAGTTTAGCAAAGTCAAGATATATTGGGGGTGCTCAATGAGAACCTCCAACGTGCCCAAAATCAACAGAAGTTGTATGCAGAGCAACACTGGTTGGAGAGGACTTTTGAGGTGGGAGACATGGATTTTTTAAGGTTGCAGCCCTATAGCCAATATTCTCTCAAACATAGTGGTACAGAAAAGCTCAAACGCCACTTCTATGGTCCTTACAGAGTTCAGAGGAGAATTGGAGAGGTTGATTATGAGTTAGAACTGCCAAAGCATAGTCGGATCTGCAATGTGTTTTATGTTTCGTGCCTCAAAAGGGCACTAGGGCAGCATATAACTCCTATAGAATTACCACGTTGTTAGCAAATGAGAAGAGATGTTTGAAAGCACTTGATGATATGAGATCAGTGCATCTATGTTATTTAAGTAGTCCAAAAATGGTTACAATAGTTATGATTATGGAGGTTACAGAAGTTATTAGTTAGGCTTAACTAATAAGCAATTAATCCTTTACATTATTTAACACCCCCTCTTAATGACTAAACCGGAAACAACACCAAGTTTGTCCCGAAATTTTACAAACAAAATAAGACCAAATAGTTTACTCATTACATATATAGACTGATCAATAGATATCAACATGTAATCTGCAATCCTCTGACATTTTGTTGTCTAATGTGGAAAATTCGGTGTAGACAGCAACCGAACATGATAGCCAACAGTAAAACGAAAATCAGGCCATGTGGATATAAGATGTAGCAAGTTGTCCACCAAGTCTCTGATGAGTGATTCATTGACCAGTAATGAATCATCAATCGTTGATGATTTCAGCGCAATCTCCAAAAGTCTGAATCTAGAACCTTGGAGATGTTGATCAAATAAAACATCCCAGGCTTGTGAAGACTGCCTAAATCCATACAAGGACTCAATCATCCTGCAAAACAAATGATCACTATGGGGAACCTGAAAACCATCACCTTGTACCACATAGACCTCATCCAAATATCCAGAGAGAAACAACTGATTTGTGACCATCTTCACAGTATAAGCATCCTCATCTATCCCCCTTGTTGGAAAAAGCCTTTCGTAACAAGAGCCATTTATTTGTGCAAAGTACAAAATGTATCCACCCATTTGTATCCAATGGAGTGTAGAACTGGCCATTCAGGTACCATACCAAGGTTAGAATCTAAAGTAAAATGACCATACTCTACTGAACAAACAACCTTATTCCCGGTTCTCTGAGCCAGTGAATTTGACCAAGGCATTTCATCTTTTTGCACAATTACTAGTGCATCCAACTGAGATTGAGGAATTGCATCCAACTGCACATCCTGTATAGTGGATATGCCCTCCACCACTAATGCATGTAAGTTGATTGGATCAGGGTCAACAAGCCTATCCTTCCGCACATCTTGTATGGTGGATTCATCTTCCACTTGTGCATCTACGTTGACTGTGGTAGAGTCAACGAGTCTATACAAACCACCTTTCCCAATACCCTGAGCAATTACCTTATCCTGTCTTATATCAAACACAACACACTATTTTCCAGAGAAATTTACAGCAATACTGGGATTTTCCATTAATTGAATAATAGACGAGATTTTTACTTAGGCTAGGAACATACGAAACATTACTAATTATGATTTTTTTTGCATTATTCAATTATATACGAACATCTCCTATCCCCTCTACTGCATATGACATGCCATCAACTAAAGAAACTGAATCAAAATGGTTTGTACTTGCAGTAAATTTAACATACCAATCTTTACAACATGTAAAATGCCTAGATGCACCGAAATCAATGAACCAACTATTGGTATGTGAGTGTGAGTATGATGTCACAAGGGCATACTCTTCTTCAGATTCCCTTTCTTCAATCACTGCCACATTTGCTGCTTGATTGGTTTGTTGAAAAATTACAAACTGTCGCTTCCAGCAATCCTTTTTCATATGCCCAACCTCATGACAATAAAAACATGTTACATGATACTTAGAAGATGGATCCGCAGAAATACATTTCCACTTCCCTTACCCCTTCGCCTAAGCAGCAAGTGCACTCTCTTCTTGTCCAACACTAGACTCCTCTGCTTGTGTCTGTCTCCGTTCCTTCTGTAGTAGATACGAACTAACCTAATCAAATGTCAGGGTCTAGCTTTCCGCCATCAAATGAAGAGCCTCTACGAAAGATTCGTAGAATGGCAAGTTGTTCAGAACCAGTGCCACCATGTCGTCATTATCAACTTTCTTGTTAATAGCTGAAAGCTGGTCTCGGAGATCTTTCATTCGAAGTAGGTGATCTAACAGAGAATCACCCTCATTCATCTTGACAAAAAATAACATATTTTTCAAGTACAACACCCGACTTTTCTCTGAAGTCTGATACTTGTTCTGCAAACTGGTCCATATTGCACTTGCCATAGTGGCATTCCGGACCTCAGTGATCATATCATCTAACACAAATAGCTTCAGCAACAGCAAGGCCTCCTTATGACATTTGTCATAATCCGCAAAATCTGTAACAGTTCTTGCCTCAGTGCCAAGAACAATTTTGTCACACCTGCAATATTCCGCAATCGTTAAAATTTTATGACTCCACACGTTATAATTTTGCCCAGTCAATTTTTGGGCCTCAGGGAGGACAAGGTTTTGAATATTGGCCATTTTTCACTCCGAAAAATTATTTTGAACCAATAAAAATTCTCGCAAAAATTGAACTATAATTTTTTATTATTATTATTATTTCCCGATTCCGTTCAATCTTTCACCCATTCGAAAAAAATATTTGTTTTAAAAAATCTGAAACAAATAAATGAACTCACAGGAATTCGTGCATGCATGGGTTTGTGAAGAAACCCTTGACAATTTTTCTGCATCATGTGTCTTCGATCTGCACCCTGTGTCTTCGATCTTCCTACAGCGTGTGTAGACGTCCTTCCCTCGCGGTGTCTATGCCCTCGACGTCCTTTGTGCAGCGTCAAAGAAACCCTTCTAGTGGGAAAACCCTCGCGTTTTGTTGTTGTGAACTCCACTGTCCCTTCTCGCATCGTTTCTTTCCGTGCTCGCATGTCGTGCCCTTGGTGTGCTACGACACAAGACTTTCATTTTCACTATCTTGCTTTCCCCTTCCACAATTTTTTCAACGGGATTGTCGTTTTCTTTTCACCGTGAATGGATTGTGCCTTCTTTCCGTCGTGAATGGACTGTGTCTTCCACAAAGCTTGCTGGGAGATTTCACAACCCTTGCATGTTTCCGAAAAACCACAATTGGTGTTTTGTGCAACCTCACTATCCACGACCTCTGCAATGTCCACAACCTCTGCAATGTCCATGACCTCTGCAGACTTCTATCTTCTCTTCCTCCTCCCGTTTGTACCCTAACACCAGGGTTTCCTCGAACGAATCACCCATACCTATCCCAGCTTCCTCGAGTGGTGGCTTTGATACCACTATTAGCCAATGAGAAGAGATGTTTGAAAGCACTTGATGATATGAGTTCAGTGCATCTATGTTATCTAAGCAGTCCAAAAATGGTTACAACAGTTACGATTATGGAGGTTACAGAAGTTATCAGTTAGGCTTAACTAATAAGTAGTTAAGCCTTTACATTATCTAAAACATAGTGTGGCAAAGAAGCTCAAATGCTGCTTCTATGGTCCTTACAAAGTTCAGAGGAGAATTGGAGAGGTTGATTATGAGTTAGAACTGCCAGAGCATAGTCAGATCTGCAATGCGTTTTATGTTTCATGCCTCAAAAGGGCACTAGGGCAGCATATAACTCCTACAAAATTACCACATTTGGATGATAAGGGCAAGTTGATTTTGATTGCAAAATCTATCATAGAGGTCAGAGAAAGGAAGTTGGGGAATAGGAGCATCATGGAGTACTTGGTTCGTTGGGAGGATCTACCCATTGAAAACGCCACATGGGAAGGGGCAGCTAGTTGGCCGCATCCTGGCTTGCAATTGCTTGGGGACAAGCAATTTCAAGAGGGGAGGACTGTAACGTCCCCTTCTCGAGATTAGTATCATATGAAGACCCTTAGCCTATTATGTGATTTCCCGTAGGCTAAGGGGATGAGAAGGGAAACATCGTTCTGATGAGCTATTTAGCCAAAAAGTAACTTATTGTCAGCAACTTATCTTCAAATTTAAAATAATGGGGACTTTTCTAATTGGAGTAAGTCAACGCTTAATTAGAAATTTAAAAAAATCACTTTATGAATTAAATTAACCCCCCCACTTGGAGCACCCCACTTTGGGGATTGAGTTGGAAAAAAGGTATAAAAGAAGATGGAGGAGTTTATTTGTGGGATCCATGATTTATCTATCACTTGATTTTGTGAGTTGAACAATTTTGCTTCTACTTTCAGCTATTGAGGATGAAAACCCTTCAGCAATCAAATCTAAGGGCCAAAAACCCTCAACTTCTAATGGGAGCTTCATTCAAGGGTCACGATTGAGCGAAAAGTCATTGAACACAGATTAGAGCATCAGATTTTGGTTGGCGCATCAGCTAGAGGGTTGTTTGGGGCTAACGACTTCTTGGAGGGCTCTTTGGCATGCTGATGTCATTCTTTGGAATGTTGACATCACCCTAGGGAGCTAGTTGAGTGTTGTTCAACATGTGGTTTCATCTTGGGCTTGACCAAGGCTGTTTCGTGCTTGATATAACATCAATTTCTCAGTTGGTTGGGTCTGTTATGGTTGAAACTGCATTGGTATGATCCATTGTAAATTAATTAATTTACAGCATGAAAATATTTTATAAAAAAATCAGATTTGAAGTTGTAAGGATTCTACTCTTGAAATAAATAGAGTTTCTTAATTGTATGAAGGTTTCTATGTGGACTGTATTTTTTCCTATAATGTTTTATGGCTCATTTTCATATTTTTGGACTTTCACATTAAGGTTTTAGTAAAAATCCAAAATTTCATTAATCTGCCCTAAAAGGGAAATTTCATTATTATACATACTCATCCACATCACAAGATTGTCTAAAAGCACCTACAAAGAGTTCAACTACTCAACAAAACATTTAAACTAATACATGTGTTTCTTTCTGAGATGTTGCGGGGCTCCTATAACCCATCACTGCGATGTCTTTCTTAGTGATGATGATTCAAGTTACCATACAACTCGCGATCACATTTCCAATACTTCTAGTGACACGTCTAACTCCTGACATCCATGGTCCACAAGGTCCTCAGACTTTGATCATGAGGAGTGGACAGCTTACCATGGACATTTAGACAAAAAATTTAGCTTTGCTAGCCTATCTCATGCACTTCAACGATACAATATATTATACGCAGCTTCTTTTTCTCCTTTCTTTTATATGTCATGCCTTTTATGTGCATTCTTCTAGTGTCGTGTTCCATTTTTGGGTGCATCATGCTTCCTCTAGCTTTTCATTGCCTTCCTTGAGTTGTACCTTGCCTTATGTTGCTTCTTGGTCTATGTTCTTGCCTTGGTTTGCATGGCCATTCTTCTAGCCCCTTGGTTTGTTTTGCTTGCTTTATTACCTTAACCTGTGCCCCTTTTATTTTTTGATCCCATTTGAAAAACCTACGTGTACTTCCCAATGATGACAATGTATATATATCGAGGCCTTCCACCATAGCATACACTAAGTTCTAAGGGAAGTTGTAGGTTAGTAGGAATCCTCCTCTTCCTGCTTTTCACTTTCAATATCTTGCTTGATTGAGCTCTCCTTGCTTCTTTTTGCTTCCGTCCCTTGGGTTCCTCCTTGTTTGGCCCATTCTTCTAGAAAATAATAAAAATGCAAAAAAATGGATAAACATTAAAATCAAAATTTTCTTTATCTTTAACTTTGTCGATCGCATAGTGACACATTGATATATATTATGTTTATGTACCTATACTAGAAATTTATGTTGGAGAATTAATCTTATTTAGATCCTTTCCTAAGGCGTTAGGAGTGTGTTAGTTAACCCTTTATTTGGGATAATATTTTATCCCAAGTTTTATTCATGTGTGGAGAATTTGTATTTATGTGAATTATTAATTTACATAAATCCGGATTCCATGAGGTGTCACTCACCTCTTTGCCCTCCTTAGGATTTTGGAAGTTACTTGCATGTAACTCTTTCCCCCCCACACGACACATACATCCTCCTCAATTGTAAGAGGATTAGGGACACTTGGCACACATGCTAAAACTTGCACATGTGACTCCTTATTCCTTCTCTCTTTTTGTTGAGCTCTTCTCCTCCTCTCTTCTTGCCTTTTGGGAGTTCTTTGATCTTGATCTTGCTCTTGCTCTTGTATCCTTGTGATACTCTTTTGACTTAAGGTCATTCTCTCTCTCTTTCTTAGCTTCTACATGCTATGTATTTGGAGATTCATTGTTTTCAAGGCTTCTAATAAAATGTGAGGTTTTTCTCCATTTGACGGTTTCTCCACTTGTCAACTCTCTTCTCAATCTTGTGGCTTGATTCTTTCTTGAGGTAATATTATTTGTTTATGTTTCATTTATTCACTTTCAACATCATTTAATGTCTATCTTGGGATAAATCCTAATAATTAATATAATCATTATCACGCACATGCTTCTCATGGTATCTTGTGAGATGGATGTAGGTTATAAACATTACATATGATTATGAATTTACAGATGCTTTGTGGCTTCATTACGCCCATACCCAGGGGCACTCTCACATTGGGGACATGCACAGGCTGGGGGCATCTTTTAAGTAGGTCTCAGCATCTATCCTTCCTACTTTCCATTTTTCATATAGAGATTTATATCGTTGCTTATACATAGCTTGCTCTAGCTTACGTCTTGTGTGTTGCATTACATTGCATGTTATCTTTCATGCCCTATGGTTGCTCAATTGCTTGCATGTGTGTGCTTGTACTTGTGTGCTTGTGTGTGTTGCTCATCACATCTTGTCCACTATTGTCCATAGACGATCCTCTAGTCGTCATGTCGTGTAACTGATTGCTTGTGAGTCACATTGTTTGCTCAATGGTTACATCTACTATGTGTGGTTACATGATTGTGTGTGATTGCATTGTCTATACTATGCAATATCTTATGTTTGGTGCTATGATCCATATCGTGCACACTATTACTTGTAGCCTACCACGCTTATTGCCTACATTTCCATGGTCTTTACCATGCATCTATTGGGGCATAATACTACTATTGTATGTGTGCTTCATTGCTATATCTCAGCGTCCTAGGGGCAAATTGTTATATTGGGGCATATTGTCTATCTCCTTATCAAGCTTATTACTTATGCATTGCTATTCGGGGCATCAAACTCACACATTCCTAGAGTTTGCTATCTATACATTGCAATTAGGATACACATGCATTCTCCATGAGCATCATTGATTCTAATTCACTTATATGGAGTTTACTCTACCCATGTGTCTATTGATCCTACACTAATATCAAGACATCCCATGTCCTCCATATACCTAGTCAGACTATATTGGGTACTTTTATTGCTATATCTTGTCTACATCGGTGCATATCATTTGTCCTGCTTCACTAAGTCCTATCTGGACATATCACTTTCCCCTCCTTTTTACTATTACACCCTCGCATGGGTCACATATTCCCATTGAGCCTTACATGATGATATCTTTTAATTACTAAATACATGTGTTACAAATGTACTTCCACGAATTAAAACAAATAAGCTTATTTTCTATGTTACACATGGTACATTTAATCCTTTTCTTTTGAGATGAGTGATTTGCAAGACCATCACTCACCTCAAAAGGGAGGCACCATTCTATCACAATATTTCCAAAATTCCAAATGGTTACCACAAATATCACCAAATATGTAACCAAATATATACTTCTCTAATCAAGAAGTATAGTTTTGCCCTTGTGTCGTTGAATCCCATATTTCATTTCCATTTTTCAATTTCAGCACCAAAGTTTTAAGAGTGTCAGCATGGTTTGCGTACCAAGTGTATTTTGTCATATGCTCAATTTCCTGGTGGTACTTATTTCATTTTGTTAAATTCGCACTTATTTACCAAGACAATGATTTACTTGCATGCATTCACATTTGCTTGTAGGTAGACTCGAGTTGTTGACATTGGATCATGGGTAAACCAATTCCAGAAATACAAAGTCTTCATCCTTCCATCCCTATCATGAAAATACTTAGGCATGCATTTATTTTTGTTTTATTTCGATACCCACGCATGCATACATGCACACATCATAGTGGGGCATTATGTAGACACCAAATTTTCATACTAGCCATGTTTTCACTATATCATTTTCATGTTTTTGTGCACTTAGCTCATTTGCATACATTTGGCTCTTTTCAATACATTTTCCCTCACATCAAACCCCTCAATCTTGCGTCTTTTGCATTACCTCATAAACTCTTAAGATCTATCAATTGTCTACATCAAAATCAATTTAGTCATCCTTCGTCTAGCTTGAACTCTATTTTTTAGTCTTTTCCTATCATTACCATAATCGGCAGTGGCTAATTTTGGTTACTTGCCTTTTGTCATCCTTAGTCCTTTCCACCACATGCTAATTTCCCATGCCTTGATTGTCGATTCTCACTATTTTATATGGTTGACCTACGCACGAATGTGTTTTTATGGAGCCTATATATATAATTGTACCCTAAACCATTTATCATCATGAACATTTGGGATCTCCTTCATTCCAAATTCTTGCACTACACATTGAGTATATCCATTGCACATTTGTCAAGGAGCCTACACATTGATCAAACTCTGCCCTCATCATCTATTCAAGTCTTGTGCCTACACACTTGTACCATAAGAAGATTGCATTATGGAGCATATAGTTGCATTTGAAAATCTTGGAAGAGAAGGTGAAGTCTTTTCTCTCATATGGGTTGGGATTGTTCACGAAACACTAGAACTACATTAATCCACAATTCTGAGCATGTAGATTATGTCGTTGAAACCCTCAAGGAAGGTCAACCACTAACCTTGAACATTTTCTATATTCTTGCGATCTAATTTCAGCACATTAGGGACGTCTGATTATTGTAATTTATTGTATTTGTTTGATACCCTCAGTGTGCCATTGTTTTGTAAGATTGTGCACCACTAAACCATAATTTATCAAAATAGTATAAAATATATTTGTCTGCACATGATCGACACAATGTATTAGTGATGAATAAGATGCTTGTATGAATAATTTAATGTGGAATTAGGTAGCAACACTGTTAGTACAACTTATGAGGATGGTGGAACAAACACATTTTGCTCGAAAATAATATCATCTCACAAATGCAAACCTAAATGTCTAAGCAAAAAGGTCATTCGAGGTAGATGTGTAGGACAGCATTGACATTGTAATGGACTGAAAAGCATTCTACTTACAAGGAGATGAAAAAATAAAATAACAATGAATCCTTAAGCAATGAGATGGAACATAATGTTGAAAATTCATAATCTTATTCGACAATGGTGGAATGAAGGCAAACTTTTGTATGGAACTCGCATGTTTATGTTTGTCAAAAGATTGAATTATATTAAGACTAAATTGAAACCATGGAATCGGACGGAATTTGGGGATATAAAAGAAAGAAAGCAACATATCCATAACACGTTAGAGGAGATCAATGCAGATATAAGAAATTTTAGGGTTAATGACGAGTTAGCTAAAAAGGAAATTATGTGGCAACAGAAATCTAGAATTCAATGGTTAAAAGAGGGTGATAAAAATACAGCTTATTTTCATAAATCTTTGTTGGCACATACGTCTCATAATTACATAAACTCCTTACGAACAGCTGATGATAAGAAAGAATACTCCCTAGAAGGAATGCAGAAAATTGCTTCAGAGTATTTTTCTAATCTTTTTACTGCAGTCTTTTTGGATGATGTGGCACAAAAAGAAGTATTGGCAAATATTCCAAAGATTATTTCAAAATAGGACAACCAAGAACTATATACTCAAGTTTCGGAAGGGAATTAAAAACAATTGTTTTCACAATGAAAAAAGGAAAAACACCTGGTCCAGATGGTTTTCTGATTGAGTTTTATCAAGCATTTTGGGACATCATTAAAAATGAGCTTCTATAAGTAGTGGAGGAAGCACGAAAGGCCAAAACTATCCTAAAAGAAATAAACAAAGCCTTTATAGCTCTAATTCCAAAGGCATCTGAAGTGGAAGAGATAGCAGGTTTCAGACCTATAGTTTTATGCAATGTTCTCTACAAAATTATTACTAAATTAATGGTAGAAAGATTGAAACTTTTAATGCAGAAGATCAGATCCCCAGAACAAGGAGGATTTGTCCAGGGATGGTGAATTCATGAAAATTCTCTTGGCCCAAGAAACTTTACACTCCATGAAAATGCAGAAATCTCCTTCAATGTTTACCAAATTGGATCTATCAAAAGCTTGTGATAAAGTAGACTGGATATTTTTATGTCAAGTTTTGACTCAGCTTGTTTTTTCTCAAGATTGGATTAATTGGGTTCCAGCTTGCTTACAATCAGTGTCGTATTCCATTATAATTAATGGAAATCCCTCAAAGATTTTTGGTGCTTCCCGAGGAATTAGGCAAGGTGATCCAATTTCTCCATTCTTATTCATCATTCTGGGTAAATGTTTGAGACGACTAATGGCTAAGGAAAGGAATGACAAAAAGATAGGTGTAAAGCTTGCGAAAGGAGTCGGTCCTCAGACTCATTTACAATTTGTTGATGATTCTACACTTCTTGGAAAAGCTACATGTTTGGAATCTTCACAGATGCAAAATAATCTTCAGATTTTTACCAGAGCCATTGGACAACTTATTAATCAAGACAAATCCGACATTATATTTTTTCATTGCTCTGAGAGATAAGAAGATTTGATTCTTGATATATTTAAGTTCAAATGGGGCTCTCTTCCGATTACTTATCTAGGAGTACCACTTGCAAATACTCAATTAAAAGATTGGACTGGTTATTAAGCAAAGTGAAAATGAAAATACAGAAATGGCCAAGCAAATGGTTATTCTCAGGAGGGAGAATGACTCTGGGTAAAGCAGTCCTTCAGGGCATGCCAATTTATATTTCATCTATTCTCAATGTTCCAGCAGGATTGTGGAAACAATTATATGCCCTCTTTCAAAAATTCATTTGGAGTGGAGCTCAAGAGCACAGAAAATGGTCCTTAGTGAAGTGGGATATTCTTTGCCATCCAAAATCTAAAGGGGGCTTGGGATTTCATTCTTGTTCAAAGCAAAATAAAGCTCTAACTGCTAAACTTTATTGAAGATCGTTAGAAAATTTCAATAGGTGTGAGGTGTAATGGCATGGGGGACCAATTCTACAAGAAGTTATATTGTTTCATGAAGATATGTTTCTCTATGTTCCTCATCCTTTATGGAATATTTTAAAAATCTATGGCAGCAAGAACTATCGCCAAAAGTCAACTTCTTTGTCTGGTAGTTATTGAGAAGAAGAATCCTAACAGGGGACCGATTAATGAAAAGAGGATAGCATGGTCCCTATAGATGTGTAATATGCTTGGATGATGAGGAAAATATTATATATTTATTTATACATCCCTTTGTGCAGCAAATGTGGCAAAATTTGATAGCCTTATTTCAAATTCCTTGGAATGAAATCCACACCTTAGAAAAACCTTTTAGAGAATGGATGAAGCCATTAACCAGGGGCCAAAATTTGGAGTTAGTCCTATGGAATGGAATTACACTTCTTTGGAATGTGTGGAAGGAGAGAAATAAAAGATTTTTTCAGCAAGAAACTAGGGCTTCCTCCTTTGTTTGGAAAGTAATCAAGAGGAATATTGCTGAATGAATCAAGTAAAAAATCAAACAGCCTTAGAACATGTGTGCTCAATGGATTAATCTCATCACACGGTTATCTATTAACCTAGACAGTCATTAAATGGGTGATTTTAAAACAAGGAGGAAATCTAATGGTGAAAGTAAATGGATAGCCCCTCCGTGTGGCTTAGGGAAGCTGAATACTAATGGCGCATCTAGAGGAAATCCAGGACAAGCAAGCATGGGTGGAATAGGCAGACTATCGGATGGATCAGTGACATTTCTCTTTTCTGACAAACTAGGTTATGCAACAAATACCCTGGCAGAAACTAAGGGAGTTTTTCGAGGTTTACAAGAAGCAATTAAAGTTGCTTGGAATAATATTCAAGTGCAATCTGATTCTCAAATAATTATTAACCTATTATCCAATTCGACATTGCAGCAAGGCAAGAATTGGCAAATAACTAGAGAGATGAACAAAACTCATCAGTTGAGAGTTAATTTTCAAGAGATACATTCCACCCATGTTCCTCGACATCAGAATAAAGTGGCAAATGCTTTAGCCAATTGGGCTTTGGATAATCATAATCTTGTGTGCTATGGTTCACCACCTATATGGTGACCCACTAAGCTACAAGAAGATATCCAAAAGATTCTAGATCTTGATTGATTTCCTCTATATGGCGGTTGTGATTAGACATGTTTCTTGTGATGGACTAGACTAATAGTTTTCATTCTTGGCATGGTAGAATTTGTATATTTGTATGACTCTTTGAATTAATATAAGTTTCTCCTTTTTTTTTTAAAGTAAGGCAGGGTTATGTAATGCAATTTCCTTCTTATGACCCCAAGTCAAATCTAATGATGTTATCATTAGGAGGTTATCTTACTTGGTATCCCTTTAGTTGCCAACTTGTGGCATCATTGGCTTTACCTTGAGTAGGCCATCAATAACCGAGCCAACAATTTAAATGGTGACTTTACTCCCCGATATAGTCATAATCGAGTATGATAAATAGTGTGCATATGTTGAAATGAACCAAATATAAATCTACAATTTCTTGGAACAAAAATTGTCTGAAACTCTGAAACACAAATATCTAGAATGGAAAAAATTGGTCGATAAATGAACTTTCCACTATAAAACAATAAACTCTGCTCTTATACTACCAGCACGTAAAACCACCAAATCTCTAAGTTGAGCCACTCCCAATTGTGAATGCAGAGCAATCTTCAATATATCAAGTGTTGGTCTCGCTAGATCGCACAATGTTGCATTAAAAACCCTTATTACAATAAGTCTTGCCATATTTATAGACAAGGAAGCCTTCACCTACATTTAGACACATTCCTACAGATAAGCTTCCTCCAAAAAAAACTCTTATCCTTGTTTTATTCTTCTAAAGGAAACTTTATCCATTGCATACCATTATTTGCTTTATCCTCCTACAGCAATATTTGGCATTTTTATAGTTTTATTTGTTTTTACCTCTTAAAGCATTAGCCTTTGCATGGCTTTATTTTTTTCTATTTTCCTAGAATAGACTTATGCTCTATTCTTGTCCTATTTTCCTAAAGATAGACTTGTGCTACACTCTTATCCTTTCTTCCTAGAATGAATTTATGCTTCGTTCAAATGCAACATTCTCTACAGTCAAATCCTAGTGAGACGTAATGTGCTCATTACATATGTGATTAAAATGCACATTACAGGCAAAAACATATTTATTTATTACAAGTAGATCAAGAGAACAAGCCCAATATTCCAATACAAAAAGGTGCAAGAAAGGTCAGTACTGGGATAAAAAATGAAAGAAATCCTCAACAGTCAAATAGATGAAACAAAACTAAAATACGGGAACCGTAGATAGTGGATGAGGAGTGCAACTTGCAACAATAAAGTAAACTCCTTAACACATCACAAAATTTTGTTGAGTTTTCAACATAATGTACAAAAGAGTTAATGAGGATCACTGACAGATTGATTACCACCTACTAAATAACCATTTCAACAACACGTCTAGCAACCCCTTGAATGAATGGAGGAGAAAGATTTGCTTTGGATCATATATTAGTCTCATAAGTTGGAAAATGGCATTCTTATAAGTCTTGAATTTAAGTAGATAATTGTCTTATTCAAAGCCCTGAAAGTTGGATAAGCCCCAGCTTAACACAAAAGGAAGAGAACAAGAATAATACAAGACCTTCGTGAAGAGATAACATGGTAAATCTAAATACAGATCAATATTGAAACGACTCTAGTAAGGTTGGAGTACATAACCATAACAATAGAAAGTGACTGAAGAATATTTGCAATTTGTAAAGCCAAAGTATGAGCACTTTGCCAACATGAAAGAAAGGGATGTGTATTGTATCACAATGAGTGAAGCATAAGCATGAGATTTGTTTGGTGATGATAAAGACAACATCAAAAGTTTCATCATGGAATGATTCAGTTAATATTGGAGGCAGTTAAAAATCGAATACAGGCCTCTCTAAAACCTAATCCTAGCATTGATATTAAAAACAAAATAGGGTTTCAAATGCAAAAAGGCTGCTGAAACTGAATACACTGTCCCAATTTCAACAGAATTTAATCACTGTCGATGTTGGCAATGTTACGGAAAAAGACTCGAGTTCTAACAGAAATCCACCCTAATTTTCAAATTGCGTAACAAAAAAAGAATTTTATCTGAAGCAAATCTCAATAACATAAATTCTTATACGAATGTTTAATAGGAAATCTATCCAATTTTTAACATTGAAAAGTGTAAAAGCATTTCATTTCTTTACAATCACTTTGACTTTCAGCCAACCCATTCAAGCAGTGGAGTTGTTGCATTGATTTCAACCCCAATAATCTTAATTTTTCATTGAAAAAAGATCGAACTAAGTGACAACTTTCTTGCACATAATTCTTAGAATTAACGTGCATTCAACTGATAAAAGTGATGAAGCTTTTCAAAAATATGCTGTTATCTACCATAGACACTTGGTGAGATTAATCTTTAATAGTAAAAGGCCAAAGTTAAAAAACGGTTGTGTGGGTATACTACAGGAATATTCTAACCATCTAGTAGAAATTGAAAGGTCCGTATATGTATCAGTATCACCCAATGGCAGCCATAATCCTAGGACTTTTTGAGCTTCAAACAATGTGTATAAAAGAGCTAAAGAAAAGGTAGAATTGTTCAAGGTTATATTCAATATTCAAGTCCTCCATTTATTGTCCTCAGAAACCTATAGATGTTTTCAATAGACTGCATAACATTTTCAGACTCAAGAAAGATTAAATTTCATGCCAGAATATGTATCTATGCACCTAAAAATCATTTTGTGATAAATCATGCTGCCATATCTGAAAGATGCTACATTCTATATTTCTTTTACAGATCAAATATGCTACATTCTAATTCTAATTATTATTTTTATTGACCAAAGATGCTACAATCTAATATTAGTAATTACCACTTGCTGAATTTCAAATGCATGAATGCATGTGCAGCCATGAATACGAATAATAGAGATGAGGGAGATGTATACGTTGTTTTCCCATAGGCCTTCCCAATCTCACTGGAAACGGTATCACTCAGCTTTGTACAAAAGCTAGAAACAAATCCCAGCTGCCACAGATTCACAAATGCCAGCCCGCCTAACTCAAATATAGACGCTAAAGCACATAAGCATGCGGCAGCTCCAGAGCCAAAAACACTGCTTGGCCCTCGTCTTCCTTTCCTTTTCTCTGCAACTCCTTCAGCCTCTTTCTGCTTTAGCTTCAATTTTGTAACTCCTGTGCCCTGCAGTCTTATTATTGTTAAAAATGGAAAGACTGATATATTATCCTATATATCTATGTCAAACAGAATTGAATACATTCCTTGAGAATTAATAGCTTACAACCTACACCACTTCAGCCACTTTCTGCTTTCACTTCAAATTTGTAACTCCTGTGCCCTGTGGTCTTATTATTGCTAAAAATGGATAGATTGATAGATTCAATACCGGGGAAGAGTTTGCCACTTGTGATGGGGACTACCATAACATGTGTAAATATGCTGAATCCAAAGACTTAAACTAGTTTAGGCTATCACTAGTTAACAAAATGGGTTTTCTGATTATCTAACCTACCCTGCTTACTCAGGAAATCATGGACTCTTTGGAGGTATCACTCAAGAAAGCGGTTTGAAACTTCAAGCAATACATGCTGCATATAGATTTGAACAGTTATGATTGAGATACATAGATAGGAAAGCAGTCAAAATTAAAAATAGCCTGCAATTAGAGTAAGAATTCAAAAAGAATATTCAAACAAAGAGGGTGGACAGAGAGGTTATTTATAGTTCAGAAAGATATACAACCATTGACTGACATCTGAAATCAGGATTCAATAGCCGTAGTCACATTTACCATGCACAGTAGCATGGAACCTTTTGCAAGGCCCATCAAGGCTTTCCGATAAACAGATATAGGGGGAAAAGGTGTATTTCACAAAGGTTCGGAACCAAGTCAATAAATGTATGTTAACTTAACATAAAATGAAAAAGTATTATGAATGACTTCAATGTAAATTAAGTCACTTTCAGGCATTCCATGTTAAAATTTTACAAATGTAAGGTAGGTAGATCAAGAAATTGGGAAGATTTTAAAAAGTAACCATAAAGGCATAGGAAGTAAAAAAGTGTCCAAGAGAAACCAAAAATAAATATTCACTGTATACAATCATAAACACTAGAAACTTCATCTGCAGTACCCTAATGATTACCAAACCTAGCGACCAAGTAATTTTCATACATTATTATCTGAATACTAAACATAAAGCATAACAAAAATATCATGATACTTCCACACCACAATTAAATCTACTTATGTTGATGTAGAATGACCACACTGTAAATGTAAAATCAGAAATGTGTTCTATTCTACAAGATTAACAATAGTCTAGGATGTTTTGCATTAATTATAATGTTCAGAAAGTAAAATATTAAATAGTCATACTATGGGTGTATGACCTTACTGAATGGTACTAGGATAAGATATATTCCTCAGCAATATCATTGAAGCTATCATCTTCAAAAAATCGATATGGCAAGCACCCTTCTCAGGGGCAGCACTTCAATCTTCTCACAGATCAGTTGGACAAGCATTTAATCCTTCAGACTCTCACAAGACTCTAGGTAGAGGAGCTTCGGAAAGCTCGTATTCAGGTTGCAGCTGCCAGAAAGGAGAACAAGTGGGCTGCTATTAGAGATTGCAGGGCTGTCATTCATGATTCTCCCCCCTCTTGGGTAGCCATGCCCTAGACCATCAGCATGACAACGAACTCAGGTCTCAGTGGGTGGTGACAGCATCTCCATTACTTGTTGGAACTACAACAGCACTTTATGGTCTAATCCAAATACCTTCCCAGATCTTATTGCTTACCAAGATCTCATCTTCCTCACTAAAACCCATGAGAGCCCCAAGCAGGCCCTCCCTCCAATCACAGGGTACTCATGGGTTTCGACCTTTCATCATGAGACACGTAGATTAGGTGGTGTATGTGGTTTAGGTGGTGTGGCTTGCCTCATTCAGAACAGCCTCAGGTCTAGAGTTGCACCTATGGCTTCTAATGCCCACTCCAGATATATATGGCTTTGGTTTCAGAGAGATCCACCTTCTTTTCAGGATGTCTTCATAGTTATTTGCTACTCCCCCCTCCGCCACATCTCCATTCTCTATTCATGTTGATGAGGACTCGTACCTTGACCTCTATCCAGAGATCTCTCAATACTCCACTATTAGTGATATCATTCTTTTGGGAGATTTTAATGCACGTACAAGGAACCTCTAGATGCCTATTCATGACCTTGCTCAGGATGAGTTATGCCTTCATGAGCTAGATCTTCGAGAGTTTGGTTTACAGAGAGATTTTGCTAACAGGATGATACAATTACAGCCTATGGGAGACACCTCCTTCAGTTGGGTAAATCTTGGAGGCTCCACATCCTCAATGAGCTTCCTCACTTCTCTGGCTCTAGTAGATTCACTTGTTTCCCCCATAGTGGTGGTGCGAGCATCGTGGACTATGTTCTCACCAACAAATCCATCATCCATCATATAAGTGGCTTCTTTATTTCACCTCAGCTCCCCCTTGCTGACCATGTCATCTTGACATTCACCTTTCATACCGATTCTCACCCCTCCCCCCACCTTCCCCCCCTTTGGCTGATTCACTTTAGCTTTGATGAAAATCAATTAAATCTTCTGCTAAGGTCCTATACTCATACATCACCCTCTTTTGTAATCATGTTCTTGGTAAAGCCTATATCATAAAACATGAATGAATTTCTCAACAAGGCAAGCTAGAACCCAAAATGTTGAACCTGGGAGAACTTTAGATGGATTTTACACTTTGTTCGACTACGCATTCCTCTCTACAGACTTCCATGACAGAGAATTTCTCAGCAGCCCCATTTTTGTGAAGCATGGGAGAGCCTCTGTTAATGGGACCTCCCCTATACCATCCCACATATTTATGCAACCCTAGACGGGTTTAAATTTTCTATAAGCAATAATTGCATAAATGTTTTTCGTATGTTTTATAAAAATTGGAAAACGTCAAGGACTTGACGAGTCTAGGGATGGAACTCGCATGTCTAGCCAGACTCGCCATACTCATCCAAGGACTCGATCGAGTCTACAAAAGACTCAGTGATTCCTCGCAGGCATTGACTCAAACTCAAATTGGCGAGTTCTTGCCAAGACTAGCCGAATCTTGATTCATTAATATAACCTGTCAATCTAAAATCTTATGTTCTTTGATATAGGACGTCAAACTCAAGAGTTCCTTTAACATATCTCAAAACATATTTTGTTGTTGTCCAATGAATTTGCTTCAGTTGAGACAAAAATCGAGAAAGATAACTAACAACAAAACAAAGATATGGTTGTGTGGACGTATGATATATCAAGCTGCCCACCATTGTTTGTATAGTCATTCATTGACCAGTGATGAATCATCATGAGTTGACAACTTCTACCCGACCTCCATAGGTGTAGAATCAGGATTATAATCCGTCATTCCAAACTTCTTCAAAAGAGTTGTAACATACTTGACCTAAGTTATGAAAATGAGATGCTCATGTTGCTAGAATTCTACACCAAAGCAAATAGTGTAGGAGGCCTAGATCAGTCATATCAAAAGCACCACACAAATCTGATTTTACTTGTTGACTTGCAATGGCCCTACCACCTATGATGGCAAGATCCTCAGCATAGACAATGAGTATCACAATTCCATCACCATTACTTTTAACATAAAGACTTGCATCCGAAAGACGACTTCTGAATCTAGAATCTTCTAGATGTTGATCAATTTTGATATACCAAGCTCGTGGAGCCTGCTTAAGCCCATATAGAGACTTAATCAATCTACAAAATAGATGATCACTACCAAGTACCCGAAATCCTTCAAGTTACACAATTTAGACCTCCTCATCGAAATCTCCATTCAAGAAAGCACTTTTGACATCCATTTGAAACACTTTCCATCCAAACTGAGTTGTTATGGAGAAAAGCAACCGAAATGTGACCATTTTTACAATGGGAGAAAACATCTCCTCATAGTCTATTCCTTCCTGTTGGGAAAAACCTTTCACAACAAGACAGGCCTTGTACTTATCCAAAGTACCATCGGCCTTGCACTTTACTTTGTACACCCATTTGTAGATAGTGGGTTGTTTACTTGGAGACAACTCCACCAAATATTTTGATTGCATGGCAGTCTCCCGTTCAAGTTTGCTTTGTGCTTCAAAATACTTTTGTGGTTTTGATATCATGAAAAGATTAGAAACAAGAGCAAAATGAACATGCTCCTCAGTTGAATCCATAAATTTCTTGCATGTCCTCCAAGTTCATACATCTGATTGAGGAATTTCATCCTCGCACACATCCTATAGAATGGAGTAAAACCACTTAGGCCTCCAATGTATTGAAGAATCTTGTCTTGGCTAACTATCAACTTAGGTGTTAGCCAACGCAGGTTGGCATCGTTGATATACTAGTGGAGTATGTGAAATATCAGCCATGGGTTGCTACACTGGAAGTTGTAACAGAGTACTTAAAGATCTTGATTCCTCATCTTTCAAAAGAATGACAACACTAGATTCAGGTACCTCAAGTATCTCAGAGAGTGCTCGTTGGTTACAAACAAATAAGGATTTTGTTTCCTTTACATCAACATCTCAACTAACAATGATCTTGTTCATGGAAGCATTAACAAGTCTATAGACCTTAGATTGGTCACTATAGCCAGCAAAAAATTATTTAGCACTTTTGGAATATAGTTTACTCTTTTTATTGAAACTAAAATATATGCAGCAAAACCAAAAACACGAAAATGTGCTACCTCAGGTTTGGTACCAGGGCATGCTTCCTCAGGTGTGACGTCCTGCAAATCTTTGCAAGGACTTCTATTCAAGATGTAGGCTGTCATGTTTACTACTTCTCCCCAATATTTGTACGACACACCCCTACTATGCATCATGGACCAAGCCATCTCCATGATCATGTGATTACGCCTTTAAACCACCCCATTCTGTTGTGAAGTGTATGGGGCTATCAACTATCGATGAATTCCTTCTTTGTTGCAGGAAAACTGAAACTGCTTGGAAGTAAATTCACCCTCACTGTCGGATCTAAAAGTTTTGATCTGCCGGCTTGTCTGGCTTTCCACCAATGTTTTGAGTTTCACATTTTCAGCAAAACATTCAAACTTCTTTTTCAAGAAGTAGACCCACATGTCCCTGTAGAAATCATCCAACAACAACAGAAAATACCTTGCTCCGAGACTATAGATGATTTCCACGATGGCTTGCAAATATCTACATGAACAAGATCTAAGAGCCCTTTTGCTCGCCAAGCACCTTTAGTGGGAAATGGTTTTTGCTTATGTTTGCCAACAAAAAATCTTGCACATATATCCCATTTTTCTTGAATAGAAGGCAAACCAAGAACCATATTTGTTCTTCTAAGTTTGGCTAAATACTGAAGGTTGAGATGTCCAAATCTCCCATGCCACCCAATATTGGTATTATCCTCCATAAT
Source organism: Torreya grandis (assembly GCA_037957365.1). Taxonomy (NCBI): domain Eukaryota; kingdom Viridiplantae; phylum Streptophyta; class Pinopsida; order Cupressales; family Taxaceae; genus Torreya; species Torreya grandis. Next base: position 906,741 of record JARHVA010000484.1, read on the forward strand.
TAATGCATGCAAATAGACTGTGGCAAGATCAACAAGCCCATACAGGGCATTTTGCCCAATAGTTGAAGCTATTACTCTATCAAGTTTTACATCAAACACAATACATTTCTTCCCAAAGAAATTTACTGAAATGTGACGATTTTCAGTTAAGTGACTAATAGATAGGAGATTTTTATTCATTTTAGGGACATACCTTACATTCTACTATGAATTTTGCAACATTATTCAATACAATGCATATATCTCCTATCCCTACCACAGCATGTGATTTTCCATCACCTAAGAAAATTGAATCAAAAAAACTTGCTTTGGTATCAAAGTTAACATCACAGTCCTTGCGACACATGAAATGTTTCAATGCACCGGAATCAAAGAACCAGCAACTCGTAGTACATGATGCCATAAGGGCATATTCTTCTTCAGACTCAGCTTCAACTGCTGCCACATTAATTTGCCCCTTCAATTTTTTGTTATGTGAAAAATCATATTGTCGTTTTCAGTAATCTCTCTTGACATGCCAACTTTATGACAGTGATAACATTTCACCATAGATTTGAAATTAGATGTAGATGCTTTTGGATTTCTTTTCCACTCACCCTTAGACTAAGCAACAAGTGCACTTTTTGTTTAGCCAAAACTATTACTACTGAATTGTGTTTGTTTGTGCTCTTTTTGCAGCAAATAAGTACTAACTTGATCAAACATCAGTGTTACTTTCCATCATCAAGTGTAGAACCTGCACGAAAAATTCACAAGAGAATCTCAAACTGTTCAAAACCAGTGCCACCATATCATCATTCACCTTTTTGTTAATGGGTAATAGTTAGTCTCGAAGATCTTTCATCCAAAGTAGGTGTTCTGACAAAGAGCCACCCTCATCTTTGTAGACAAAAGTATATTTTTCAAATACAAGACTCGGCTCTTCTCTGAAGTTTAGTATTTGTTCTTCAGATTGGTCCATAGCACACTTTCCTAAGTGCATTTTGAAGCTCAAGAATCATGTCATCCAACACAAAGTTTCAATAATAGAAACGCCTCCTTATGACATTTGTCATAATTAACAAAGTTTGTCATCGGTCTTGCTTTTGTGTTAAGAACAATTTTGTCACAATCACGATATTCCATAATTGTCAAAATCTTATGGCTCCAAACGTTGTAGTTTTGGTGAGTTAACTTATGTGCTTCCAGAAAAACCAGATTTTGTATGTTGGCCATTTTATACTCGAAAAACAATAAAACAAGGTACAATTTGGACTTGAATTTAAAGCAATTGGAAAAGTATTGTTTTCTGGCCCAAAAATCAATGCAAGTACAATTTTCTAATTCAGAATTCAAAGTGAGGGAAAAAATACAATTGTTTGGTTGACCCATAAATCAATGCAACAACATTTTCTGACATGGAAAGCAATTTTTCTGAATTTTCTAAAAAATACTCTGAATTCTTAAAGGACTTACTGTTATGCCATGGGTCTATGACCTACTGCTCTGTTGATGTTAAGAGTTTTGTGCCCTAATGGCACAAACTGCAAAATCATGATTAGCTTTTGCATGTCTCACTACAAGCAACGACTTCAAGCTTGTTTTTTTAATCACATTATCGCGTGTCTAAAGCTTTCTTTTTGCATTGAATCGTCTTCACTCAGTCACGTGCCCTCACTCTTTGCCCGCATGTTTAGCTTCCATTGTGAATCGCATCGGGTTTTGCCAAAAACATTGTCGCGTTGTCCCCGAATTCTCAAATCTTTCACGGCCTCACTTGCAACCCTTCATAGCCAAAATCTTTTACAAATCTCAAATCTTTCACAACCTCGACCTCACGACCCTTTATAGTCACAGTCTTTTGTGAATATATTTCATTCACTCTTTTCTATTGCTGTCATGCCCTAACTTCGATGTGTACTATGAGTGTACATTTGCCGTGACCTCTTCTTCCCTGCAAGTTGTACCCAACTATGGTTTCTTCAAAACTCTGCACATTGATTGTTCATACTCTCTCCCAGGGCTTCCTCGAACAATGGCTCTAATCAATGTAAGCAAGTCTAATTGTTGTAAGAATGAAAAGAAACTAGAAGGCACACCTTGAACTCCGTGTGCATCCTTCATTTATTAATGTCATAAACAAGTTACAAACAGTGGAGGTGGTTGACAATTACATTAGTTAGACTTTAACTAATATAGGATTAATTAAGTCTCATTAATATATTAAAGCGATCTATTTAATATCTGTGAGAGAAATCATCAATGAACGTAAGCACGCATTTATGTTTCCAAAAAGAAACATGAGGGAATGACATGAAATCACTGTAATCCAACTATAATCTATCCCTTGCCCCCCAAGATTTGCCTTTGGAAAATGGAACCCTATGTTGTTTTCCAAGTGCACAACTTAGACAAGCTCCATCTTTGAAAGAAACTTTCGGTAAACCAAGAAACATGTTGTGCTTACTAAGGTCCGGCAATAAGCAATAGTTCAAGGGACCAAAACACTCATGCAAAAGTTTACTCAAGTCATTTGCATGCACAATCATGACTTGTGAAGGTTGAGAAAACACAAAGTTGTCAAATTTATACAGTCTAGCTTGATGATCAACCTTGCCAGTGGTTACAATAGCGGACTAGTCTTTTGTGTTTCTGATAACATCGGTACGTGTAAACTCAACGCTTTTTCATTGACATGAATGTGTGATCTGATAGATGGATAGGAGGTTCGCAGACAAGTCTGGAACGCGGAGAACTTTGTTGAATACACCGCCATCCATATCAACAGACCCTTTGCCATCAATAACTAGAGGACTAGAGTTGTCCATAAAAAATTCAGTAGTGCAACTTTTGTCAAGACTACGAAACAATGAGCAATCATGCACCATATGATGAGAGGCTCCTAAATCCAAAATCCATTCAAACACAGGTGGTACGTTTGTTGTTGCAGAAAAGTTGCTCCTAGCTTGGAGGGAGGGACTTGCATCTTCTTCGTCTCTACTTCCAAGTATGTCATTTTCTTGAAACACTAATGTTCAACATAGCCTAGTTTACCACAAAAGTTGCAACACTCTTTGTCAACATTTACATTCCATTTTCCTTTGCCTTTGTCCTAACGGGGAAAGGATTTTGCTGAGTCAATTGATTGCCCTTAGGCTTAGGCTTTGCTATCCCCTTTCCTTTTGCAAGGCCTTTGCCTTTGTCAGAGTTGGGTTGTGACATCACATTAGTATCATTGACAACTAATGCTTGTTGCTTAGTACCTCCAAGTCGAATGTCACCAATGAAAATCTGTTTTTCCTATGCTCTCTACAGTTGCTCACAAAACTTATCAAAAGTTGGTGCCAAATAAGCACTGCCCAAAGAATCTTGATGTGTGCAATGATTTGAGACGAACATTGATTAGAGACAACCCTATTTTAACAAAACATTCATAATAAGTTGGTCATCAGTCTTGGTTACACTTATCTCAACAAGTATAAATCTCAAGTGCTTGACTTGAGTGATAAAATCCTCAATCCAAGGATAATTATCTAAACTAAGAGCACCAAGCTCATTTTCCAATTGACATGCCCACATCTTACTATGCTTCAAGAAGATCCACCAAGATGTTCCAAACTGCCCAAGGTTCCACGACTCCCTAAAAGTTTAACTTCAATTTGGGGGACACTAACTGACCTATGTATCCTCTAGCTTTGTCACAACGATTTTGCCATTTTTTTTTATCTGAAAAGTTCAAAAGTAGTAATTTCTTCACTCGTAGCCATGTGATAAAGACCCTTACTGAGAAGCACATCTATGATATACCCTTTCCAACTGAAGTAGTTGGAACTAGTGAGGATTATCTTTTTCTTTGTCATTGCTAGCACAAAATCTTGTTGAACGTTAAAAATCCCCCAAAAGAAATTTGTTAAAGGTGTCTGAAGTAATATGTCAAAATGATCGACTTGATGAGAGGATCATAACAAGACAAGCACTCAAAAGGTAAAAAACAAATTTTCCAAAAAAAGGTCTCAAGAGATGCACGTTAAAATTATCAACTCGATAAGAGGATCACAATGGTGTAGTCGCTCTATTGGGGAAAAAAATCTAGACTCAATTTTTTTTAATCCATGTGGAAACGTTGCTCTACATCCTCATTGACACATTTTTCAATCAGAACTGTTAAATACTGCACAAATCAGAAGTTATCTAAGAATAACTAGTTTTCTGCCAAATACGCCCTCTGCATTGCACTTTCACTATACTATTCTAAAACTGACCCACAAATGGGAATCCTGAACCTAAACAAAGAATACTGAAACTGAACAGAGAATAATGAAACTATGCATAGGTTTGCCAAATGTAGCCAAGATTACTTTGGAATTACTAGGTTGGGCGTGTTTGATTTCTAGGCTCTTTGATATACAAATCTCAAACATAAATAATGAACAAATCCATAGGGTACTAACTACAGAGGGTTCATCGTACCCATAGCCACACTATTTTGTCTTTGAGGTACGTAGAGAGTAACTAGTCTCAAATGGATAGCGGCTTCCTATTGGCAAAAAAACAATCCTAAACACTTATGATATCATGAGATATGAGGAATCTAAAATCTATGAATAGTGTTTTAATTGGGTTAATCCCACATTGACAATAATTTTGAGACAAGGGTGATTTATTAGGCACTACACACACCAAAAGTTTTGCCAATGGAGAAAGAGGCTAGAGGGTGAGAAGCCCAAATTGGTGAATTACGTTCACCATTCGTCCCCCTACTAACAAATGCTTATGGTGGATGTATGCTAAAGTAGGTCCCTTTGCCTTGTGGTTATTACCAATAATACATGAGGAAAAATGTCCTTTGGGTAATGACTAGTCATGGAGGTCATTTGAGTAACGACTAAAACCATACACGAGGAAAAATCCTACAAAAATTAATATCTAATTTGGGTAATGGATTGATTATTTACAGTCGGCAACTAAAATTTGGGCCTGAAACTCGACATGTAGAAAAAACATGAAAACCATAGATCTGAAAATAGAATACAAACTAGATATGCAGAAAAAAGAGTGAAAACTGCAAATTTGATCATTATATTTGATGTGGACATGAAAATAGAAGATCTGTATGCTCCATAGAACCGCAATGCATGAGGCAAAGCTTTTATAACTCTGATATCATATGAAGTTATTGGACTAGTTCCAAAATCGATGTATCTACCATAAGGCATACAACTACAATATATAAATCTATGAAAGCTTAAAATAAGATAACACAAATTTATCTAGGTAGCATCACCACCCCTTTAGATTAAGAACACTCACCTAAATTCATCAGTATAACAATAGTAATTCTCGTCCACAATGTACCTCACCCACTAGCCCTTATGCTCTTATATAGATAAGAAAGGAGGCTAAAGTTAAGAGTCAAGGCTTTAGAGAATAGTTACTTGTAGAACAAGTCTTGCCTATTATTAATGGAAGTCAATTAGATAAATATTTAATTGATAATCTTCTCTAATAATGGGTTATGGATAAATGTGTGCAAACTAGTGCTTATCTACAAATTATATTACAAATGAATATTATAAGTGCATCTTAAACCATATAAAAGTGTATGCATTATTAAATCCACTAACATGAACACCACGGGTATAGGTGGCTCAAAGGGACCCCTAAAGATGGGTTTTATATTCTAAAATCTCCCCTAAAACGCAACTTGGAGGGTCAAACAAAGGTGACATTAACAAACCTATCCTTCTGAAAAGGAAAGAGAGGAGTTGACATCCCCCCCTCCTTAATGACAACTTCTAAAACCCAAGTACTCCTACAATCTAGAAATCTCCTTCTCAATCCTCAAATCTCTAAATGTCCAGAGTGGCTCCCACAATCTGGTAAGCATCTCCTCAATCGTCAAAACTAGATGATGATTGAAAGAGTACTCGTAATTCCCACAAACACCTAGATATATTGAGTAATTCCCACAAAGTGGTGAACTCTTCATCATCTCTCAGAACATTTAAGATCAAATATCTGTTGTGCTCCACAATTAAGAATGGAAATATCATCCATAAAAATAACAACTCCCATCTCAAAGTGAGAAGTAAGAACATGCTGAAACAAAATTTGGTAGTCTCATCAACTGTGAACATCCTCCCCCAAAAGACATAAGAATGTAATGTGGAGAATCTACCCAAGTGTAGATGATGATCAAATGCTAAAGCCTCGTCTAAATTAATCAATCACTCCAAGCTATCAACCCTATGTACAAGCTCCAAAACCTGCAGCCTTTGAAATTGAATACTCAAAACATGAAGCGAGATACTAAAAGCTCATCATTACACATGTTGGATCTGATTGTGAATTGGAAAACAAATCAATCGCTGAATATTTAATGTGTATATAATCCCCAACAAACATTATACTACAAAGCAACACACTGAAAATATCATCAAGATACGTTGCGGAAGATCATATGCAAAGCTGCCATCCAAAGAATCAGCCATGCACCCCTACATTTGGGCCATATGACTTTGGATACATCATAAGGCAAAGATACGATCATGTTCTCAGTGTTCTCAGAATCATCAAGGACAACTGAAGAAAATCCTCTACAAATAAATGTCCTCCAATAAAAGTATGAAGGTAGCCCCCATAGGACCCTCAGCATCCAACAATATTCTGTTAAAAACAAAGATGAAATCAACATACTAGGAAATGATCTATGTACACAAGACCATCTCTCCATCAATGAGAGACAATGAGTACATTATCTTCTCCCACTCCTTTCTAACATCAGCTCCCAAATAAGTGTTAAAACAATCTAAATAAAAGATAAATCATGTTGTGGATCCACAATAATTCATCCCCCTATGTTCCTTAACTTTTTCTAGGATCACAAGATTTTCCTTAGAAGTAGGAAGTCTCACGTGTTGAGGCTACAATCTCTAACGCGATGAAATCAATACTCAAATTTCTCCTTTGAAGCCTCAACTGATGCCACATCTACTAGAACATCCTCATCATCCTCTGAAGGAATCTCTCAACTGAATTTATTGGAGACTATAGATAGGTATCTCATCCTCATCTCCACCAACAAACTAGGTAGATGTATCAAAATAGTCACCTAATCAGAGATGACATCTTGCCAATATTCAAATCAAATAGGTATTTGATCTCAGCATCCTCACTACAATAAACATCAAGTGTAGAATCATATATTAAATGAATCCTCTTATCAAATTATTTGCCAAGCAACTAAAAAATTCACCAATCTTGACCATATAAGTACATCCCATCTATAGTGTGGCCTCAAATCACATCCATAACCACCCACCAAAAAATACAAGGAAGAGTTAATAATGAGAGCCAAATGGCTCCATGTATGCCCCCCTCGTGCGCTCTCTCAACCAGGGACAAATTGGACTATCGTTCCTCCTACTATACCTATGACTATCAGAGCCAAATCCATGGTGATCATCATATCTTTGAGAACATGTACAAGCCCCACATGTCATATATTGTTGCCAAGAATGCTCCCATGTCCTCCAAATGATGAACAGGGTCCCATAATGATCCCTCTCCATGAATAAACCAAAGCAGCTGAAGTATCTTCTCTGGTCATCTCTTTGCTTTTTGAAGCCTTTCCTCACAAAATGCCTTGCCTTGCCACAATAGAAGCATGTCTTCTTCTTCGCCTTGTTGCACCCAGCTCTTGAAGACTTTGATTCTTTTTCAAAAGGAATCATTTGCAAAACTATGGTGAGGAGCTAAGTTGAAGCATTTGAAATCATGCTCGAATTCACGGAGGATAAAATTTGTAAGAGATTCGTTGCTAAAAAATCAGCTACAAAATTCGTGATTAAATTTGAAACATAATTTTTACAATATAATAATAATATATACTTCCATCATTACAATATAAAATTAAAAAACATATAATTTTTATGTGTATTGAAAAAAAGAAAACTACATAATAAGACATCAAAAACCGTAAAATAAAAATAAAAAATTACCATTATCATACCTAAAAAACATATCTAAAATTCATAAAAATATAAAAATAAAGAAAAAAATAAAGACTAAATCTTTATTTAAATAAACCTATTAAAAAGCTATAAAAAAAATTTGAACCGGCGAGTACTTGCCGAGTACTGGTGAATTTTTGACAATTTTTTTTTTTTTTTTTTTGGGCGAGTACTCGCCGAGTAAACTTTTTTTTGGCTGAGCGAGTACTCGCCAACTGCAAGTATGCGTACTGTGTATAATTATAAAATTCTATTAATAAAATTGTAACAAATTTAAAACTATTAAACATAAAAAGAAAAAACTATAATATATATTTTATGAATTATAAAATATATAATAAAATTCTCAAATAAAAAGTATAATCCTAAAATTAAGAGTGTATTCCATAAAGTTATAGAATGTATAACTACACAAATCATAAGATAAAACTGAAAATCTTTTTTTTTTTTTTTTTAAATAATGTTAAAACTTACCCTTCAAAGTTCGCGGCGCTTCTCCAGCAGGCAGTTTCATGCAGCTACTCCATGCCACAGCACCCACAGGATGACGGCAGGGTGAATAGGGCAAATGAACAAACAGTAATGCAAATAAACAAATACAGTTAAAACCCACCGCTGAATGATGAATTTATCTTTTGAAAATATGCATTCAGCAGGCTGTGAAAATTACACAGTGGCTAAGGACAACGGAAAGACAGACGAGTTAATAAGGAAACATTAAATATAATTTTTCAGCAGAATTTTTTACAAACTTAAATACAAATTTCGAGCATGTTTATCACATTTTAAAAATGAGTTTTTTTATCCCATTCGCTGTTTTGGTTCACCATTTGATCCGTACAAATGTATTCACAAATTTCAACGATGTTTTTAGGGCTTTTTGCTATTTGACAAATTTCAATTTTTTAAAATTAAATTTGCTGAATGCAGTAACTTAGATGAGGAGAATCTCTTCAATAATCAATTCCTTCACTCACCAACGTGAAGACCGCCTCAATAGGAAGAACATTACCATGGCCATTCTTTCCAAGTCCACCACCTATATAACCTATTTTCTGAAGCAACTTTGCACCAATTCCTTCTGAGTGCTTCTCAAATGATCCAGTATTTGGAGTAGACCAGTTATTAACATCATCAACAATAGAACCATCAATAAGATCAATAGTATGGTCAATATCATCAACAAGAGTATCATCCTTAGCACAAGCATTCTCATTAATAAAGGGAGAAGAAGAACCATTATCAAATTGATCATCATCAATATGATGATAAAAAACAACGTGAGCATGAACACAATCAACAACATGATGATCAACAATATTAGTATCAACCAAAGCATGCTAATCAATAACAGATATCAAAAGATCATGAGTAGAGGCAGAAGCATCAACAAACTCAAATTCAATAAAAGATGTGCTGCTTTGCATACTTCTCAATGTCTTCATTCCACTCCTTTCGCTTCACGATCTCCTTTACAAGCCACAAATTGAGTTCCCTAAATCTCTCATTATCTTTTCTACATTGATCAAGACCATCCTCAAACAATTCCTTGTCATACAACTTCAACTTGCCCACGTCATTTGGAATATCCATCCCTTTGGGATGATAACAAAGTTCAGGTGCAATATTGATCAATATCATTCCTACCACATGATCTTCCCTATTGAGGTAGTCATTCCCCTCTTCCTTGCTAGAAGGAAACCTTTCAGTCCCCATAACAATTTGCCACAAGCCCATAGTACTCAATGCATCTTTCATAGATGATTTCCAAACCTGAAAATCGTATCCCTTCAACTCAGGGATCACCAAAATCACCTCCATCTATGAACACGCCTTATCCAGAAGTCTCCAAATAAATCCAACCAAGTACAATTTTTACAATAAAAATAACACAAAGATTCCCAAAAATTCAAGCAAAATCCTTGAAAGCACATAAATTTTAATTGTTTCAGGACACCTCAACATTTTCCAAACCAATCTATATTCATACACCATTTTTCTGATATTAACAATATCTGATGCTATTTCTGAAAATTTCCCTAAAAATTATGGAAAAACAATGAAAATACCTGATTTTGACAAGTGCCTCAAGAGAAACGCTAAAATGCCTCAAAATGTATTTGACCTTCAAATTGGGTGAAAAAATACTTTATGGTAAGCTTTAGACAAACCCTAACCAGATCAGAAGAAAAAACAGATAAATACTATACAGATCTTTCATGATTCAAGGTCTAACATGAAGGCTCAAAACACTTGCCCAGACCATTTGACCTGTTCAAACTCCGTTTCAAAAAAGCACAAAACTATTAGTACCCATGAAATTTGACAAGCTTTCTGCCCATACAATTTTTCTGAAAAATGTCTCTCTCCTATCTGATTTCATAGCAATTTTATTAAAATCCCAAATTTGAGCATAACAAGCGCAAAACAATGAATTATCAATTGTGCTTCAAACCATATGCAGCATGATGATTTCCAATCGCCCACCAAACAAATTTTCCTGACTGCTTGCAGATTTCTAGATCCAAAAGATTCTTTCAAGATCTTGTTATAAGCCCTAGATTTGGATATTCAACTCCAAGAAAAAAAAATTGGCTTGCCTTACTTCATCTCTTGCTCCCTCGATAATGCCCAAACAATTGATTTTCACCAGTTGTTGGAAAGACCTTCAAGCATACTTTCCAATGACACCAAAATTACCTCTATCAAATACTTGCACTATGAGAAAAGCCTTTTTGAAGTTGTATTATTTTTTTTTGAAAAATCATAAAAAAATTAGCCTTAACTTCACAGTGTGAACTTCAATTGGTGATAACTCCCTCAATACCGCTTAGAATTTGGACAACAACCACTTCTCAAAAAGTTCTCAATGTTTCCTTTCTAGTGACATCATAATGGCGTCAATCTACAAGTTCAAGTGCATTTTCTAGAAAATTTGTCCAAAATAATCCTAGAACCACCTTTTACAAATGTATCTTTTACGACTCCTAAACCATAGGCCCTGATACCATGTGAGATTATACATATAGATCCATAATCGAACAATAGTGAAATACTCCAAAATAGAAGAGACTACAACACAAACATGTGGTTTAGATACCTTACAGAATAGAATGAATGAACAAATTGATTGGATAGGTGGAAGGCATTGCCTTTAAATACGCCTATCAACATAGGCAAAAGGATAAGCTGACCTATAGTAAGGAACTACCACCAATACATTATAATTACACTTGCAAGGCACACAGTACCATATGCAAGGTATATATCACAAGTTGCATATAACCTAGTGGATCCAACAAACGAAGTGGAACACAACAAGTATCGGTGGCTCAAAGGGACCCATAAATATGGGTTTTGTATTCTAACAAAGAAGACATCAAAGAATAGAGTAATGAAGATATAAAACGAGGAGATGGGTCTTTGGTCGTACGTCATTACCTTATGAGCTTTTAACCTTGCATTTTTTGTTGATTGTGGATTGGAGGCACAACCCCACTTGCAAGAGTTTTCATGCATTAGGGCAAATTTGAGTGTTCACTGTTGTCAACCTGGAGCTGTGCCCTGAATCGAAGACGTGCATGAAATGGCCAGTCCTCTATCCGGTTGAAACAAAGGGATCTTCTCACAAGGGTGGGTGCCTCAATGGTGAGAAGAACCTCCAGAGAAGGCTGGTTCCTGTAAGATGTATCAATGAGGATCTCTACTCTATGCTGCGGACTACCATGGAAAAGGGAGAAGGAAACTTTAAGGGGAAATCCTACCTAATAAAGGTGATACACCAGAAGATTGATCCACTCAGCTTGTAACTTAGAACACTGAACAAACAAGGGAAAACGAAGACCTTAGATTTCAGTCAACCACTATGCATAAGTATTTCATGAGAAGGTTCGATCTAATAACCAAAACATGTGGGAAAAACAATGGAGAGAGGTCTGATACAAGACACTTTGCAGCCACCTAACATCCACTTACAACTTTAGCAAAAGACGTAAAGAACACTTAACATGACCTGCATAATACGGTAAGTTAGCAACTAGGTATGAATCAGGTTTTGGGAAGGGAGAGAAATCTACCACTTATGCAAATTGCTGAATGAATGTACACTATGCCAGCACTTGACATCTGAAAGTACAATCCTTCTATTGATTGAAGAGGTTACACAACTCACCAATGGCAGAGTCTAGTCTAGCCAAGAGAGGGATGATTTTTTAATCAAGGCTGAAAGCCATTTTATAGAAAATTACAAGAGCCAAAGATTGGCGTTGAAAATTTGAAGAGAAGGATTAACTTAGATTAACTCAAGGCTGACTTGGCCTTTCAATAAAATATGTTTTCTCTTTGTCTTTGCATGAAGTTTCTTGCGCTTGAAGAAGTGAACTTGTCTTTGTTCTGAACCGCCCACCTCTCTTTGCATGGAGATCCACGCCAATGTCAATTTTAGAACTCTACGTGAGCTGCTTGATGCTGAGTTGGAACATTTGAAACGCTGAGTTGGCCGTCTGATAAGCTGAGTTGAACAAAGAGATCATTCTCCTTTGCATGGGAAACCCCTGGTAGGTGTGGCGTTTAACAATTAGTCAACTCTAAATCTAGAACAGTCAACTCAACGTTTGAATTTGGAATTCCGGTTGAAGTTGAGTTGGACCTTCGGATGCATGAGTTGATCTGGAGATGAGCAGAACTTCAACAACCAGTCAACTGAAGCTTTGACCGATGTTCGAAAATAGCCCCAACTTGCATGTATTTTATCATGTTCTGGTCTGCCTGTTCATGTTTATTTCTGGAGGGATTCTATATTCGGATGTATTTTTGTTTATATCTGGTCTATATTTCTTCCATTTGGCCTTTTTCAACTTCCCGTCGCTTAATCTGAGGTCAACTTCCCGTGGTTTAATCCTTTCAAAATTCTGGGTTTACCTTTGTTTCAATGGTTACTTCCCACAGTCAAAATTTGACGTGTTGCGGGACGTCACCCTTTGGCATTTTCTCGGGCTTATTTCCTGTCAGGCCCCTTAGTCTTCTTATTTCCTTCGAAATTCTCTGTTTGCAATTTCCTTCGGACTTCTTTTCATTTCCTTGGATTTCCTGCAGCTTTCTTTCCTTCAGCTTTATCCTCCGAAAAAGTCCAAAGGAATTCCTTTGGACTTTTTTCCGAAGGATATCTTCCTTTTCTTTTCCTTCGGACTTTTTTCCGAAGGATATCTTTCTTTTCTTTTCCTTTGCTCAGGTTTTTGCTTTAGTCGGATCCTCGTTTGGCGGCTCCTCTCCAAATTTCTTCGGACTTTTGTCCGAAGATACTCCTTCGTCTTTGCCTTTGTTGACTTCGGACTTTGCCGTCGGCTTTTTTGCATGGGCCTCTTCCTTGTAATTTCTCCGAATTTCTTCAGACTTTTTGTCCGAAGGAATTCCTTTGGACTTTTTCTGAATTTCTTCAGACTTTTTGTCTGAAGGAATTCCTTCGGACTGTTTGTCCAAAGGAATTTTTCATTTGTTCTTTGTTGAGAATGTGGACTTTGCTCTGTCAGCTTTGCTGGGGCCTTTGGCATGTACCTTTCCGAATTCCTTCTGATAGAATTCCTTCGTACAAAAAGTCCGAAGGAATTAATCCTTGTCTTTTGAACTCTGACTGCCTTCGAAATGTCCTTCGAGAAAGTTGCAGTGGTCCTGTCACTGACCAAGTGCCCTCCGCAAGGGCTTTTGTCCTTCATCTGCACCTTTGTCAAAAAAATTGTAGGGCACCCGGGTTTTTCGCAAGGGTCCCAAATTTGTTCATGTACCTTCTCAAAGGGTACGTGCCCTTCAGGATTGTTGAAAATGACCCTTCCGAAGGGTACCCTGCCCTTCGGGTTTTTTGCAAATGACCCTTCCGAAGGGTACCTTGGCTTTTCCTTGTTTTTTTGGGCGGACTTCTGGACTCTCCTAAGTATTCCTTCGAACAAAAAGTCCAAAGGAATTACTTTCTTTGTCTTAGGCTCTTTCCTTCGTTATTCCCTGCGAACTTTTGTCCTTAGCAGTTCTCCGAAGTTGTGTCTTTAGCAGAAGCCTTTTTGATGAACCATTCCTTCGGGCGACTTTTTTTTGTTGTAGCAAAGGCCCTTACCAAAGAAAAAACAATGTATTCTTTCTTTCCTTGGACGGAGATGTGAATTTTCCGAATGGCAAGAGACAATCTGTCCTGTGGAAGAATTGTCAACATTTCTGGCGACTCAGTTGGCTCAGCATGCCTGCTATGCTTGAGAACTCAAACCATATATAGACGTTGTTTGAATTCCCAAATGGTGGACCTGATTTCTGACTGAAAATCTCCTCTGATCATCGCTGAAGTAACCTTCTTCTTCAAAATAAGAAGGAAAACACACGAAAGCAAAAAACTAACTAAGAAGCAAATGTGCAAACAAGCACTTATTGAACAAAACTGAAGCAAACTACTATGCTTGAACAGCACTTGGAGGAAAGCAAAATAAATAAGAAACCTAGCTAACCATGATAAAGCATGATCCGTCTGGATCAAATGGGAAATTCTTGAACTCACTCCTTCCAAGAGATGGTACAAGTTGCAAAGCAGGGTGTTTATTAGTCATAACCTTTGATGAGGCATTTTCCTTGTCCAGCAACTGTATTAGCATCTTTTCAAATGAGTCATCAACAACAACAAAGACAAACTCATCAAGTACCTTTTGATCTTTTTCAGATTGCTTATCATCTACTACCTTGTCAAGTGATGCCTCAACTATGCATGGTTTTTTGGTGACCACATCCTTCTTTTTGACCACTGCAAGTTCATCCAGCTCTTCAAGGAGCTTTGAGTAGGCAACCCAATCTGTACTATGACCTTGAATAGGTGATTCTTGATCAAATTTCTCATAAACATGCTCTTCAATAGCCATCAAATCCATACAAAGCTCTTCAATCTCTTGTAGAGATTCAAGGTACAGCTGTTAATCATCTTTTTGTTCCTTATTTTGATTTATTTAAAGTGAATCAACTGTAACGCTATCTGGGTCCTTCTCATTAGGAGATACCTGTAACTCATAACTTCAATCTGTATCAGCTCCTCTTGAAGTTCCTCTACATCAAGATCAGTCTTCCCACTCTCAGCTATAATTGGATGCTCAATTACAACCTCAAGTGAAGTATCAATAGGAAATTCTTCCCCAAACACCCCTGAAGCATCCTCTACGCATTCTGCAAGAACTTGTCCTGTAGCTGCAACCTCTTTCTCAATACTCCAAAGAACAGAATCCTCCTGAGGAAGGGGGATGGCAGGAGGGTGATAAAATTCATTTGTTTGAGAAGGAAAATGAAGCATGGGAGGTTGATCATGATCAGATTTTGGAATCTTGAGGGAAAAGGAATTATCTAGGGAGTTTTGGAGAGAAGGGAAAGAGACACTCTTAAAGACGTCTGTATTTTGTTCCTTCCATTTGGCCATTACCTCATCAAAGTCTGAAACATGCTTGTCTTCCTGGACAACCTGAGCTTGAGGGATGAGTGGTGAGGAAAGGGGACTATGGGAAGGTTTAGTCTCATGAATAGTCACTTGAATAGCTCTTGACTATGCTCTTGAATAGGCTCTTGACTCCAACTAGGAAGCTCCCTTGGCACACACTAGGCATGGTTAAGAACTTCATGAGAATAAGAAGCACAATAGCCCTTTGTAGACAATTGGTTTAACTTGATTTTTTGCCTTTCCCAAGCCTCCATCTTTTCCAATACAAGAATACATAGTCCATTTATCTCTTCTGGATCATTGGACACATTTCGAAATAGACCATTCACTTCCTCATACTGAGAGTTAGAACAAAACTTTCTTGCATATGCTAGTATTTTGAGCTCTATTTCATTCATTCTTTCTTGAAGGCAATACTGCTCATATGCAACATCATAGCCATATGGGAAAGATGAAATCCGGTCCTGAGACTGATATGGCTTGCAAGGAAGGTAAGCATCATGCTCTTGATAAGGCTGATTAGGCTCATAAAGAGGCTCATAGGTATCATGACCAGGCTGGTATGGTCCATCATTGGGCTGACAAGGAAATATGGCATAGGAACTCTCTTCATACACAGCCATCAAAATTCATTCACGATAATGCAATAAAAATAGACTTACATAGAAGCTGTCCCTAAACTATTAGAAGCAATTTACTTGAGCTTGGAATCACCAAATACTTCTTGAAGAACACTGATACAACTGCAATTTCATCAAGACTAGCTAAAATAAGTCCCATCGGGCGTGTCAAAAACTGTTGTCAACCTTTAGCTGCGCCCTGAATCGAAGACGTGCATGAAATGGCCAGTCCTCTATCCAGTTGAAACAATGGGATCTTCTCACGAGGGTGGGTGCCTCGTATCAATGAGGATCTCTACTCTATGTTGCGGACTACCATGGAAAAGGAAGAAGGAAACTTTAAGGTGAAATCCTACTTAATAAAGGTGATACACCAGAAGATTGATCCACTCAGCTTGTAACCTAGAACACTGAACAAACAAGGGAAAAGGAAGACCTTAAATTTCAGTCGACCACTATGCATAAGTATTTCATGAAAAGGTTCGATCCAATAACCAAAACATGAGGGAAAAACGATGGAGAGAGGTCTGATACAAGACACTTTGCAGCCACCTAACATCCACTTACAGCTTTAGCAAAAGATGTAAAGAACACTTACACATGCCCTACATAATACGGTAAGTTAACAACTAGGTATGAATCAGGATTTGGGAAGGGAGAGAAATCTACCACTTATGCAAATTGCTGAATGAATGTACACTATGCCAGCACTTGAAATCTGAAAGTACAATCCTTCTATTGATTGAAGAAGTTACACAACTCACCAATGGCAGAGTCTGGTCTAGCCAAGAGAGAGATGATTTTTTAATCAAAGCTGAAAGCCATTTTATAGAGAATTACAAGAGCCAAAGATTGGCTTTGAAAATTTGAAGAGAAGGATAAACTTAGATTAACTCAAGGCTGACTTGGCCTTTCAATAAAATATGTTTTCTCTTTGTCTTTGCATGAAGCTTCTTGCGCTTGAGGAAGTGAAATTGTCTTTGTTCTGAACCACCCACCTTTCTTTGCATGGAGATCCACGCCAATGTCAATTTTAGAACTCTACGTGAGCTGCTTGATGCTGAGTTGGAACGTTTGAAAGGCTGAGTTGGCCGTCTGATAAGCTGAGTTGGACGAAGAGATCATTCTCCTTTGCATGGGAAATTCCTAGTAGATGTGGCGTTTAACAATTAGTCAACTCTAAATCTAGAACAGTCAACTCGACGTTTGAATTTGGAATTCCGGTTAAAGCTGAGTTGGACCTTCGGATACATGAGTTGATCCGGAGACGAGCAAGACTTCAACAACCAGTCAATTGAAGCTTTGACCAATGTTCGAAAATAGCCCCTGCTTGCATGTATTTTATCCTGTTTTGGTCTGCCTGTTCATGTCTATCTCTGGAGGGATTCTATATTCGGATGTATTTTTGTTTATATCTGGTCTATATTTCCTCCATTTGGCCTTTTTCAACTTCCCGTCACTTAATCTGAGGTCAACTTCCCATGGTTTAATCCTTTCGAATTTTGGCTTTACATTTGTTTCAACGGTTACTTCCCGCGGTCAAAATTTGACGTCTTGCGGGACATCACCCTTTGGCATTTTCTCGAGCTTATTTCCTATCAGGCCCCTTAGTCTTCTTATTTCCTTTGGAATTCTCTGTTTGCAATTTCCTTCGGACTTCTTTTCATTTCCTTGGATTTCCTGCAGCTTTCTTTCCTTCGGCTTTATCCTCCGAAGTATTCCTTCGGACAAATAGTTCGAAGGATATCTTCCTTTTCTTTTCCTTTGCTCGAGCTTTTGTTTAGTCGGGTCTTCCTCGTAATTTCTCCGAATTTCTTCGGATTTTTTGTCCGAAGGAATTCCTTCAAACAAAAAGTCCGAAGGAATTTTTCCTTTGTTCTTTGTTGAGAATGTGGACATTGCTCTGTCGGCTTTGCTGGGGCCTCTGGCATGTACCTTTCTGAATTCCTTCGGACAAAAAGTCTGAAGGAATTAATCCTTGTCTTTTGAACTCCGACGGCCTTCGAAATGTCCTTCGGGAAAGTTGCAGTGGTCCTATCACCGACCAAGTGCCCTCCGCAAGGGCTTCTGTCTTGCATCTGCGCCTTTGTCGAAAAAATTGTAGGGCACCCGGATTTTTTGCAGGGATCCCGTATTTGTTCTTGTACCTTCCTGAAGGGTAGGTGCCCTTCGGGATTGTTGAAAATGACCCTTCCGAAGGGTACCCTGCCCTTCGGGTTTTTTGTGAATGACCCTTCCGAAGGGTACCTTGGCTTTTCCTTGCTTTTTTGGGCGGACTTCTAGATTCTCCGAAGTATTCCTTCGGACAAAAAGTTCGAAGGAATTGCTTCCTTTGTCTTAGGCTCTTTCCTTTGTTATTCCCTGCGGATTTTTGCCCTTAGCACTTCTCCGAAGTTGTGTCCTTAGCAAAAGCCTTTTTGATGAACCATTCCTTCAGACGACTTTTTCCTGTTGTAGAAAAGGCCCTTACCAAAGAAAAAAACAATGTATTCTTTCCCTAATGTATTCTTTCTTTCCTTGGACGGAGATGTGAATTTTCCGAATGGCAAGAGACAATCTGTCCTGTGGAAGAATTGTCAACATTTACACTTGTGCGTATGCTGATATTGATTTCCTTCCCATGTTTATGTTAAATTCTCTTTACATTTATGTCATTCAATGCAATATTCCCCACTCTTATAAACAAATTTGCTAACGCATGCACCATAGAGCTAATTCTAAATTTCTACACATAATTTCATGTAAGAGTCATAAGACTAGATAAGTCTTTTGTTTATGAATTAGACATCGATCTAATCAAGCCATTTATGGATTATAAGATAAATTGTTCTTTCTAGATCCAAGTTTTCCTCTCAAACATTCTCGATGATGATGGCGGGTGAAGGAGTTCACCCAAAACGTCGAAAGTTCAAACTATAAATATCTACACTGTTTTTCAGAAAAATCCCAATAATAATGAGGATTCTTTCCTCACATAGTTGTCTCCAGAAAACCAGTTTTCTAAAACACTGTTGATTGCAAAAGCTTAAATTATTTAAATAGTGAGGATGTTGATTGCCCTGTGTAATTGCATAGCCTAGGGCTGTTGCAAAATCCCACTCAAATTTTGAGTGGAATTTTATGATGTGATTAAATAACTAGTGTTGAAACATTAGTAAATATGCTCCATACACAATGACCCAAGCTCCACAATAATGCAAATTTATGTTAGAATAAAACATGGTGATTACTTCACAATAGTCATATTTTATTGTAAATGTGAGGTTGTTACATTATAAAACAACTCACCATTATTATTAACTAGAAGATTTGTCTTGTGTCCTAGAATAGTTGTTAGTTGTTAATATCTCCTAAATATGTCTATCGATAGGATTGTTCTACATAAGACCCTACTTCATAGGGATATTTTTTTATGCTCACCCTATTCCCTAGGGTCTATTATGAGCCTATAACTTTGTATAAATAATGCGATGTACTATCATATTGGTTAGTTGAATAAAATCATTGTTCTAGCTTAAGATTTGGTATCAAAGCTCTTTAGATCTCTGAAAATCTGGGAAAAAGAATTGAGAAGCCCGTGCTCTTATTCCCCTAGCCATATAGGTCATTTTCTGTGTGCAGACTATTCTACATCTGACCATACCAGGCTGTACTTGTGAGTATCAATGCTGAATTGCGTCGGTACTCAAATTTAATAAACATAGCATATTGATTTAGAGTATAACACTGCTCGGAGTTCTAGAGGTGAACATCGGCCTTCAAAATGTGCGTTTGATCTCATTTGCCATAGGACGTCATCCATTCCTGACTACATTCTACAAGTTAGAGTTCAACATTTGTTGAACAACTACATCGTAGCATTGGGCTATAGAACCTGTTACGTAAATCACTCACGAGGTAATAAGGCTCAACATGTTCAATTGGAGTTGCATTCAAATGTTTGGAATGACTTCATCCGTAACAACTCGACTTTTCCAACGAAGCTCGACACTGCAAATCTGAACTGAGTTTCTTACTCTACTTGAGTTCCTTCATTTCAAACTCAGACATTCAGCTTTTCCAATGAAGCTCGAGATACATGCTCGGATTTGACTCACCAAAACAAGCCCGGACCACCCACCAAAACAAAACAAGCTCGCACCAACCACACAAAAAAAAACAAGCTCGTGGTTTAAACACCCTACAGAGTCCAATTAATAGGTGTGTTGACTTTTCAATTTCAAACGCCGCCTAATTTTAAGATTTGAAAAGTCTCATATCCCTAGTGGCTAACATAAGTTTTGTAAAAACTCTCAACCAAAAGGACGTCTAAGGGTCAAAACCCCGAGAATCATTTCTTTTAGTCAAGACTTTCTATTAAATTGAAAAAGACAAAAGAGGAGTTTTTAAAGTCTAGTGGGGGACTAGATTTATTTTTTTGAAAAATAAAATATATATATATATATATATATTTGTAAAAGCAAATGGGGGGCATTTTTTTCGAAAATTGTAAAATGGGGGGTATTTTCTTTTCCTCTTAAATGGAATTATCATTTCTCATACATTGTAAATTATCATTTGCAAAGTATTGTAACATTTCTATTTTCGGCAAATAATATAATTGAAACAAACAAACAAAACCATTCATATAGCACAACTAGCAGCATTCAATGCAAGTAATGCCTTTGGCTTACGTTTACGGGTAATGTCGATAGCTACAACAATGACGTCTCGACATCGACCCTATAAATCGTCAAGGAGAAATAAGGACACTTGCACTCTTTTGGCTTCCCTCTATTACTTGTTCTACACAATCGAAAGGCGTAAATCATGAAAGCTGAAAATTCCAAGTATATACGGAATTTACGCGCATATATGCAGAATTCTATCTAAGCAGGTGCTAATGATTGTATGAACCCCTTTCAATATTGTCTAGGTACCACATACTATTCTCTTTCACATACATTAACGCCTCTTTCACGTATTGTCGGGTATATAAAAAGGGTGAGCTTCTTCCACGTACTGACGGGTATATAAGAAAGATGCGTATATAGAAAGGTTTATTATATCGGTATGACGGTATATAGAAAGGGAGACCTTTATATTTGGAGTGATAAGGAACCTTTCCATCACCCACAATCTTGACCATGGCTGCAAATGCTCCTAAATTTTTTTTGTCGGATTCTAAGCTACTCAAAGGCAACAATTATTTTGCCTAGAAAACAAAAATCAAAACACAACTAGAATATGAGAAAATTTGCCCTATTGTTAGTGGCACATACATCCAACATGTCTCTGATGCTGATCAAGAGCATAAGTTTGATCAAACAAACCAGAAGGCAAAATTGATCATCACGTTCGGGGTATCAGATGAAGTACAACCACATATCCGTGAGGCTACAACAGCTAAGGAAGCTTGGGATAAGCTCCAAATAGTATATGAGGCCAAAAATGAAAACATAATTCTTCATTTAACGAGTCAACTTCATTCTCTTAAATTGAAGTCCAGAGAAAAAGTAGAAGCTTTCCGAATGCATGTTGCAACCCTGAGGGCCTCACTCCAACCATTGGGGGAGCAAGTGATAGATGTCTTTCTTGTACCAATTGTCCTGAAAGGACTGCCACCCTCCTACAGAATCTTCGTGACTACATTGATTGTCACAGAGCAAAAATCATCATTTGAAAAGTCAGTCAACATGTTGCAACAAGAAGAGTCCATGCATGCAGAAGAAGACGAAGAACATGCTCTTACTTCTAATCAACAAAAAGGGAAGAGACACATGAAGTTTTCTAAACAACTCCAAAAGCAAGGCCATCAGCAAAATCCACAAGGGAATAACCCAAAAAGTTGCCTCATTTGTGGTAGAAAAGGCCATGAACTGAAATATTATTGGTATAATTCCTTCACACAAGGCTCATCAAGCAACAAGAAGCCCACTAACCAACAATCATCATCGCAAAACAAAGGACAAGGTTAGAAAAAGGGACATTGGAAAAAGAAATAGCATCATCAAGGGAACATTGCCAAACAGGAAAAAAAAACACTCAGATGAGGATTTCCTATATGTTGCACAATCTCATGAGGAATCAATTTCACAAAAGTTCTAGTTGGTATGTCAACTCTGGTGCAGCTAGACACATGACCGGAAGAAAAGATTGGTTCTATCACTTGAATGAGAAACCTAATACAAATCATGTCTCTTTGGGTGATGATTCATCCTGCATTGGTAACATCTCCTTACCACTTGAACGACATGACTGCAAAATATTTGATGCCTTGTATGTCCCAAAACTGTTGGGTATTTAAAGAGCTAATACAAAGAATTTAACACATGCAATGGAGCAATTGATGTTGCAAAACACAGAGAGCACAGAAAATAATTTAATCACTCAAATAATAATATTCTACTCTCATTAATCATATGAACACATTACATATACATAGGAGAATATTTCCTATAACCAGGGATTCCGAGATCCCTACAATATCTCTCCCAAATAATCTCCAAACTATATGCGACATTATATTGTTCTTCCTAACAATATAATATCAACTATCTAATATAATCTTACCGTATTAACCATACGGTTATTAACAAATATGTAAATATTATTTACCTCTCAATAAATCAACCATAGCAAATACTAATTTACTTAATGGTAACTCACCATGTAAATAGTTATTCCTCACATTCCCCCCATAGTTTTTACATGATGCAAAAACATTCACACTCTTATCTGCAGTATGCTCACCCATTGTAGCATGCCTTATTTGGCTCATGACCTTGATATAAAAAAAGCCTCACTCCTCCCATGGTTTTACAGGTTTATCACAAACCTTGACATGAACAGGAACACCATCTACCTCCGAGAATTGGCACGAACAAAACTGTATGCCACTGCATACTCATATGTTTGCATACTACTGATGCAATCTTGTTGCACATGACCACTATATGCTAAGGAACGCATCCCGCATTTACTTTACGTGACCGCAATGGACGTGTCACTAAGGGTCATCTCCATAAAGAAGTAAGACAGTCGCGGAATCTCTGCAGTAGCTGCTCTCCTAACTGTTGCCAAAACACTGTTCATCTCCTGTGGTTTTCTGGATCTCTACCACAAACCCTTTCAAAATCCATGAACTCACTTACATTGGTGCTTTTTTCCTTTCACAATGTCTTCACATCAGAAAAATAATGTTTGGAATTTGCACACATATTACATTACATGAACAGACATTCTTTTGTTTTTATTCTGAAAAACGCACAACGAAAATGAAAAACACACTACACAAAATGTCACCAAATCATTGGTGCGGCCCCATCGTTGGCAACTGACGAGAGGCCACTGAAAGACCTTCCTCCGTGTATCCTCCATCCTCCAGTATGTCCGCTGCTCCTTCAGTCGATGAAGTCATGAATTATCAATTGACTCAACCTATCTTTATTATGCTTTAACCTACATTTGGACTCATATACCACACAAACTTTGAGAATTTTTAAACCTTAGACTATTCTAAAGATATCAATGACTATAGAATTCTTAACCAAACTAAAACAAAAAATGACCGCTATAATCTAACAATACTAAAGCTTGACTAAACTTATTTTTTACATAACGAATTATTTCAAAATCACATTGAAGGCTAATAATGATCTGACAATATGAATGGAGATTAGGACAACCAGAAGCTTCTTTTGATGACGTCGTGGAACCCATGGAGCATACCGTTGTGGCATGGAACAATTTGTTGATGCATGCAGCCATGTTTGTAAGCTCAACATGTTCGTAGATGGATGGCGTGAATGCGGCTATGACATATTTTCATGCAACATTAAATGCTATAATGAAAAGAATAGCTCGCCTATCATGTTACAACTGCTGAATAGATATGTGCGTTGAGTATTAATGCTACAATAAATGATTTTATTTGATTCGTCGCCGCCTATATCCACTGCGAAATAACAGAATTGATTAACACACCGGGTGGGACAGACTTTATGAATGAATACGACACTCATATCCAAGCGCTGAAAGATATACAATGTGTAAAAAGACAATACACAAATATCATACTCAAAGGGATGTGTATATGGATGCAGAGTAGAGAAAATATTTATAGGATCACCATTAATAGCTATGACAGTAAACAACACAATTTTATGCTTCAAGCATTCAAACCTAAATGCTGAAAGCAAATCCTATCTCATACTTTGAGGCGAAGCATGGTTCAACAGCCCCCTCACATGCTATTAATAATACATGCCTACTTTGATACCATTGTTGGGTATTTAAGGAGCCAATACAAAGAATTTAACATATGCAATGGAGCAATTGATGTTGCAGAACACAGAAAGCACAAAAAATAATTTAATCACTCAAATAATAATAATCTACTCTCATTAATCATACAAACATATTACATATATATAGGAGAATATTTCCTATAACCGGAGATTCCGAGATCCCTACACTATCTCTCCCAAATAATCTCCAAACTATATGCAACATTATATTGTTATTTCTAAAAATATAATATCAGCGATCTAATACAATCTTACCATATTAACCATACGGTTATTAACAAATATGAAAGTATTATTTACCTCTCGGTAAATCAACCATAGTAAATACTAATTTACTTAATGATAACTCACCATGTAAATACATATTCTTAACAAGAACTCACTAATAATCTTCTCTCTATCAGTCGATTGCTTGAGCACAACCTAAAGTTTGATTTTGATAGCAAAGGCAATAGAAAGATGTGCCTCATCAAAGATAAGTCGAAAAGCTCAAAAATTGTTGCACGAGCATCTAGAGTTGGGAGAATGTTCCAACTTGACTTTGTTCTAAAAAACAATTGGGCACTTGTGGCAATGGATTCAAACTCAGCTAATTTGTGGCATCGCAGATATGGGCATGTGAGTTTTGGATACCTAGTTGCACTAAGTTGTCATAATATGGTACATGGACTTCATTGAAAAGAATACTAATATTTAACCCAGTTGTCTAGTAAGAAAACAATGTAGAAAATCATTCGGCACAAGTACCTCTAAAGCATCTAGAAAACCATATCTGGTGCACACCGATCTATGCAGAGCAATGAGACCTCGTCATTATGGGTTTCAATGCTTTGTGCTCTTTGTTGACAACTTCTCACGTAGAATGAGAGGGTTTGTGTTTGTTGCATTACAAGGGGCGGTTGAAACGGAAGAGCACTTCATCCTTGAATGTCCTTAGTACGTGGACATACAAGCCAAACATGCCAAAAAATTAAGAGTTGGTTGCATGGTAGAGGTATTTGAGGAAAAAAGATTAAAAAAGTGGGGAGAGATGCTAACTCAGTTCAACAAGAGGCGAAGCAGCGTTCTAAAAAATGCCTTTGATCCTAGGAATCTTTGACTGTAATTGGTGGTCCCTTAGACCGTTCGGTCTCATGGACGTAATTAAAATCATTTCATTTCATTTCAAAGAATTCAGCGCCGCTATGGAAACAAAAACAAAGAGTAAATCGAAGCTCTCCACTCAGATCGAGGGGGAATACACCAGTAAAGCATTTTCGACCCATTTGAAACAACATAGTATTTGTTATCAAATGACTCAACCTTATATTCCACAACAAAATAGTGTTGCAGAAAGGTGGAATCGCACTATCATGGAAATAGTGTGTTGCATGATTGAGGACTCAGGTTTGGCATGCACATATTGGTCAGCAATAGTGCGCACAATAGTTTATATGTTAAACAGGGCTCCTACTGCAACTTTTGATGGCGTGACTCCACAAGAAGCATGGAAAGACATAAAACTTCAATAGCTCGTCTTCGTGTTTTTGGATGTAAGGCATACATGTGTGTTCCTAAAAAGAAGAGAGAAATCGGATAACAAATCCATAACATACATCTTCTTAGGGAACAGTGAAAAATCGTTGGCTTATAGACTTATGGATCCAAAAACGAGGAAAATATACATAAGCAGGGATGTTGAGTTTGATGAGAAAGGTAAATCTAGCTTACCTTCCACAAACTCACCTCATTCAGAAATCAGAGTTTTAGATAGTTCAAAAGGTGATGAAAGCATTGATGGGGATAATGAGGATGATCAGTCAAATACTGCAATTCCACCACCTCCAAGAACAGTTGAACGTGTGCCTAAATGGTATAGGAGTATGATACGAGATGCTAAGTTGGATAGAGTTCCAGACACATCTACCACTGGACCTAGGACTCGTAACATGACTCGAGAAGAGGTCAATTTGGCCCTAATGAGCACTATTGTTGAATCAATTGAGCTCTCTACAGTTCAGGAAGCCCTAGATTAGAAACCTTGGAAGGATGCCATGAATACAAAATATCAATCATTGATGAAACATAACACATGCTAGCTTGTAGATCTTCCACCAGGGAAGAAGCCAATCGGTTGTAAATGGTTTCAAAACAAAATACAAAGCAAATGGAAGAATTGATAAACACAATGCAAGGCTCATAGCAAAAGGGTATGCTCAAAAGGAAGACATTGATTATGGGGAGACTTTTG
Source organism: Torreya grandis (assembly GCA_037957365.1). Classification (NCBI taxonomy): domain Eukaryota; kingdom Viridiplantae; phylum Streptophyta; class Pinopsida; order Cupressales; family Taxaceae; genus Torreya; species Torreya grandis. The sequence goes on from JARHVA010000484.1 coordinate 933,323, forward strand.
CTTTGGGTGCACATTTTGGATGGAAAGTTCACCAAATGGATGTGAAAAGTGTCTTTTTTAATGGAGACCTCCAAGAAGAAGTCTAAATAACACAACCAAATGGTTTTATAACTCTTGGTAAAGAAGGAAAAGTATGTAGACTCATCAAATCATTGTATGGTCTCAAGTAGGCTCCCTGAGCCTCCTATATAAAAATTGATGAACATCTCATTCAACATGGATTCTAGAGGAGTCCTTATGATCCAAATCTCTACCTCAAACAACAAGGGGGGGAGGGGATGGGTGCGGTCGTGATTGTTGTTGTGTATGTCGATGATCTAGTCATCACTGGCAGTGCAGTAAAAATGATTGATGCAACCAAGAAAGATTTCAACTGATCATTCGACATGACAGACCTTGGGCTACTACACTTTTGTCTTGGACTAGAAGTATGGCAAAACGAGCACCACATATTTGTTTCCCAAATGAAATATAAAAAGACAAGCTCGAGAAATTTTGGATGATAGATTGTAAATCTATTGTTACACCTATGTAGACAAGGCTTCAATTGTCTCATACAGATCCAACACCACAAGTGAATACAACTATCGTCAGTTGATTTAGAGTCTTATTTACTTGACCTACACTAGGCCAAACATCAACTATCTCTCATGATTCATACAAGAGTTTAATAGGTCTCATTAGAAAACAGCAAAGCAGATACTGAGATATATAAAAGGTAAAATGGACTTTGGCCTAGAATACTAGAAGAATGATCAATTCTTCTTGTCAAAGTATTCAGACTCAGATCATGCAGGTAATATTGATGACAGAAAATCTAGTTCTAGATGTGTTCTTTTTGGGATCTGGTCCTATATCATGGGGGAGTAAGAAACAAAAATTTATTTCTCGATCGTCCACTAAAGCAAAATATCGTGTTGCAGGAGGCGTTGTCTGTGAAGCGATATAGTTACATCGCATACTTGAAGGATTGGGAGTACCAAAAAAGCAACCTACCATCATGTATTGTGACAATGAAGGTGTTCTTAAACTTGTTCGTAATCCGATGTTTCATGAGTGCACAAAGCACATTGAGGTATAGGTACATTTCATACACGAACGTGTTCAACAACACAAGATCCAACTCTAGTTTTGCCTGATTGAGGAACGTGCAGATGTCTTCACCAAGTCACTTGCACGAGACTGAGGCATTTAGAGAATCTCTCTAGTGTTCACTTGAGACTATGTTGAATTACGGGGGGGAATGTTAGAATAAAACATGGTGATTGCTTCACCATAGTCATATTTTATTGTAAATGTTGAACTGTAACGTTATAAAACAACTCACTATTATTATTAGCTAAACGATTTGTCTTGTGTCATAAAATTGTCGTTAGTTGTTAATATCTCCTAAATATGTCTATTGATAGGATTGTTCTAGATAAGACCCTACTTCGTAGGGATATTTTGTTATGCTCACCCTATTTTGTATGGTCTATTATGAGCCTATAACTTTGTATAAATAATGCGATGTATCATCATATTGGTTAGCTGAATAAAATCATTGTTCTAGCTTAAGAATTTATTCCATAGCAATGTAAAACAAAGCATTCAAAAGAGGAAATAAGCAAATACAAATGCATCCGTAAAAGACACTTATTCAACTTGGAGAAAACCCAATGTGGGAACTCCTACTCCTCACTTGCCTACCATCCTTTTTTCTCTTTATTATGCCAATGATTATTATAACACTTTCAAAGGAGTATTTGATTCCTTTTGAGGCATGGGAACTCCTTTTCCTCACTTGCCTACTATCCTTTTTCTCTTTCCTTCGGCCTGCTTGAAACATGTGCTAAGAGAAATATGGAGGTATAAATGCCTTTTCATTCCATCTCAACTAAACTTAATGTAATCTAGGTGTCTTTTGGGCTTCCATTGCCTTGCACATACTTTATAGGTATCACGTTGAAGTCGGAGTATCCATCTTAGCATGCAAAAGGACTGATTGCTCCATACACTTCCTGTTGAACCAGATTCAAAAGTTTGAATAGTTATCCTATATGGATTTGTTGGCAAAAACCCATCACCATGAAAGAAGACTAAATGGCAAGCCAGAGAAATCATTTCCAACCTTGAAAGTAGAAGGGCATCCTGCATGAACGACTTTGTTAGCCAACAAATTTGTTCATGCCGGATGCCCTTCTACTTTCCAGGTTGGAAATGATTTGTCTTAACTTAACTACGTTCATGCATGATGCCCTTTTACTTTCCAAGTTGGAAATGATTTGTCTGAATTTCCATTTAGTCTTTTGTCATGATGTCAGATTTTTAGGGTAGAGAATCCATCATGCTTTACTATTTCTAACTTCACTCAATTGTGGTAGCTTCCTGCACCTTTGCCAATCAACCCAGCATATCCGGTTTCTACCTCCAAGTGTGGTAGTATGAGAACAAGCTCCCTTGGCTTGTCTATGGAATCCATCTTCCACTTCCCCTTGCTCAAATTTGAATGCGTTGATTGTTTATGTCAGAGTGAACTGATCCTTTTGCGATCATTGATATGACTATTATTGTCTTAATTCTACATTACCAAATGCGCCCTCCCCCCAATCTGATATGGATACAATATGTATCCAGTACAGATACATCCCAGATACATGCAAGGTCATCATACACCCTAAAGGTATGCCCGCATATGTCCCTCCCCCCAATCTGATATGGATACAATATGTATCCAGTACAGATACATCCCAGATACATGCAAGGTCATCATACACCCTAAAGGTATGTCCGAATACGTCCTAGGACATATGCGGGCATACCCACAAGGCCCCTAACATACCTTGCGCCTATCCAGAACATATCCAAGGGAAAACACGTTTTTTTCCAATTTCGCTAAATAAAAAGTCAAACATGGACTTTGAAAAATAATTAAAAACAAAATAAAGCATACTCTCAACCCTAAAAGCAGCTTTCACGCTCATTTATCAAAAGAAAACAACACATTTACCTTTCATTGCATTTTTACCTCTCATTGCACATTTGTTTTCTCATTTTCATTTTTTCAATTACTTAGGATTGAAACTCCTTCCTTTTGTTAATCATACACTATTGCCTCTACCCATTTGGCACAAAGGAGTTTAAGGAGCTTGCAACAAAGAGGATTGTTGGTTTAAGATAGGTTTTCAATTTTGTGAATTTTTTTTCAGTTTTTTGGAACTAGTTTTTTTTTTTGTTATTCTTTTAAACATTCTTGCAACAAATGACAAATTCTTTAAATTTTAATAGCAATATTATTATTTTTTGACCAGAGGCTATAGAGATTTGCCAGAATGTCTCGCGCTGCAAGTGCTGATTCGGTGGGCCAAGAGATAGCCTTCAAAGTCGATCAACTAGTGCCCCTTTGGAAGTATGTGACGATGTTAGAACCGTTGTTAGGTGGAGGGTGTTTCCTTTGGCTTTACTTAGAATGTAACTGTAAATACAAGAGCTCGTATAGTCGGGTGAAAGCCCATTTGTATGTCAATCCTAGTTCTAGAATCAAAGCTTGTGGTAGGCCAAACATAAATGGAAAGCCAAGAATGGGCTTGCCACAAGGAAAAATCCTTGCATACATCAAAAAAGCAAGAAGTAGATGCCATTGTTGCCACAAGATCGAAGCATCATTTGAGAAAGAAAGGATCTACATCTACTGAGACACATGTTGATCCATCTCGTACTAATGTTGTGACTACATCATACCCATTTCTTTCTACACCCATTGTGGCCATAGAGGAAGAAGCTTCACCTCTTAGTCGCAAGAGAACAAAAGATGCAAGCGCACTGAAAAGGTCAATCCAAAATGAATCTAGGGATAGGGTGGAGCAGAGCACTACGCATTATATTTATGCATGTGGGGAGCCATTTAAAGTCGTTAGATCACCATACTAGCAAGATATGGTGAGATCTATCAATGATGCCCCTAAAGGGTTCACCGGCCTAGGGTATGAAAAGGTGCACACCACTTTGTTGACAAAAAAAAAATATGTTGAAGATGCATTAAAGCCCATCACGGATTCATGGATCGAAATAGGGGTGTCAATCGTTTCCAATGGATGGAAAGATGTGACAAATAGGCTATTGGTTAATGTGGTCGCAGTGTGCCCTAAAGGGGCATCATTTTTTAGGGTTGTTAATTGTGAGGGCCAAGTGAAGGATGCACGATTCATTGCCGACATCCTGATAGAGTCCATTGAGGCAATGGGGCCTCAAAACATTGTCCAAGTTGTAATGGACAACACAAAAAATTGCAAAGTTGCAGGCATGTTGGTTGAGACAAGATATGGGAACATATTTTGGACACCTTGTGATATTCATTCCCTCAACCTTATGTTGCAAAAATTGGGGACCAAAATTAATTGGATTACAAAAGTTTATGAGGAGATGGGCAAGATCCAAATGTTCATAAGCAACCATCACATGTCCGAAGGCATCTTCAGGGCCTTCTCTAAATTGCAGTTGTTTAAAGTAACTTTCTTTTTAATCATTCATGAATCATGTATATTTTTAATTTAATTTTGTAAGTTTATAATCTGTAAGATTTTTATTTTTCAACATTTTTTTTAATTTATTTGTTTTAATTTCGTATTAATTAGTTTGCCTCACACACACTCGTCTTGAGACGACTTATCAAAATGCGTGATGCATTGAGCAGCATGGTTATCAACAACCTTTGGAGTGTATGGAGGCAGACAAGCTGAGAGGGCCACAAAGGTGACAGGGTGGATTATTGATCATGTGTGGTGGAAATGTGTGGAGTATTCGTTCAGTTTTACCAAGTCCATCGTGAGTATGTTGAGATTTGTAGATATGGATCATCCATGTTTGGGTGAGATTTATGACGGAATCAACTTAATGGTTGAGAAGAATTAAATCCATCATAAATGTCAAAGAGCAACATCATATGGAGAGGTTCTTCAAGGAAGTGCAGTCGCATCTCATTGAAGGTGGAACAAAATGACCATCTGATACAGGGACATCTAAGGGTTTGTGCAATCTTGCATCAACCAAAAACAGAGTAGTGTGAGTTTAGATTTTTGTTCTGTGTTGTGTTTGTGGCATTGGAGAAAGCTTGTGAACCTCTAAGAATGTTGATGTAAAAGTATTCCTTTGCCATTAAAAAATTCATAGATGTTTAGTCTGTTTCTGTCAATCTGCGTGGACTATTAAGACAGACACTTGTCAAGATGGTTCTTCAACACCGTAAATGATTGGATGGTGAAATTTGGTGAAATCATAGCCCCTGACAAGTAATAGCTATGCGTTAAATTTCAGTTCATTTGGAATTACAACATTAATGTGTTGTCTATTTTTGTCAATTTGTGTCATTTGTTTGGTCTGTGACACTTGGCAAGAGGGTTATTTAACGCCATAGCGAATTGGATTGCCAAATGTGGTGAGATGATAGAAAATGTGGAGTACAAGTTGTGTGTCAAATTTCAAATCAATTGGACTTATAGCAGTAAAGTTATGATAGTTTTGGCATATGTCGTTCGACCTGAAAATGTCACTTGAGCACCTAGGAATCAATAGTTTGGTTCTTTAACGCAATAGCACTTGGGTAGCCAAGATTTTTGTAGGTGCTTGGTGTTTTACCATTCATTCTACACGCCAAGTTTCTCATTGTCAAATGGTACTACGTTAATGTTTTATAGTTATGTGTGACTGATTCTGCTTTGTGACGCGTGGAAGGAGTTGTTATTGACAGTTTGGCATTTAATCCCAAAAACTAAAAGTTGTCAAACTCTTGTACATTATGTTGAGGTCAGGAAAGTTGAAGAGACACCCCATGGAGCTTAGAATGTCAAAGAGATACTAGATTTAGAGAAAAAAGAGAGTTTGGAGAAAGAGATGAGCGGTGAAGGAGCAAAACTCTCCAAGAGGAGAACAGAGAGTTATATTGGTTCAGGGGGGACTATATGAGAGTCTCGAACTCATTCATGTAATGTAATAAGCCTATCAAGGCAAGTGTTTGAGAGAGAGTGTGAGTGTGTTTCCGCTGTAATATTTAAAAGTTGAATGCAATGAAGATGTGTTAAGTGCGTCAAGTCTAGTATGTGATGAAAGTGTGTCCATGAGTGAGTGTCTGGCCCAAGCAACACAAAGAAAAAGACGGTCCTTAAGTAGATCCTCTCTCGTGCTTGCATCATTTGGTGATAGTTGTTGAACCAGAAGGAGACCCATTATTTGAAGATGGGAAGAGTTTGTGGAATCCCATAAGTGGAAAAAATCAGAATCGTCTTTGGTGAATGAAGGCAATGTGTTTGTCTTTTTTTTTTTTTGAAGGGTAGAAGGGTTGAGGACAACTAAGGAAAGCTACATGTTTATTTTAAAAAATAAATAAAGGTGAAAGAAGAGAGTTGTCATGAGTAGTTGTAAGTTTCGATGAAGGAAACAATAGAGGTGGAAGAAGTGAAAGCTAATACATGAGGAGAGTATGGTTGCAGACCAGCCAAGTGAAGGAAAAGAAAACAGAAAGATGAATGTGAAGAGTACAGCCATAGAGGTTGTTGAAAATAGGCCTATGAGAGTCCATCATGAGAGTGAAAGTTGTGAAAAGAATGTGAGCAGCAAAGAAGAGTTGGATCGCATGTCCTTGAGGCATGATGAAGAGGTCGAAGAAGTGATTGTGGAAACTCTTGATTCCCTTAATATGTTTGTTCAATGTGCAGCTCTAGCAAGGGAAATGGAGATGGAGATGGTGGTCATGACTCTACCAAAAAGATTGAAGGATGAAAGTGGCATCACATAAGTGAGAGAAGCCCATGTAGGTATTGAAGGAGAGACTCTTACGAGTCAAGGTATACATTGTCCTCATATGGGCAAGGAGATTGCAAGGTTCTTTGCACATGACATGGAGGACATGAAATAAGGTGAAAGCAATCAGCCTAGAGCTGATATAAAGAGGATGAGAAGTGAAGAGGAGTTGTCAAAAGGGCAACTGAACACTATTCTAAGGAACAAGCAAAATGGAGGAGGATTTGACGAGCCCAAACGTTGTGGAAAGCTAATGTTGTGAAGATGGAGAAAGCACCTATGGGGACTATTAAGTCTCATGTTTTTAAACTAATTTGTGACTGTAGGCAGTGTGAAGGTGCAAAAAATGAAAAGAAACGAGGCATTCCACGGTGAAGAGGTGAAGCTAGAAGTGCAAAATTATGCACTCAAGAGAGTGAGGAGGAGCTTTTAATTTGTATATCAGCTGAAGCATGTGAAGAAGTGATGGAAGAAGAAAAGTCCTTTAAGACTCTTATGAATGAAGAAGCCACAAGGTGGTAGTGGCAAAGAGAAAAGTGGAGAAGGATATGGCAGACATGAGAGAAGAGGAGTTGCAAACAGAATGAAGGATCCAACAGCAAGTTGGATAATGATTAAATAAATCCAAGAAGACTTTAGGAAGAGGTAGTCGGTTAGCAATGGGTTGAAGCCCATAAGGGAGAGTAAGATGCCAAGAACAAGCATCTTGGTGGAGGTGGTCAAACGAAGGTGGGTTTCAACCCACAAGAGGACAGAGAGAAAAGAGGATAAGCCTTTGGCAGAGGAGGAAAGACTATGGTGGGTCTAATCCCACAAAGGAAGGATATTGTGGTGGGGCTAATTCCACAAAGGAAGGAGACTATGGTGGTCTAATTCCACAAAGGAAGGAGACTATGGTGGTCTAAGAAGAGAAGAAAGGAATTGAACCCAGCAAGGAGTTGGAAAGGGAAAACAAAAAGTGAAAAACAACTGATGTACTTGATGTGTTGAAAGGGAACGTCATGGCCATTATGTTTCACGGTCAGAAGAGTGGTTTTACAACTTATTCCATCTATATGAGCGAGAGCTCACATTTAAAAGCCTCAGGGGACTGATGCAAGAACATCCAAGGATCCGTGCAATCTTGCGTCAACCAAAAATAGAGTGACGTGTGTTAGTTTAGGTTTTTGTTTTGTGTTGTGTTTGTGGCCTTGTTGGAGTGAGCTTGTGAGCCTCTAAGAATGATGTTGTAAAAGTATTCATTTGCCACAAAACAGGGTAGAGATCTTTTGTCTACTTCTATCAATCTGCATGGATTGTTAAGACACAAACACTTGTCAAGATGGTTCGTCAACATAGTGAATAATTGGATGGTGAAATTTAGTGAGGTCATAGTACCTGACAAGTACAAGTTATGCATAATTCATTTGGAGTTACAACATTAATGCATTGTTTGTTTTTATCAACCTACTCATTTGTTTAGTTTGCGACACTTGGCAAGAGGGCTCTTTAACACCATAGCAAATTGGGTTGCCATATTTGGTGAGATGATAGAAAATGTAAAGTTCAAGTTGTGCGTCGAATTTCAAATCAATTGGAGCTACAACGGTAAATTTATGATAGTTTTGGCAACTCTCATTCGGCCTGAAAATGTCACTTAAGCACCCGGGAGTCAGCAATTTGGTTCTTTAATGCAGTAGCACTTTGGTAGCTAAGATTTTAGGAGGTGCTTGGTGTTTTACTATTCATTCTACATGCCAAGTCTCTCGTTGTATAACGGTATTGAGGTAATTTTTGACAATTACGTGCGACTATCTTTGCTTTGTGATGCATGGAAGGAGCCATTACTAACAATTTGATATTTAATCCTACAAACTGAAAGTTGCCAAACTCTTGTACATTATGTTGAGGTTAGCAAAGTTGCATAGACACCCCATCAAGCTTGGGATGTCAATAGGGATACAAGATTTAAAGAAAAAAGGAAGTTTGGAGAGAGAAACGAGTGGTGAAGTAGAACAGAAAGTTGTATCAATTCAGGAGGGACTGTATGAGAGTCTAGAACTCTTTCATGTAATGTAATTATCCTATCAAGGCAAGTGTTTGAAAGTGAGGGTGTGAGTGTGTTTCCATTGTAATGTTTAAAAGTTAAATGCAATGAAGATATGTTCAAGTGTGTCAACTCTGAGTATGTGCCAAAAGTGTGTCCATGGGAGTGTCTGGCCCAAGCAACATAAAGATAAAGGCAATCTTTATGTGGATCCCCTCTCTTATACTTGCATCACCACCCCATTGCATCTTCTTGCTTTTGCCTTGACTCCCAAATACTACAACACAAAAATATTTTCTATGCCAAGGAGGGTCACACCATATAGGGATGTTGAGGTGAGTGAGGGATATAAGGCGGCATTCTCTAGACTCTTCCTCAGTCCAAAAGTAAAAGACACATTTACGAGAGAGTTTGGGTATTTCATAACCTCCACGAGTCACTCCCTTGGCACTCTTCATGACAAGTACAAGAATGGGTTCATATGTGATGGTACGTCTATGAGTAAGCATCCACCCACCTCTAGCCACTTGTAATTAAAATTCTATCACAAGTAAGATTTTAATTTTTTTTTACTCTCTCTCTTTTTTTCAATGTTTTCTTTTAACTTTTTACTTTTATAAATTTTAATTGAGCTTTCCTCAATAGGTTGCAAGTTCCTCCTTAGCTGAGCGAAACTAGGGTACCTACACCTTTATCCACTTGGTTAAGCACAACAAGTTGGCAGCAATTAAGGCGTTGATTTGGTCTATGTGCATTCCAACTTGCATCTTCTCACACACAAACAAGTTGGATTACAAGGAAGGGGCAACCAAATGTTGGGATGTGGACCCAAAGACTGCTGACTTGGATGCATTTGTTGCTTACCTTTCATTGCTCGACACAGAGCTAGATGGTGCTTCACACAACCTACATAGTGGAGCTAGTGAGAGTGACACCACTATTGCTTGCGGTTCTAATGAACCACATGATGATGCTCTCGATGAAGATATCACAGTCGAAGACAAATATGAATATAGTGCATAATGAATATGCTGATTTGTCTTTACTTTTGTCTATATATTGTAACATTTGCACTATGTACTTGTTATAAAACTAATCTAAGTTCAACTATTGAATATTATGATATTTGGCATTGAATTCTAAGTATGTTTTGTGGTTATTTAACTTATTTTGTTTCCTCTATGCATATTATGTGGTTAATTTTGCTTATATGGCTATATTTTTTATTTTTTATATATATTTTTGTATGGCTCTATCTAAAAAAGTATCCAAGCTCAAAAAAAATGTTGTTTCCACGTATCCAATTCCCATATCCGTATGAGCTACTTCATCTTAAGTGCTTCTTGAGCTTCGTTTTCAATTTGTCTTCAAACTTCTCTAGTGGTGTTTGTTGTTTGTGTTTGTTATATGGCACCACCAATGCACACTTCCTTAAATTCAAGAATATGCATGCTTCTTTTAGGGAATTACATCAATGAGCTCGAGGTCTTTCTTCAAAACATACTCATCTTGATGATGGTTGTAGACAACATCATGTTCTTATGACTATTATAGTTTTTGTTGATGATGTGGTCATCTTTTCTCATTATCCTAACAATTTACTCAGACAATTAGATGCTCTTGCTCGCTCCTACAAATTTTGCTAGCTAGTGATTAGTCAGTTTTCTTATAAAGCAGTGCCCATGGAGATCATGACAACACATACTTACTTAGGAGTTCCATTTATTGGCAGGTCTGTGAATTTGAAGCCTGCCTCTAGGTCTCATCTTTGCAAGGGATATGACACCCATGGGACACTCACTAAATACTGGGAACAAAGAAAATATCTCACTAACAACTAACATTGTATGTAGCATTTACTTTTTCCAAACCCATGTTTATGTTCACAAAAGGTAAGTGTGGTTTTGCAAGTTCCAAGACTCATACACTCATATTTGCAACAGTATTTGTGTACTTTTTATATGCTTTTACATTGAAGTGTGTGCTCAAACCACCTACTTTGTGGTTAAGCATGCACCTCAAAGTGGGGTAAAGTGTAGACACTAAAAAATGGTTCCTTTGCATTTATTTTGCGTATCTTATACGTTTTGTGCGCATTTGTCTATGTACAGATGAATGGTCCAAATTTGGCATTAGTGAACCATTATGATGACTTTTGAAGCTTGAAACCTCATTCGCACATCCCTGGGCAACCCCCACATCCACCTTGTGACTGTCTTGTCATGTGACAAGACTGTCTTTGCATTCCTAACAATTATCAAGACCATCCATTCATACAATCCTGGTACAATTGCCTATGTCATCTTTAAAATCGGGTTGGCACATCCATTTTTTTTACCTTTCCTACAAATAAATTAGCACATTTAATCATTTGGCACACATCTAGCACATATTGGATTGGCATTTTCATTACTTTGAGCCGCTACTCGGTAAATCTATGTACACTTTGAGGGGTCTGACAAATTAGAAGGTTGATCACTAACCCTATCTGGCCAGACCCCAAAAACCAAACCTTCCCCAATTTTGTCTCATTTCAGAGACTCAAAAGTCAATGATTGTGAAATTAGGGCAGAAACCGACAAGTCAAAAGCAGGCGAACAGGACTGACAGGTTACTTTCCAGGTTACAGGGCCTGATCAGGACCTTCTGTACGGTCCTAACACTGTCCTGGCACTGACCGGGACCGTCTATACAGTCCTGGTACTGCTCCATTTCAAATCTAGACACAAATATTCACAGGCTCAGGAAAAGGCAGATTTGTGCAGGCATATCTACATTGTGATAACAAGTTCAGAAATGACTCAAAACCCTTGTTCACCAGGGTGACAATATTTTAAAATGTTAAGAATACCTTGTTTCCCTCTCTGTTTCATTATGCAATTAATTAAATATTGTTTACTGTAAATTCAATGTGATTTATATTGCTTAATATTTGATAGGCATATTTTATGCACACTATGCATATTTTAATGCACACAGACAGTAGTCTTGAGAGCACCTTAGAGGTTTTTAAAACGTGAATCAGCTTAATACATATTTTTTCACGGTTTTGAGACAAACTGATCGCAACTAACGAAAAAAACACAGATTCTCTACAAATATCTCTTTAAGGTAAGGAACTCTTTTCTCGCCTTAAAAGCGATCCACATTTACATTTCAAAGAATATAAAAATTTGTTAAAAAACGGAATAAACGTTTTAAATTTCAAAAATATAATAATGTGTTAAATACAGAAGAGACAGCAAATTCACAACTTACGATCAGGTAATAAATAACAACAGCGAAGAATCCTCTGCCTCCGAATGCCCGCCATGATAAACTGCCAAGCAGGAAAGCCGCGCCAATGCCAGGAGTTGTAAGTCCCGCAAAAAGTAGAGGCGATCCGGCGAGAAAAATTAGTGTATTGCTAAGTAGAGCTGATTCCCATGTTGGCGGATACAATTTGAATGCTTGCACCGCGTCTGCTACAACCCCGGACAAATTTAGCTCAGCCTTTACGGCGTTGACCATTGCGATCCTTTTTGTTCTTCTTATCGCAGCAAAATTAAAAGAATAGTAATGTCGTTTACGGAGAAGGTTGAGCTTTGTCAAGTGCGAAGGTAAAGGTGCGGAAAATCGAACCTTTGGCGTGGAGACCACGAATGAAGTCGCCATCCCTAAACAAAAGGGAAGGGCAGTGAAGGGAAGAAATTATGTGTCTGTTGAGTTTGGTCCGTTATAAATAGCTTAGTACTTTGATCCTAAGGTTTTGTCTTTTCTGTTAACTTGTATTTTAATTATTAGCAGTTGCTTTTAAGGTGAAAGTTATTTTAGAAGACTGTAATTTTTTGGTTAAAGGAGTGTTTTGTAAAGTGAAAGAGTGTAAATTTGTAATTATGTTTTATTTAAAATTTATAAATATTATTATGTTTTATTTTTTGTGTACGATGGGTTAAACAACAATAATTTTAGATTTTCAGTGGAGGTGATGGTGGAAAATGAGGTTATGTGTTTCTTTACTAAGAGGAGATATTCTATTTCACGATGAATTCGAGTGATGGTATAGTAGTGGAGAAGGACAAGGCCATATAAAATATGCAAGTGGTGAAAGATTTTAAGATGAGTTAGGTGATGATGGTTCAAGATCGTGTCTCGTTGTTTTTTTAACACTTGTGGGCTTAACAAGGCACCTATCCCATTCATGGCTCAGGTTGTTTAGCCCTTTTAATTTAAGAAGCACTTAAACTAATTGAAATAAACTATTAAAATGGAAATGTTGATATGTATTGATCTAATATGAAAACATAATAAATTACAAAATTCACTAAAATCAAAGACTTGCTAAAAATAGTAAATTAAGTTAGGGTTAGAGAGTGTCCTTAAAAAAAAATAATAGATCTGATTATGTGAACTTTCTATACGTGCCAATGTACATTGTATGAAATTGACATGAAAACATGGGTTGTATCAAAAACAATGAATTGAAAATCTATTGGGAGAAGTCCATAGGAGGCAGACAAGGGGTGCATTATGGCCTTATCTAGATAATGTAATCGGTTGCTTCCCAATGGTAATTGTACTCTTGATTTTTAAATTCTATGGCCCTTGTGCGATTGCTTTTAAAGGTTGATTGTAGATCTCTATGTGTCGATTATGCTATGCAAAAGACATAGAAATCATCAAACCCTAGTCATACACATGCACTAAATAATAATTAGATGACAATAAAAATAGGTTAGTAAGGATAGCTGAGTTGGCCTCAGAAACCCCTTGTAACTGAGTGTTGCCTACATAGTCCAAATGGATCTCGAGTTGATGTAGTTCTCCCTCCTAGAATGATATGTGTGATATGTGATGATGCAACTATAATGTTTTAACTAGATAATTGATATAAATACTTGGCACTAGATGCCCTTGATCTGCAATAAACACTCTTCAAACTTGGCTATTGACTATTAGAATGTTACACAGTTGAAATTAGAAAATAGTGCTCTTTTTCTCAGTGTGCAGTGATTTTTGCTAGTGAGATTATGTGGGTGTAGAATGAGTAGCTTTGATGTGTTTTTATATGAGAATCTTTAGAATAATTTTGTTGACCAACTTTAACAAATATACGGGAGTGTCATTGTGAAACATCTCAATTTGAAAAATTAACTATTGGATCACATGCGACAAGGCTGTAATAGGGAACGAGGCAATAGTATGGCCCTGTCTGACTAATGCAAACTTGTCCCAGGAGACCAGAGACTATCAAGGCAGGTCTGACAAGAACTTATGCGTTAAATAAGGATGAATGTAATTGAAATAGGGATGTTTATATGATATTTTCCATGTTTACAAAATAGTGAGGGCTATCTTATAGATTACAAGTTAACAAAATGATGATTATACTAAGTAAGGGTAAGGATGTCAAGAATAAATAATGCCAAACACTTAATGATTAATTTTATGTGTCTACATTTGTCCCCACTTTATTTTAGTGATGCTCAAAGTGAAATTACTAAAGTAAATTAGATGCAAACTATTGGAGTGGGCCACACTTGAAGATCAATAATTAAATAGGATCGAATGCATGAAGGTGAAACTATATAGAGTAGTGAAATCATGAACACGTGAGAGGAAAAACTTCATAATGTGTAAAAATATTTAATGTAATAACATTCTAAGTTAATTACCCAACTAATTTTAGAAAAAGTACATATATAGGTGAAAAATAAACATGATTGTACATCCTCATGAATGTGGGATTATCTTCATCAATGATATAATTAATACCAAAGTGACACCTAAACAAGTTAACTAGACCATATAGGTAAAACCATTAAATGAAATAAAAACCTACACTAACACCCCCTCTTTTAAGCGTAATGTAGGTGGGTATATGAATTGGGTCTTGGCAACTAGGCCTGATAAGGTACCCAAGTACAATGAAACTCTCTTAAAGTGGATAAAAAGATAAAACATGTAGGAAACCCCCAAGGAGAGAGAGAGAGAGAGAGAGAGAGAGAGAGAGAGAGAGAGAGCTAAAAAGCCCCACTAAAAGCTACAACTACCTGTAGTCACCCTATATCCTACAAAATATGATGAATATGTGCCTCGACAAAGAATAATAAGAAGGTAAATGCAGAATGTTGCATGGTGAACCCCCCTTTGCAATAAATGATGCCTCTTCCTTTTGAAAGAAAAAGACCCTGAGCTATCAAGCAATTATATTCTCACTTAAGTGGAATGCAAGTAGGAATTAAGATCTAAATCTTTGAAAAATACTCAAATGTCTCTAAGCCTGTGCTCGAATGTGTCAAACTCTGATCAGGAATCTCAAACCTAACTATAGAAGATGGAAATAAGGAAGCATTAAATGAAGGAGAGAGAGCATGAGGATTTATAAGTACCCTCGTTACATCCAGAGAATAAGATGCAACTTATTTTAACTTTTAGGGTTTTACTAATGTAAATATTAAGCTAGATTAAAGGGTTGAGTCTATTACTAATATAGAATAAATTTGGAAATTATTGATTTAATGGAACTTTCCCAAAATAGTAAGTGTAATGAGAAAAGGAACTTATCTGAAAGTACATAAAGTTTTTTTGGATCATGGTACTGGAAATAATTGAACAGGCATAGAGGAATCTTTCATCTTTTAACTATTTATTGAGATTTGGTTTCGGATAGTAATGCTCCTCTTAGGATAGTAGCACCATGTGATGCTAGTGTCCAGTTTTGATGTTAATGTCCTTTCTGTAATGACTATTTGTAACTTTCAAGGAAGTTGTAGGAGCTTCTAAATGTTTTATAGGTGATTATGTGTCGTGTGGGGGCTTGTCTGTGTCACTATTTTGGTTGAATCTTCTCCAAAACACTAATAAATACTTGCACAAATGAAATAATAAATGAATCAAATGTAAAAAGGAAAAAAAAATTGAGTTGTGAGATGTTACGATCATGCAGAGCATAACCCCTGTTGTCCTAGTCACTGCCTACATTAACCTTAATGTTAGGGGTCTTAGATCGTATGTAGTTCTCCCTTAGGGAACATACACCATCAAATTGCATGGTATGATAGAATGAATTTCACCTAGGCCCTTCTTTGATCAAACATGCAAATGTCTAGATGTAAAAATTGAGTAGTACGTAGAGTATTTGAGTTGTACTATTGGTTGATTTTATGTAAATAAGTGTCAAAATAGTAATTGCTAAATGTAAAATACGTTGTGAGGCTCTTTATATGAGAGGATCTTTGTTTTGAATATAATACCTTATTTGTTAGCCTCCAAGTCATGAAAAATATATAAAAAACATAAAAGAAGAATCATGGAGGGGTTAGGATTTAAACACGAGTGAAAGGGCCCTTCGAACACTAAAGCCACAAGTAGACACTATCACCATGTGACGCTACTATCCTAAAAGTGGTGCTAATTTCTTAAGGCTCAAAATAGAGCAAAATTTTGGGAGGACATGTTAGGGGCCCCTAGGACTGGGAAAAAGGTGACTTGTGACTGTTGGGAGTGTTACAAATAGGGAAAATAAGACATAAGAAAGATCAAAAGACTCAAAATGACCATATGAACAAGGATTACAACCATCATTATGACCCTCATGTGAAAGAGCAACAAAAGACATAATACTCATGGTTGCTTGACCAAATTAAGATGTTTACATTTGCCCCCCTTTTATTATAGTAATGTAATGAAATGAAAGTACTAGATTAAAATAAAATAAGAATATGTACATATGCTTATATGTGTGAATGTAATATAGATTTGGCCCACTTCTTGGCCAAAGAAATGGATAAGAACTGGAGTGTAAAATTTGAAGGGGAGACATATGGTGTGGATACCCCTGTATTGAAACTAAGTATGTAAACCGAATGCATGGAAAAACAAGGCTCACTTTCCCCCATTCTAAATCTAGGTATGTAAACTGAATGCATGGAGAAACAAGGCTCGCTTGTCCCTACTCTAAATCTAAGTATGCAAATTAGGTCTGTTGTAATGTTATGGATCAACCACTGTAAATGGTCCTATGACCCAAACTGGTGAAAACTTGGTGATGATACTAAGTATAACATGATAAATATGAAAATGGGGACCAAGAATGTGTTCTTTGCATCATGCTCCCTAATCTTGATATCTTAGCAATATAGCTATGCATTTGAATATCTGAATGAAATAGTATACCTGAGTCAAAAATGTATATCTGCATAGAGTGTGCATCTGAATACCCATGTAAAACATGCATAAACCTGTGTATACATGTGTGTCTGTATATCTGAAAACCTATGAAAATATATGTAAATCTATGTAGTCTTGGGTGTATGTATATCTTAAAACCTATGAAAATATGCATTAAAATGTGTAGACATGTGCATCTGTATATTTGAAAACTTATGAAAATCTACGTAAACCTGTGTAGACCTATGCGTCTATATATCTAAAAATATATGAATCTAAATGTTTGTGTAAACCTATGTAGACTCATGTTTGTATATCTAAAAATCTAAATGTCTATGTAAACTTGTGTAGACCTATGTGTTTGTATATCTAAAAATCTATGAATCTAAATGCCTATGTAAACTTGTGTAGATCTATGTGTCTTTATATCTAAAAATTTGTGAATCTGAATGCTTGTGTAAGCTTGTGTAGACCTGTGTGTCTGTATATTTGAAAATATATGAATATGAATGCCTGTGTAAACATGTGTAGACCCATGTGTCTGTATATCTAAAAATATTATGAATTTGAATGTCTATATAAACCTATGTAGACCTATGTGTCTGTATATATGAATGCAACTTTGTATGTCTAAAGTAATCTATGTATAATTACCCCCCCATTTTGGTGAGAGATCCAAGACTATGATGAGGATATATAACCAAAAATGGTAAGGATCGATTGTCCTAGTGTTAATTAGCAGGTGTAATGTTATATTAAGTTTAAATAATATATTTTTTATGTCAGAGTTGATAATTTAGTGTGTAATTGGATAGACGTTTGATCTATTGTATTGTTAAATAGAATGCGATTATCTTTGTCATTTTATATATTTGATAATGACAAGGGGGTTGGTTTAACCAATGTGGGACATAATGCATCATTGTCAAGTCCCATGTGTAAGAAATGGTTCATGAATTAAAGCTACAGTTCTTGAGATATGGCAATAACCAGAGAGTTCTATTAGTTAGCAAAATTAGCATAAAAGGGTAACCTTAATAAGGTGGCATTGGGTAAGTTATGACTGAAATAGGTCATTTTGATTCATTTTGTTATTCATTTGGATCATTTGAGTTGAAATCATTTTGTGTCTGAGTGAGAGAAATATGTTAAGGAGACAAGGAGCTAGCTTGTCAAGCTATGAGGAAGTCAAGGCATGGATTCAAGTCAGGGAGGAGGTTCGCCTAGTAAGGGACCCATACTTTTTCTTATTCTTTTCATTTTTGTTATCTTGTTTACTATTTTTACTAAAAAGGGATTGGTATAGAGTTTTTTTTCGTATACTGGCACTAGTGTCCCATTCTAGGTGCTAATGTCTAGGTCCCGATGCTAGTGTCCAAGGTGTGGTACTACTGTCCACCACTTATGTCCTCTATGTAGCACTAGTGTCCAATAGTCCTGAGATGTGATGCTTAGCACTGTTGATTAGTTTTAGATGCATGTTTTTGTTTATTGGGTTTTAGTTTTGTTTTGTTGATGGTTGATTTGGTTGTAATTTTATAGGGTGGCGCTCATATGAGAGAGTTTTATATGGGGAAGATAATGGAGACTTTGTGGGGTTTGCCCTTGGTTGATGTAGAGATGAAGGTGCTTGATATAGCAAGCCTGAGATATGTTTATTTCCTAGAGCCTATGCCTTGGGATAAGCATATGATTACTGCATTATGTGGGAGTTGGGACACAAACACATGTACATTCTAGCTACCTATGGGTGAGATGACTATGACATTAAAGGATGTATATCAGATTCTACGGTTGACAATCTCTGGACAGTAGGTTATATTACAGGAGGCCACTGGTGCTCAAGCTATATAATGGGCATCTAGGTATTTATCGACCATGGTGGCAATGACTCATTATACAAGGAGTCAGAGTGATATATTGTTGACCATGATTGTGATGGTTAATGTTTTATGATTGCAAAAAATCTTAATTATGTTGTTATCTTCATTTGTTGTTGTAGATGGAAGTGGTGTCTCAATCTTCTATAGAATGCATGAGATAATGCAGGACATCGAGGAGTATTACATCATGTACTTTTGGGGTCATACCATGTTGGCTCATCTATATAGGGATTTATGTCATTTTACACAAGAAATGAGTGGTGGGGGTATCAGTGCATCAATGTTATTACATTGTTGGGCATATAATCACTTAGCTATGAGTAGGCCAGTGACATGTGCACAGAATGGATGGGCTTATCTGTGGGTGTTTGTAAAGAGATGGACCAAGATAGGGCATGCATAGAGGAGGAACACTACATAGTATAGATAGTTACTATATAGTTTGACAGTAGAGGATATCATTTAGATACCCTATAGGGACTACTAGGGGTAGCCTGAGGATAACATGTAGCTGAGGCAGATTTGAATAAGTTGTTGGATACATGATCATTGGGATAACATATATGAGTGATTTTAGCATGAGAGGGTTACCCAACATTTTGGTGTTGTACAAGTTGTGCCCCTATCACCTGTGATATGGTTGAGGAGTTCTCGAGCTCGTACAAGGCTAGGTAGTAGGCTAAGGCCATCTATTGTTGAGTTATCTCCCATTCTGTTGAAGGAGCATGATCCTAACATTGAAGTATCGGGTATAGATGATGTTGGATTGACTGAATCCTACACAACCTAGTGGAGTGACCACAGAGGGGCACCTCTATTTTTGAGAGGTGTGATGATTACGGATGAGGTATTAGATGTAGAGCTCCTAAGGGATATTGATGGTAAGTTAGATAACATGTTTGTATGTTTTATGTAAAGTTGATTAGGTGTTTATATGATAGGATTATTATGAATTATATGGATACTTATAAGTGCAGGAGATGATGAGTATTGGGAAGTCACTATTGATTTGGCATTACATGATTTGACATGGTATGTCCCTTATGATGTTATGGAGGATGGATTGGTGGAGAGGGCCACCAATGTTTCTAGGGTGCATGCCCATTTATTTGATCTATTTACGGTAGTGACCATGGAATTTAGGTGAGTAGCGATAGATAGAGGTGAGTTACATGCTGAGCTATAGATGTGTACCATGCATGCTTTTGATGCTCTAGGTGGGGCTAGTAGTCATATAGTAGATGATTACATATGACTTCAGTGAAAGCATGTTGAGTGTATGGTTGAGTTGGGCATGTATCGAGAGAGATAAAGTAGGCAGAGCCATAGATCAAGGTCACATAGAGACATAAGAGCCTCTAATTTTAATTTCAATGTATTTGAGAGTGAGAGTGAGGGAGTTGGTCCTAGAAGTCATTTTAGCATCATTGAGTGATGCACCATATTTATATTGAAATGATGTTTTAAGTTATATATGGATATATATATATATATATATATATATATATATATATATATATATATATATATATATATATATATATATATATATATATATATATATATATATATATATATATATGTTATTGTTTAATTTAGCATTGTGTATTGGCAATTGGATCTTATTATATTGTATATATTAGTAAGTGTTGAATTAGTTTGATTATTTGAAATGTTGATGTTTTCAATTTGTTTCAGTTGGAGTAAATTTAATTTATTTGTATATGTTTTATGAATGTTTTAGGCAAATTTATAGGAGATTGAGTTTTTATATTTTATTGGTAAATGGTTTTTGTTTATATTTCATAAGATGTCTACGTGTGTAATATGTGATGGCAATATGCCCTTTCTGAACCCATATGACATAGAGAACCAATGACCATACTGTTTATGTTGTGTCGATGTAGACATAGACTATGAAACTATAACTGCCTGTGATACACTACTAGTGTATGAGTGTGTAGACTTTGATGAAAAAAGCTTGATTAATTGACATTCTAAAACTTCATTATGAGTTATATGATTACTTTCAAATATCTTAATCGGTTTGTGAACTAAAATTGAGTTATGGTATTTATAATGATTGCCATATATTTTTGTTGGTTGTCAAATTGAAACTATGCCTTTAGATTTACAGTTGTTTCTAAATATCTTGATTTGTGTATGCATTGGAGGTGCATTCTAAGCTCTATAATTATTTTTGTATATTTTGATTGGTGATTATACTAAAATTAAGCCCTTAGATTTGTAATAATTCCCAAATATCTTGATTGATGTATGCACTAGAGGTACATTCTGAACTTTACGAACTGGTTATTATCACTATTGAGGCTATGATGTACAGGACTACTCATACATGGGTGTCCTCTAAGTCATAGGGCACGTACGATGAGTAACCAATGATTTCTTAAAGGGAACATCCTAGGATAACTCCATCATAGAGGAGTGTGATCTAGAAGAGTATGGAGAATGAGGTCTCGATGTCCCTTATGTAAACACTATGATGCCTCGACTAACATAATGGTCAATGAGAGCTCAGAGTGCATAACAATGATTTAATGAATGTCCATTTATCCAATGAAAATGATAATATGGCTTATGTGGTACCCAGTGCAAATGGTGTGGTGGATGGTGATCAGTAGAAGGAAGTGTGATAATCCCCCTATCTAATAATGTAAGCAAGATGTCATGAGGCCCAACCTTATCTAAAAATTGTATAACCCCTCTGTGTATATCTTGTGTTCTACTCACTATAGAAGGTGTTGTGTAGAGTGACTCTTTGCCTTTATTGAGTATTTTGATTGGTTGTTTATGTTCCATTGGTTTCTAAATTAAAAGTGGAGTAAGCTCTTGTGCCAGATTAGATGGCAAAGGCTTTGAGGGGTTTATAGCCAAATCTACCTCTGATTATGTAATTTATAATCTCAAATGTGTCTTTAATGCTATAGTTGCATTACATAGATATTTGAATGATTTATATGTTTGATATAATAATCTCTCCTTGAGAGGATAGATTAAACTTCTAGCAAAGATGTATTGTATTTCTAAATCTATTGGTTGATAAATTAGTTGATGCAAATAAGATTTGAACTGTGGAATGTATTCAGATGTAGGCTATGTCTCGCCCTGATGTAATGCAAGCAATCTCTCATGTGTGACTAGAGGTCCCTTATTCTATATGTAATACCAAAGAAAGACTATATCTATCTCCTCATATGTATGTAAAGATCCATTAGGGATTGTATGGTGGAACCAATCTTGTGTTTTTCCATTCAGGGACTTTGGAAACACTTGTAGTAGAAGTGACTTATTTGTAATATGAACCATGACTTTCTCATGAGCCTAAAGGTGTAAGAATAGATCTCCATGTCCATCAAATATAGGTAACACTGGTATCAAAAAGTTGTGTGACAACCTCATAGTTGAGATTCTGCAAGGAATAGGGTTATTGTGTACAACATTGGCTTCAACCTAAGATTTGTATGCTTTTTCTCCAAAGTGAGATGATGTACTTGTTGTTACAAAAAACTCATTACATGTATTAAATAAATTAACACTTGTGAATATATATTATCATTATCAAGGGGTTCATTTAATGCTTGAATTTTATTATTTATTTTGGCCATCGGTACATTGTATTGGAAATCTTGTTTAAAAAGGGTTGGTGTGCTCTCAATAATCTTCAAAGGTGTAATAGCTTGGACCTATTTAGAGGGAAATGAGCTACCACCCTCATTTAGGTTTGTTTGAAAAATAGATTTTACTGTAATAAGAGGTGTTGAGGGGGATTCATTGGTATTTTTTATATTGTTAAGTTGTGAAGGAGTATCACATCCTAGTTGAATAGAAGGTACTTTATTCTCTAGTGAATGTAAATTCTACACATAAGAATAAGTGTTTGTGTGTCTTTTTATATGTGACCTATTGTTTGGTTAAACAAGAGAGATATGTGAGATAAGAGAAGTAAAAGGTGTAGATTCTATGTCATCTTCATCATAATCATCATTATCCCATGGTGCATCGAAATCAAAATTTAATTCATTTGTAGCAGTAAGAGTAGTAGAAGTATCATCCACATGCTCATTAAGAGAAAAAGAAGAAGAATATTTTAACTTTTTAATACTATGTAATGTATAATCATACATAGGTATAATGCAAGGCATTTGTTCAGTAGTCATTTTTGAAATGCAAGCATTATTGTCACTTTGAATTTTAGAATCAAGGGAAGGATAAGTAACAACCATGTTTTATTTTTGCACATTATGACATATGGGAGAAGAGTTAGAGACATGTACATTATCGATTTGTTGCAAAGAATCATTGCATTGAGCTTGAAATGTGAATCGGGTGATAAAGTAATTTCATCTACCTTGGTTTGTGCATTGTTGAAAGGAGTAATATCATTTGTATTTACTTTTTCAAATGTAATTAAGAAGAGTAAAGAAGATGGATTGTTCCTATCTACTTTACTTGAATGATACACAAGTTTTTTTCATGTGGTACACTTATATTGATTTAATTTGAATAATGAAGTAGCAAAAGTAGTTGAAAAACTAGGATCACATTGGAATAAAACACTGCCAATAAGAGGTTCTTTTGGCATTATATTATTAGTTTGATTTTGAAGATGAAGAGAAGAGTAAGATGAAAGAGAAGATGATGTATTTAATATATCTTCATGTTTATTTTCATTGTCATTCTCATAGTAATCCTCAAATTCATCATTACAACAATAGTCATCATCATCATCATTATAAATGAAGTCATTATTATGTTCTAATGTACAATCTCTAAAATTAGTCCATTCATTATTGTAATCATGAGATAAATTCAAGAGTGCATCAAGTGGATGAGGGGTAAGAGATTTTTTTGATGTCATTTTAAACTTACCATAAAAGATAGTGTAAACAAGGAATAACAAACACACAAGAGGTAGAATACAATCTAACACAAGTATGTGTGCAATCTGTGATTTTTTTGAACAAAGTTTATAATAGAAAATAAGATTGTGTTGGAACTCTAATTGCTAATATTTATATGTATATGGACCTAGTATATGGATCTAGGGTTTTGATTTAGGTTTGTATTGTAAATATTAAAATTAAATTAAATAAATGTGTAGTCATATAAAATGCAAAAATTGGTAACTTGAGTGTAGCTAGTGACACCCAACCCATTAGGTTCCTCTTGCTTGCTCTCATGACCCTCTTAGGCATCTTTCACTAATTCCCAATCATCTTTAGCCTTATATACTTGATCCTAGCTGAGCCAAACCCTTTTTTCCATGACTAATCCATCCCCCAAGTCTCATCAGCTCAGGACAATAATGCCACACTTGGACTATATCACTGATGCCACTCTTTTTCACTTTTAGCGCTCTTATCCAAGTGCAATTTTGGCCCTAATGATCAATTCCTTCTAGTTCCCCATCCTTATCCTTGTCATCCTAATGCGAGAACATCCAACCCATGACCAATAGATACCTATAAAATACCATTCAAAGATCATTTGTAAAGGAGTTGGAAAATATCACTAAGCAAGCAATAATACAAGCAAGACTACTCAAGCAATATTTCATATTCTTTGCATATAGCTAGCCAATACACTTACAAGCTTATTTAAATCCTTACATCGATCCCTAGCCACCTCAAGCATATTCAATTTAGCATTCTGTATATTCATACACTTAATTGCATAAAGCACATCAAGTGAGAGAACTACATATGGCTTGATCCCTCTTCGAAGTATTAGTGTGTAGGTAGCATGCCCACACAAGGGGTATGGATACATGTTCAATGAAACTTACACACACTAACCCCCCCTCTTTCTCAAAATTGGTCAAAGCACAATTTAGTACATGGTTTTAAGAGAAAAATTGCTCTATATGAAGCTATATAGACTTCTAGTTGTTAAAACTTCATAGATATGGTCACACAAACCTGTTGAACAAAACCTAGAAAGCTCAGATCCTTAAGATAAAAATGGTAGTGATGGACTATAGCACTGGTGCCACTCCTACCCACTTTTGGTGCTCCTATCTAATCATAAAATGAAGGTCAAATCTCAATTTATGACAGTGTCCCAGTCCTACATAGTGAATCTCAGACCCTGTCTTAGCCACATTAGCCAATTTCTAGCTAAGTCTTATTTTTTTCCCTCTTATTATTTTTTTTAGAAAGGTCAAAATTGTAATCTAATTTACACAAATCAGTAGCTTAATTATTGCATATTCATTTACTAATTTTAATACTCAGACCCTTTAACTAGATTAGAAACAATACACCAATATTCTCAAAACTATTAAATCATTTGGTGAACCCGACTTACTTTGTTTGTGCATAAAAACCCTAGAAACCGTAGGGAAAATTTTCTACTGATTTTTTATTTATTTATTTTTAAATTTTTACTTGCATAATAAAATAAAAAATTAGCATTAAATTTTAAAATTTTGTAGTAATTTTAAATTAAATTTCTTTTAAACCCTAGTTGTCTATACTAGGTCCCAGTATTTTATCAATAATTTTCTAATTTTTTACTAGCATATTAAAATCATAAATTCACTTCAAAATTCAATAGTAATTCTCAAAAATATTTATTTTTCCAAACCCTAGTTGCATATACTAGGTCCCATTAAATCATAAATTTATCTATAAATTTTTTATTTTTTACTTGCATATCGCACTCAAAAATTCACTTTAAATTTCAAAATTTCATAGTAATTTTCAAATCAATCATATTTCAAACCCTAGTTGTATACACTAGGTCCTTTCAAATCAAGATTTTTTCAGTACTTTTTTGAATTTTTACTTACATATTTGAATCAAAAATTTGCATCAAATTTTAGAATTATTTAGTAATTTAAAAATAATTTCATTCAAAACCCTAGTTGCATGTACTAGCTCCTATCTTGCTTCTTAAGGTATCACCTTACATTTAAAATCAAATTTAAAAAATGGATCTCACTTATTTTCAAATATTTATTGCATTTTTAGCAAATAATAAGGAGACCATACTTGGTCCTATCATGTATATGAATGATGAAGCTTACCATATGTTAGTACAAAGCTTCATTCTTTACACTACATCCTTACTTTTCATAATATGGGATGATATTAAGAAAGTTATTGCTAAACATAGTTATATCCCTCTTCTTCAAAGCAATGTTTACTTGTCTTTAATACATGGTTTCATTACTTACTTTTTATCACTCATATGGAAAAAAATTCAAGTTTATCTTGCTCAACATATTAGAAATATCATAGCACAAGTCAAAGTTTTTTATGCATTAGTGCATAAATCCATGCTCTCTATCCCTCACTTCCTATCTCTCATATGGAAAATCTTTCAAGTTTATCATGCTATACACATTAGAAATGTCATAAAACTTGTCAAATTTTCTTATGCATTCATGCACAATTTCATTGTCTATCTCCCTTGTTTGTTATCTCTCATGTGGAATGCTCTTTATAAATATATTGTTATACAACTTATAACTCCACTTACATGCATTTCATCCCATAAACATGGTTTCTACCTAGATACACATAAATCCTTGGCTACATGGTTTTTACATAAGCTAACTACCACTTATCAAGTTTCAATGTCATATCTTATGCACAGGAAAGAAATTCCTTCTCCTCCTTTCCCCCAAGAGGGTGATAGCTACTTTCCCTCTAACCAGGTCCATGCTATCATCCCTCCAAAAGGTAAGGTAGCCTATACTATTGTTCCTAATGCATATATTCAACCTATAGCTTCTTCAAACCTTCTTGAACATATGTGCTTGCATATTCAATTGGAAGCAACTAGGATTTGCACTTGTAAGACTCTAAGGGATCAAATCACTAGTATGAACAAGTTAATTTCAAATTTACAAAAGCATAATCAACTATTATGTGATAAGATCACAACATTGAAAAATTAGAGTATAATACAAAATCTTTGAAGGCACCCTAGTGTCAATCATGCATATACACCTTCATCTAGTCAATTGGTTGCAAGCAAGTTTACATATCAAAACAAGAAATCATAACAAAGTAACTCTACAACTAGTGATTAAAAAAGAATTCAAATATCAAATTAGATTTCAAGTGAGATACTAAGGGAAATGATCAATTCTAAGTTGATCAAACTACCTCCTTTACATCTAGTGAGAAGATCCAGACATTATTGTGCATATCATATAATGCATGGGCATCACACAGATTCATGGTTTGCATTGAAACAACATATACAATAGATAATTGCTAATGAGGACCCTATACAAGGTAAATCATTCAAGTAATCCACAATGACATAGGAACACATTCACAAAGGGTCAAATTTAAAAATAGTACAAAAGTGGTTACCAAAGCATAACTCAGAACAACAAAATGATCAAAAAGCAAAACTAGAGTAGCAAATAATACCACAAGCATAGGTAAAACATGAAAAAGATGTAAATCTACCTCTCCAAAATGTAGCTCAACTTTCAAAATAGTATGGGTTTGGTTAATAATATCTACAATAGTTTGATTATCGAGGTCAAGGGTTAGGCAAGCATGCTCAAGGCATCACTACTCCTATTCTAGCAGTTGATAATGTTCGTCACCAAGGTTTGGGATTTATTGAACATCCAAAGGCAAATCATTCACAACACAATTTATTAAAGGAAAAGATCCAGATATAATAAAAGTCAACACTAGCATTCCATTGGTTCAAAATCAAGATGATAACAATGAGTGGAACAATATAGGTTATTATGATGTCTAAGATAATAATATTGAATCCAAATATTTAGTGTCATATTTACAGCCATTCTGTTGAGCTTCACAATCACACAGGATTCCTTTATTTGATATAGGACACTATGATAGGGAGTCTCCCATGAGACCCATCAGTTAGTATCATTCCTTCTTAGTTTTTCTTGTACATAATTTCTTTTTGCTTACTTATACGTAGTTTATTTTCAATTTCTTGTACATAGTCTCTTCGTGATTGATTGTATGTAGCTTATTCCAAAATACAAAAAATAATACAAAAACATTTAAATATGTCAAAACAATAAATATATTTTGATTTATGCATCATCCATGCTTTATATTTCTACTATCATGTTAGACTTACATTTGTTGTTCTATGCTATTGTTTGGCGATTTATCTATATTAACATGCTTCACTTGATCTCTTTTAAGTGTGTGTAGTGACAACCAGCTCTTTGATTGCTTCATTCTACCCATTACAGAGGCATCCTACTTCTACATTCGAGACATCAATACGTATACCTACTAGGGGCATCTTCTACATGACTACACCATCCGGGTTATGTCATTCCTACACCACACACTCTAGTTATCATGTTGATGTACACTATTTACTAGCTTACACAAATTAATTTATCGACTTTCCACTAGTATATAACACTGGTGTATTTCTTAGTATATACCTAGTCTTTTACTAACATGTCTTGCATACCTTCACATTCTTGCTTTGATTAGTTAGATGCGATTACATTTCCAATTTTACATGTTTTCTTTTCTTGCTTAGCATAGCTTGATGTGATTGCATTTTCTAGTTCATGTTTGTCTCTTGTATGTGCCTTAGGATATTTGTCAATGTCCTTTACTTCTATTCATGTGTGTGTCTTTGGACATTTGCCAATGTCCCTTGCTTGTACTCTTCTATGTGATTGTGGCTTTCACTTTAGGATATTTGTCAATGTCCTTTACTTCTATTCATGTGTGTGTCTTTGGACATTTGCGAATGTCCCTTGCTTGTACTCTTCTATGTGATTGTGGCTTTCACTTTAACCTTTCTTGTTTCAATTGTATGTGTATATGGCATTTGAACATGCCTTGTATGCTTGCCTTCCAGTATGAGTAACATGTGCCCATGTCCCTTATTTTTTTGGCCCCTTGACCACTATTGTATGCTTCTTGCTTCTTTCCTTATGTGCTTATTGCTTGTTTACTTCTCATTGTTTATAATGACATGATCCACATCATGCATTTTTATTTCTTTCTTGGATGCCATGATGGACATCATGCTCTATCCCTCCATGACAACTAATAACTAGCCAAAATTATAGTTATAGTTCAGTACATTGCACATACTTTTACATTGTTATATTTATCTAGGCATACCCCTGTTGATCTAACAACCTCTCATTACAAACCATGTTATATCTTGAGATATCTTGTTGATTATCATTACTATATCATGTATCTTTGTAGCATAACACAATTGTAGGGCTCTTTCTTCTGATGGTAGTCATTGTAGGGTATTCATTTTTACCCTCAAAAGAGGGGGCAATAAACAAGGGTTTTGTCACAAAGATCAGAGATCCTAACAATAAAAAATCCAACATTCAAAATACCCAGAACAACATCCAAACATCAAACTAGTCAGAACAGACCAAGCAAATAGTGAAAATGTTAGAACAGTTACTAAATTTTACCTAGAACAATAGCACCAATATTGGACTATAGCGTTGGTGCCACTACTATTCATTTTTAGTGCTCCTATCCAAACAACAAAAAAACTAGACTTTTCAGAAGCAGGGAAAAAAATAGGTTTAGCTATAGTTTTGCACAACTAGACTAGTTTAAAATCAACAGTTTTTAGTACATTTTTGCTTAGAGAATCTAGATATAGGGGGTATCATGCATGACATGATGGATCTCACTTCCAATTTTAGATACGATAATTAGTATAACTTCTAGATCAGAATCCATGTTTTAGGCACCAATGATTGGGGGTAATGTGTGTGACATATTTGTTTTCTTTTCTTTTTGAGTTTAACATTACCCTAGTATTCTCAGCAGTTACGTGCCTTATTTCATTTGCAAGTGGTTAGCATAATTTTGAAGTGGCTTTCATATAAGACTAACCTCCATTTTTTTGAGTAACTTTCATATAAGCCTAGTGCACCAATTTTGAAGTGGCTTTCATACAAGCCTAATCTCCATCTTTCAGAGTGGCCAAGAGTGGCCTAGTTTCTAACATATATTTGGCTATCCATGTTAATATTATTAAATTATAGATCATTCATGGGTTTTAAGAGCCATCTCATATGATAAACATTTCATATCAATATCAGGTCATAGCTTCACTTAGTGGGCAATGATTGAGCCAAAGGACTAGCTATCCTTTGTATTCTTGAGCGACCTACTCAGAGGAATTAGACACATAGTCCAAACATCAATTAGCACATGCATGATCACCTAAATTCACTTCATGGGAGATGATGGATCCAAAGGGCTAGCCTTTGCATTCTTGAGCCACTCTCAAAGAATTGAGCACTCAGTTCTGTTCATGATATTTCTTTTGGTACAACATCATATAACATTACTTAGTATCATCCAACATCACTCATCATCATAACATGTTTTGTATTAGTCTGCGTACCTAATTTACATTTCACAGTATGCTTTCTCTATGCATACACAACATCACATAACTTCATGAGCTCACCCTTACAGGCAAGTTCATGCATGCTTTCTATTTTTCCTTTATCCTAGTATTTTACTCTGCTGCATCACTAGAATAAAGGGGGGGGGAATTTAGTCATATAAAATGCAAAAATTGGTAACTTTAGTGTGGCTAATGACACCCAACCCATTAGGTTCCTTTTGCTTGCTTTTATGACCCTCCTAGGTATCTTTCACTGATTCCCAATCATCTGTAGCCTTCCATATTTGATCCCAGTTGAGCTAGACCCCTTTTCCATGACTAATCCATCCCCTTAGGTTTCATTAGCTCAGGACAATAACATCACACTTAGACTATAGTGTCAGTGCCATTCTTGTCCATTTTCGATGCTCCTATCCAAGTGCATTTTTGGCCTCAATAGTCAATTATTTCTAGTTCCCCATCCTTATCCTTATTGGTCTAATGTGAGCACATTTAACCCATGATCAATAGATCTCTATCAAATCCCATTCAAATATCATTTGGAAAGGGTTTGGAAAATATCACTAAGCAAGCAAGACTACCTAAGCAATCTTCCATATTCTTTGTATACAGCCAACCAATACACTTACAAGCTTATTCAAATCCTTACATCATTCCCTAACCACCTCAAGCGCATCCAGTTTAGCATTATACATATTCATACACTCAATTGCATAAAGCACATCAAGTGAGAGAACTGCATATGGCTTGATCCCTCTTCAGAGTATTGGTATGTAGGCAACGTGCCCACACAAGGGGTGTGGATACACGTTCAGTGAATCTCACACACACTAACCCCCTCTCTTTCTCAAAATTAGTCAAAGCATAACGAAGTATAGGGTTTGAAGAGAAAGTCTACTCTATAGGGAGCTCTACAGACTTCTAGCTACTGAAACTTCATGGATAGGGTCACACAGACTTAGCGAACAAAACTCAAAAAACTCAGATCCTTAGGACAATAGTGACAAAGGTAGACTATAGTGCCAATGCCACTCCTTCCACTTTTGGCATTCCTATCAAATCATAAAATGAAGGTCAGATCTTAGTTTGCGACAGTGTCTCAGTCGTGCACAGTGAATCTCAAACCCTATCTTAGACATATCAACCAGTTTCTAGCTAAGTATTATTTTTTTATCTCTTATCACTATTTTTAGAAAGGTCAAAATTAAAATCTAATTTACACAAATCAGTAGCTTAATTATTGAATATTTATTTACTGATTTTACTACTCGAATCTTTTAAGTAAATTAGGAAAAATACACCAATATTCTCAAAATTGTTAAATCAAAATGAAACCTTAGGATATAATTAATTAAATTGGCTAGGTTAGGCAAAAAAAATAGAAACTCATATTTTTGTAACCCTAATTTAATGTACAAAATTTAGAGAAGGTAAAACCTAAGGAAAATCAGGGTTTTAATTCAATATTCGAAGTAAGATAGGTTCACCAAATATTTTAACATTTTAGGGTTTTACTAATGTAAATCTTAAGCTAGATTAAAGGGTTGAGTATGTTGCTAATCTAAAATAAAATTGTAAATTATTGATTTAATGGAACTTTACAAAAATAATAAGTGTAAGGAGAAAAGGAACTTATCTAGAAATACATAATTTTTTTTACGGATCATGGTACTAGAAACAACTAAGCAAACACAAAGAAATATTTCATCTTTTGATCATTTATTGATATATAGCTTTAGACAGTAGCACCGCTCTTAGGACAACAACACCATGTGGCTCTAGTGTCCAGTTCTAACACTAATGTCCTGTTTGTAGTGATTATTTGTAACTTTAAGGGAAGTTACAGGAGCTTATAGAGGTCTTATAGGTGATTTTACGTCATGTGGTGGCTCGTATGTGTCACTATTTTGGTTGAATATTTTCCAAAACCCTAATAAATACCTACACACATTAAATAATGAATGAATCAAATGTAAAATGGAAATAAAAAACTAGGTTCGTGTATGTTATAATCACACGAAGTAGAACCCCTATTGTCCTAGCCGCTACCTACATTAACTCCAATGCTAGGGGTCTCAAATCGCATGTAGTTATCCCTTAGGGAATGTGCACCATCAACTTGCATGATATTTTAGAATGAATTTTGCATAGGCCCTTCTTTGATCAAGCATGCAAATGTCTAACTGTGAATACTGAGTAGTATGCAGGGTATTTGAGTTGTACTATTGGTTGATTTTATGTAAACAAGTGCCAAAATAGTAATTACTAGATGTAAAATTCCTTGTGAGGATATTTATATAGGAGGATATTTATTTTGAATATAATACCTTATTTGCTAGCTGACAAGTCATGAAAAATATTTAAAAAACATAAGAGAAGACTCATAGAGGGGTTAGGACTCAAACATGAGTGAAAGGGCCCGTTGAACACTAAAGCCACAAGTGGACACAGAGCCATGTGATTCTACTATCTTTAAATTGGCATTAATGTCTTAAGGCTCATCATATAGCAAAAATTAGGGAAGACAAGCTAGGCCCCCCTGGGACTAGGAAAAGGTGACCTGTGACTACTAGGAGTGTTAAAAATAAGGAAAGTAAGACATAAGAAAGATCAAAAGACTCATAATGACCATGTGAACAGGGACTATAACCATCATTACAACCTTCATGTGAAATATCAACAAAAAACATAGTACTTGTAGTTGCTTTACTAAATTAGGGTGTTTACACAACTCTAATAGAGTTGTCATCAAAGAGAAGACAAATGTCCTTAATGGTGTCATCTAGATACAAAATGTGATACTACACAACAAAGAAGAGATGTTTGGTAGAAAAGTGTCCCAATAAGTTGAATCTAGGAAACATATAATATTGTTGTAAAGAATCATTGGAAGCTCTCAAAGGAGTAACTTTGAACTTTGTAGTAGAAATAAGGGAAGGTGGAATCTTAGTGCATAAATCTTTCAAATGATAGAATGCAAGAGTTATCAATCATAGATGGAGTATCTGAAGGAGGAGAAGGATTGGTATTATCCACATTTGAAAGGTCCTCCAAGGAATCATTACTATTAGATGAAGAATTGATGTCTCCATATAGTTATCAGATGAAGGTCTAAGTAGTGAAAGGGCACTTAATGTACTCAATTTGATGCAACATATCCTCAAAAATAGTGAGACATATTAGTCCATAGATAATGTCATTGTTGTTAAACCATGCATATTTTTATTCTTTGTTGCTTGGCTTAGGAATGAGTCCAAGTAGATAGGGTAGTAGATCATGCTCCATGAAATAATTCATTATCCCATTTTTTGAAGACATAGTTTTATAAATGTAGTTGCACAATATTAAATTAAACAAAAATACCAACAACCATGATGAGTCCCCCAAGAACTATCAATGATGAACCCCCCCCCCCAATATTTCAAATACAATGCATGCTCAAAAAGACATCGGTCATAACTAAGAATGCATCATGAACAATCAATACGTGAATGTTAAAAAAGACAAGTGATTTGTAAATACAAGAAGAGGACATTAGGCTTAGCTAATAATACATCATGAACAATCAATGCATGAATGTCAAAAAAGAAGTGTTTTGTAAATACAAAAAGAGGACATCGGGCTCAACCAATAATGCATCCCATAAGAGTGAAGCAAGATGTGGAACAAACAAAGAAGCAGAGAAGAAAAATTAGTTTGCTTGCAAGGGGGTTTGGCCTCCTACTAAACCAAACCTCACCTTTCATCTTTTACTGATGAAAATATGAGATATGTAACCAAACAATAAAATAGTCTTATAATATCTCCTTTAGATATCTTTTATAATATCTCTCAATAATATTATTTTTAATAAAAAATAATTAAAAAATATCTTTGTGCTATAATGATACCTCACTTAGAAATAATCTCCACCATTTTAAATTGCTTCACCAAAAGGTCCTCAAGTCATATGTCTCCCATTTCAAAAAGCTTTGGTGGGTTTTGAACCCGCGACCCCTTTTAAAAATAAGGTTAAAATGAAAGCTAATATAGCCAAAGTAACTATGTACAATTTCAAACACACACACATGCAAATCGATACTTATGCTTGACCATTGTGTTTTTTTAAGTTTTTAAAAAAAAACCATAATTTTATCCTGATGAGACCACAACTTTTTTTAAGTTTGACCAAATCATGGGTGGTTTTTTAAAACCATGAACTTGTTTAATAGGCGAGATCTATGGGTTTTTAAACTATAAAGGGTGGTTGTGGCTAGTTTGACTAGGGAGGATGATGTGAAGGCCTTTGACCATCATTGAAATATAGGCAATGTATTACCATGTGAGGTCGAGTGATGTCATGGAGGTAATGATGGTGATGGGCTACCTTTTCACAACCAAAACCTTTGTGAGCAACTTTGAATGGTGGATGTTTTAGCATCTACTAGTGAGGGACGGTCATGTCAAACAACTTAGAGGAGCATGCCAAAGAGGATGGAGAGGGAAAGCAAGGACAATGACTCATTGGAGGAATATCATGTAGAGGGCATGAGGCAAAGTCGAGGCAAGCTCGAACCTGAGTTTGAATGCAAATCCAACTAAATAATACAAAGTTTAGTTTGAATTCAAAACACCAATAGTTTGATCAAGCTTTCAAGAATGATGTAGGATGGTTGAATCAAGTCTAAACATGAATTATGAAGAGGAAGAAGACTTGACACCTTGATCTGCATAGAGCACTAGCTAAACCAACCTTGCAAGGTACTTTGGCAAGTGGAAGGTGATTAGTGAGGGTCTTGTTGGAAGATCGGTCCTTTGAATCTGAGATTCTATAGATCAACCTTGTTAAATCATTATACTAAATACGTATACTTATGACAAATATGAAGATTCAAAAACTTGCATAACTTACATATACGATTAATACAAAAAGAAATTGTAATACTAATGCTTATGACAATGTCAATGCTAATGTTAATGA
This sequence comes from Torreya grandis, assembly GCA_037957365.1. Lineage (NCBI taxonomy): Eukaryota > Viridiplantae > Streptophyta > Pinopsida > Cupressales > Taxaceae > Torreya > Torreya grandis. The sequence continues at coordinate 968,508 of JARHVA010000484.1, forward strand.
GAAAATATGACAACATATGAACACATAGATGTACTAAATTCTTCTCTTAGCAATTCATGAGAATATAAAATAATGAACCTACTAAAGATTTCAAATAAACAACAAAAAAAGATTATAGTGGTCATTTTACCAATACCCTCATTGATACCATGTTGAAATGTTCCACACTTGAGGACTGATAGCTAGTTAAGATCAAATGCATGAAGGTAAGATTGTACAGAGTAATGAAATAATGAACACATGAGAAGAAGAAACTTCACAATGTGCAAAAGCGTTCAATGTAATAACATTTCAGGTTAATTAGCCAAATAGATTTAAAAAGGTACATATATAGGTGGAAGATAGACATGATCACACTTCCTCATGGATGTTGGACTATCTTCCCTAATGACCTAATTAACACTTAAGTATGCTAACTAGATCATCTAGGTAAAACCATTAAATGGAATAAAAATCTACACTAACATAGACCTGAGTGTGTATACACACTTTATCTTTGAATGCAAATTTTGATAATGTAAAATGTATTAATGCAAAAACCTGCAACAATGCCATTGAAAGTAATATTTACTCATATTGAAAAAATTAAAATTTAACATTTGTTATTTGTAATTTTAAAATAGAGCAAGTAGAGTAAGTAATATACATACCCTATAACTTGGAGATGGTGAAGTTCGCATTCCCCCTTATTCAAACATTTAGATAAGTACTTAACTGTGGTGAATTGTGATTGATCAAGTCTCAATTTGAAAACCTTTGAATGCTCTTGAGTCATAAATATTATATGCTCCAAGTCTCACTTGAGTGTATATATTTCTATTTAAAATGTTTGAAGGGGTGAAACCACAAATTATGGTCCACTAAATGTGAAAAAAGTAAAACCATAGATGTTGAGTGTCACTAAACTCTAACATGGTCCACTTGTCACTGAGATGAATCACAAAAATGAAGATAGATCTAGATTTTATCTATTACTTTTCAACTTTTTAACTTTCAAACTTGAGATTTAAAAAAAAAAAGTCATGATAGAAATGTGAACCTTAATGAATATCATGACCCCTATATCTATATTGTTTTAAATGTTATTTGAATTTGTAACTTTTGAAAATTTGAAACCTTTGAACTTTTTACACTTTTGAAACCTTTTGAAACTTTTGATTTTACAAGTGTAGTGATGAGTGCACATGCATTTCACACACCCGCATAATCTGAAAAATGTTGAATCATATTGCTAATTGAAACTATATATTATCAAAAATGTGAATTTTTTCTCATGAAGCTTAAATGTTCTAATTAATCCCATTATGATTCCCCCATTTTTAGATGAGAAATGTAGCCTTCAAGTCACTTATCTCAAAATAAAGCATATGTGAAAGATATAGCACTTTGAATATTTGAAATTGGTCGCAATCATAACACTAAACATAACATTGATTGTTATGTTGTAAAGCATGTGTTAGAGAGATATATCATTGAAGCATAAAATAAATGGCATACATCATATAACTAGCGTATAAATATAGTATATAAGTGATGCATGACATAAGTCATGGCACCATAGTAAGAAGCCACAAGGATTGAAGTAATGTTATATAATTTATCATGTAATTTGCATAATATGTCATGCATAAGGCCTAAAAGGCCACATACAACTCATACAAGGGACTTGTGAATGTCGTATAACACACATGGCCAAATTCCACACACAAATGGCATAATGATTTCATACCAACAATAATTTGATCATACAACGCCAATGGCCATAAATGATAAGCAAACAAATCTAATCTAACATGCAATAAAATAAAAATGTAAGGCAAAACATATAGCAAATGAGACTAGTATAGTTCCATCATTTGTATGAATTTTAATGATAGAAAGTATCATGTGTTATGTAATACACATGAATAATATGAGTGGTGTAATATAACATTTATATGGTATATATCTCAACATGATAGAGAGGTTGTGGATAGAGACAACCTGCAAAAGTGTTTTTAGAGACGAATAGATGCCCCCTACTTAGCAAGTTATTAGGTAATAAAGGAAGCCCAACATCGAAGAATCATGTGAAAGTACACTCAAGTACCTTGTGAGATGCATCATGTATTAAAATATGTAATATGATATATAGTTATCATATAATAAACAACATATGAAAAGAAGTAAGCTAGCCACATTTGAAAATGTTTTAGGTCCTAATCTTGATTTTTTAAATTTTTTTGAAATGTATGCACGTTTTTCATTTTTGTGAAAATATTTGAATGTTAAAAGATAATTTAAAAGAGATGAAAAGAAGCAATTTTTTCTCAAATAGAGAAAGTAAGGAGGGATTTGAATAATCCTCAACAAGGTGTAAAAACATGACATGACAAGAAGGCATGCAAGCAATGTGCCCCTAATTTATTTATAAATTTGAGTCATAACAATGTAGTGCAAAAATTTAGAATATGTAGGAATGTACATGCTCCAAAAAAATGGGGAAGAGGTTAAGTGTGCTCAAGTATAAGTATCAATATGGGATCATGCAAGTGCCATGGGTTGTTAGATGTGCAATAGTAAGCAAGTGGAGTGCAATATAGATTAATGTTTTGTATTGTTTGAATCAAATTGAAAATTAACAAGTTAAATACCCAAAGTGAAAACAAAGATAAGGGGATAGAAGAATGATTAGATAACAAATATCAGAATTAACAAGAAAGCAAATAAGTTATGTACAAGTAAAATGTAAATGGTTCATCAAGAGATGTAGACCAACTAGTGTGTTGGGAAGAAGTAGTAGGTTTTTCCAAATCGAGGATCTCATTAAGAGGCTGCTCTAGGTATATCTAACTACATTGTAAGAAATATTGATATCTTGTGATGAAGAAGTGCCAACTATGGATAACTCTAAATCTAAATAGGAGCCATATGTTTTAATACAACACTTTGAATCATTGCTCTTATGCTCATGTAAACTTATATCCTCATGTGTGGGAGGAGAAGATGTAACAAACTTTACTCATCTTTCCTTATGAGAGGGAGACCTCTTTATAGGTGCCACTTTCTACTTAAGAGGATAGATCATTCTTTGTGAAACAAACTATAGATGTTAATGTAAAACTGTATCATGATTATAAGCAAATGTAGATATTGATTCTGTAATATGTTCATTCTCACTAAATACTTTAATATGCTTTGGAAGATACGAATCATGTTCATGAATAGTTTGGTAAATTATTTCATTACCATTTTAATCAATATTGTACTGAGTAATTGTTCCATAGAAGAAGTAAACATCATTTACTCTATATGATATTCATATTGGATTCCTTAAATTTTGATCACTTGATTATCATGAATGTATTTGAGACATTTATGTAATATATACTTTTTTGCTTTTATATTTTATATCCAAAGGCATCTTAATAACATATCAAAGACTCCTATGCTTGGTAGAAATAGAAAATTAGTAGGCACTATTAGAGGGCCCACTTATAAAGGAAGCATTATATGCCCAAGAGTATCTTGTGTGTGCCCATCAAATACCTTCACAACTCTAGAAGTATCATGTAAATCTTGTTTTGTATAACCAAGAGAATGAAAGAGTGTTATGGTGCACAAATTTTCACTCGATCCATTATCTATCATGATATCATGGATTGATTACTTGTTAACATGTACACAAACAAAAAGTGCATGTCTATCCAAATCATCATAAAAATATTCACTATCATCAAATGTGATCATAGGACATGATGCATGTTGGCTTGTAACTGTAACAATAATCCTATCAAGTGGATGTCTATATGTAGAATGAGGAGGATGAGCATTGTATGCATAATGAACTTCAAATGTATGCTTGTTATATCAGAGTTGTTGCCAAAATCTGGATAATGCGAATGCAATGGAGACGTGATCACACGAGATGAAGCAAGTGCACACCACATAAATGCTAAAGCAATTTGAAATTATACAAGAAGCTAAATTGCACAAGAAAAAATGGAGAAAACCAAAATCTGATTAACATGAGATGGCCAAAGTGAAGAGTACATATAGAAGAGCACGTAAGTAACTCCTCCACAAAAGGTGGCCAAGGCACCCCAAGAATAGACTGTAAATCCTCCATGAAAGGTGGTGACAAGGTGCTAAGAATAGAGAAGTAACTCCCATCAAGGGAGTTACTTATGACATTCTTATGACACCTATGACACATCTATGACACACATCTCCACATAAGCTAGCCTATCCCACAAATGTAGGAAAACCCATGTATTTACAAGAAATACAATCTCCCTAATTAAAAAATAGGGAAAAATAAAAACCTACATTAATACCCCCCATAAGCATAGCTTAGGTGGGCAGTGTGGAAATATAAAATGGGTCTTGGCAACTAGGCCTGATGAGGTACCCATGTACAAATGTAATCTTCCATAAGATAGAGAAAGGAAGAAAACCTGTAGGAAAAAACTCCCCCTAAAAGAGAGACATAAAAGAAAGAAGAAGTTAGTGGGCCCCCCTGAAGATGATGCTATTGCAGATGTGGATCGCACCCCAAAAAGAGCTCGTAGATGAATGAACTTGCTCTCGGTGAAAGGTTTTGTGAAGATATCTGTAACCTACTCCAAAGACTGGCAAAATATCAAGTCAATGACCTGACTATGAATAATCTCCCGAATGAAATGCATGTGAATCTCTATGTGCTTGGTCTGCTGGTGCTGAATTGGATTCTTGCAAATCTGAATGGTACTCTGGTTGTCACAATAAATGATGGTGGGCTACCTGATAGGAATGCCAAACTCAAAAAGAATCCCCTGAAGCCAAATAACCTCAGTAGCTGCATTAACAACTCCCCTGTACTCTACCTCTGTGGATGATATAGCAATAACATTCTGCTTCTTGCTAGACCAACTGATAGGACTAGAACCTAGAGAGAAACTGTAACCAAAAGTGGACTTGCGAGTCTGTGAATCGCCAACCCAGTCTGAATCTGTATATCCAACCAAGTCAACCTCTATGCCAAATATGTAATGAATCTCGTATCTATGTGAACCCTATATGTAATGCAGGATCTTCTTAGCTACTTTCCAATGCAGCTCATGAGGTTCCTGCATGAATCTGGAGACAAGTCCCACTATATATGATATATCGGACCTAGTGTGAGTCAAGTAGATGAGACTACCAACAAGTTGTCGATACCGAATGGCATCAACCAATGGTGAAGAACAGTCAGCCTCAAGCTTGACTCCTGATAGAAAGGGAGTTGGAGATGGCTTGCAATCAGCCATATGAAATCGAGCCAATAAATCAAGAGCATACTTAGGTTGTGCAAGAGAAATCCCTGAATCTGACTATGAGATCTTGATGCCAAGGAAGTAGTGCAGCAAACCCAAGTCTGTCATGTCAAATATATCCTAGAGAGATGCCTTCACCGCTGTGATAGCCGATGAAGAACTCCCGGTGATCAAAAGGTCATCAACATATAGAACCAAAATTAGGAGCAAATCATCCTGCCGTAGGAAGTAAACATTGGGATCAGAATGGCACCTAGTGAAACCCACTGTGAGAAGGAAGGAATCCATCTTGGCATACCAAGCTTGAGGGGCCTATTTGAGGCCATAGATAGATTTCCTAAGTCTGTATACTAAAGAAGAATCTTGAACAAATCCTGGCAGCTGCTCCATGTAGATCTCCTCCTCTAGGTCTCTGTGAGGAAAGGCACTCTTCACATCCATCTGATGCACATCCCAACCATGTGCTACAGCAATAGCCAAGGTGAGTCAGATAAAATTCATCTTTGTAATGGGTGTAAAGGTCTCTGAGTAGTTAATGCCTGCCACCTGTGAGAAACCCTTGGCAACCAATCATGCCTTGTACTTATCAACCGACCCATTTGTTGCAAACTTGGTCCGATATATCCACCTACATCAAAACATCTTTCTTCCCTTAGGAAGTGAAGTCAAATCCCAAGTGTGATTTTTGATTAAGAAAGAATATTCTTCCTCCATAGCACTATCCCACTCAGGTACCCCAGATGCCTCTCGAAAAGTCTATGGATCCAAAAATGAAGCAAAGAAGGCATGTGGATCTCTCTGAAAATCCTCCTAGTATGTCTATCATCTGCGAGACCTCCTGCCCAAGTGCCAGCACTCTCAAGTGTCTGTCTGGCCCAAAGTGGCCTGAAAGTGGGCGAGTCAGATGCTAACTCCTCATCCTCTGACTAACTAGAGGTGGATGACTCTACATCACTATCTTCACTGTCTGAACTCGAAGAAGAAGAAGATGTCTCTGGCTTAAGAACTTGTTGTGGCTGATCTAAATCTGATGAGGAATCATCATGAAGAAGTAAAAACGATGAGGGAGAAGAAGTGTCAAGTGTTGAGTCTCTAAGACTCTCCTAAAAATGGACACTTCTCTTGATGAACAACTCATGAGTGACTGGATCTAGAAGGTGATACCCCTTAATACCATCTAGATATCCTACAAAGATGCAAGGCTTAGACTGACATTCTATAGCTTTGCATTTCTTCTTTGAAATGCTGGCCATGGCTGGGGATCTGAAAACCCTGAGGTGCTCAACATCAGGTTTCCTTTTATGCCAAGCTTCAAAGGGTGTTATCCCTTTCAAAGCTTTTTGAGGAACCCTGTTTTGAATGTAGCAAGCACAATTGATGGCTTCAGCCCAGTATTGTGGTGCTAAGGATTTGGAGTGAATCATACAACTACCCATCTCTTTCAAGAACCTATTTTTACATTATGCAACCCCATTCTGTGAAAGACTGTAAGTGACTGTGCACTGCAAATCAATCCCCTCTGTGGTGTAAAATTGCTCAAACCTGTTGCTGACATACTCCCCTCCATTATCAGTTTGAAGAACCTTGATGGATTTCTCACTCTGTTTCTCAACAAGAGCCTTGAAGTCTAGAAAATTTTCAAACACTTCAGACTTTTGTTTGAAAAAATATATCCAAGTGTACCTAGATAAATCATCAATGAAAGTGAGGATGTACTTGGCCCTTGTGAAAGATGGTTTGGAAAAGAGTCCTGATACATCACTGTGGACTAGCTCCAAAGGTTGTGAAGCCCTCCAAGCTTTGCCTTTGTCAAATTTTGCTTTAGGATGCTTCCCAAGGGAGCACCCCTCGCAAAGTCCTTGTGAGAATTGGACACGAGGCAAGCCAATGACCATGTCATTTTTGCAAAGTTGCTCAAGGTAGTGGTAGTTAAGGTGGCCAAACCGCTCATGCCAAAATTTGCTAACTCCATCTAAATGAGTCAGCAATGCTGTTGGAGAAGAATCTAATGCAAAATGTGAGGTGTATAACCTTGCTTGGTGATCTACCCTACCCATTGCCACTGTAGTATCACTATGCAACTCCCTGATAGCCACTGAATCTGGTGAAAACTCAACTCTCATGCCTTGACCAATGTGAGTGATTTGGTACACTGATAGGAGATTGGTTGAAAGAGAAGGAACACTTAGAACATTATTGAATGTTCCTCCTTCCATTTCAAATGACCCTCTCCCTGAAACAAAAATTGATGTGTCATTACCCAAACTAATTGAAGTCATGCTACAAGGCTCTAAAGATGAAAACTCAACTAGTGAAGAGCCCATGTGGTGAGAAGCACCCGAATCAATGACCCATGATGATGTAGAAGCTGTAGTAGCTACAAGGGCCTTGCCTTTTTTTTTCTCCTTACCCTTGCCTTTTGCCTTGGTAGAATCTTAGGTGGATGAATTCCGCTTGATGGACTCAGGAACACCTATGTTGTTCTTCTCTAGAAGATGAGTTAGGTGATCTATTTGTTTCTTAATGAATTTGTGTTCATCATGCCCTGTCTTTTTATAATAGGCACACTTAACCTTCTCTTTCTTAGGTTTAGCATTGGAAGAGGAAGTCTCAGTGTTGTTTTTGGCAGGATTACTGTTTTCTTTCTTCTTTTCCTGGTCCTTGTTCTTTTTCTTCTTCTCCTTTATTGAAGTCTTATCCTTACCATTTCCAACTATCAAAGCTTGGGGTTGAGTAGACTTCATTGTGCCCATTTTAATTAGCTTATCTTGCTCCCTAGTCAAGTCGGCAATGAATGAATCCAAAGAAGGCATTTTCCATGTAGTGCCAAGGGCACTTTTTGTGGCATGGAAAGTGGAGACAAAGACTGAATAGCTTGGACCTAACTTTGCGAGAATAGAAAGGATGAGTTGATCATCTTTTTTCTCTATCCCACATTCTTTCAATTGTAATCTAAGGGCCTTAAACTTAGTGAAGAAGTCCTGTAGGGTGTTAAAGTTGCTAGGACTTAGACTTATGAGTTCGTTTTTGAGCTCATGACCTCTCATCTCATCAAGCTTCCCAAATAAGAGTTCTAAGGTGTCCCATATGTCTTTGGGAGTCTTTAAGGTTTCTAAATTGAAGAAAAGTTTTGGAGACACAGACAAGCTTAGTAATCCATAGGCTTCATCATTACAGTTGTACCACTTGACCTTTTCAGCATCAGTGTTGGGTTCTACTTCAGTATCCATAGTGATCCTATAAACCCTTTGCTTCTAAGAATGATTGACATTTTAACCTTACATTCATGATAGTTGAAGGGTGTTAGGGGTTTAAGTTGAAAAGAATCCATTTTAAGCTGTATTTAGGTGAAGTTGTGTTGATTGCAAGTTGTGAAATTATGCAGAAAGGAGAATGAAAGCAAAGATTTGCAAGTTGTGAAAATCAATCATACCCCCCAAAATATTGAGCCCCCCTCCAAATATGTAAGTGCATGCTCAAAAGACATCGAGCTCAGCTGATAATGCGTCTTAGAGCAATCAGTGCAAGACTAAAGCAAACAGGACGTCGGACTTAGCCAAAAATGCATCCCGGGAGACCCAAAATTTTGGCACTTTATAATCTAGTGCATTAAAAAAAATAACAAGCCTACACTGTGGAGAATTGAATTACAAACACTTTTACAAAAAATGGCACCCAAATCTGAGCTATCGTTTGCAAGATATTAAAGGTTCAATTTTCCCGTAAACTAGTGTTTTTGCAAAAAAAACACTAAAACATTAAAAAAAGCCTGTTTTGAGAGAGAAAGTGGCCTTCCAACCACTCATTGGATTCAACATGAAATGAGAAATCCAAAGGAGTTTGTGTGAGGGGGAATTGGCCTCCTGCCAACCTAGGCCTCACCCTTCGTCTTCGTAGGTTGAAGAGACAAGTTTTAAATGTTAACCCCCAAATTATCAAACTGTCTAAAAAAATAAATATTCAGTCAAATTGACTGATTATTTTTTTATACAAGTCAATTTTTAACTGAAAAAAATAAGGCAAAGGATAATTTTATGGATGCCAAGTGTCCAAGGGCCCACATGGGACGCCAAGCAAGGAAGGAACGCCAAAAAAAACACAGTCCAGATTTTACGCAGAAAAAACAAAAGAAATGAACAACATACCTGCTGGACACCGTATGACTTGATGGCACCTTGCTGTTATTGAAGGTGTTGCAGGAAGGACTTGGTGTGGTAGAAGGATAATAGCAGAAGGATTTGGCTGCGCCTAGACTGACTGCGCTTGGAAGGATATTGTGCCTAGACTGGCTGCGCCTAGATTGACTGCACCTAGAAGGATATTGCTACTGATGTTGCTCCTCCTTTTGTTGCTCCACACAATAATGGCACCCAAGAACATAACCTAGTTGTAGAGATCTGTCTTTTCCTACAGAATGACCAAGAGAAAAGGAATTCTACTGCCTTTGCTAAAGCCACAACAGATCTAGACAAGATGTCTTGGCAAATTCTAACTCATAAGTAATTTTTTTCAAACAAGTTTCTGTATGGATTTGCATGATTTTTCAAGAAACTCTACCAAAGCTCTCAAATGCAACAGATTTCTAAAAAAACTACTAAGGAAGCAAAGTAAAATTTTTAGAATAAACTAATAGCATAACCAGACACACGATTACCGAGTGGCTCTGATACCATATCGGAGTTGTTGCCAGAATCCAAATAATGCGAATGCAATGGAGACGTGATCACACGAGATGGAGCAAGTGCACACCACATAGATGCTAAATTGCACAAGACAAAATGGAGAAAACCAAAATCTGATTAACATGAGATGGCCAAAGTGAAGAGTACATATAGGAGAGCACGTAAGTAAATCCTCCACAAAAGGTGGCCAAGGCACCCCAATAATAGACTGTAACTCCTCCATGAAAGGTGGTGACAAGGTGCTAAGAATAGAGAAGTAACTCCCATCAAGGGAGTTACTTATGACATTCTTATGACACCTATGACACATCTATGACACACATCTCCACATAAGCTAGCCTATCCCACAAATGTAATAAAACCCATGTATGGACAAGAAATACAATTTTCCTATTTAAAAAATAGGGAAAAATAAAAACCTACACTAATATGTTATTCACTTCATGAATGGGAAAAGGATCTTTATACATTTTGAGCTTTCCATTATCATTTACTTTTGGATTAGCCTCTTTAATAAGTGTATTAATATCTATAATATTCTCATCAATGATATATTGAATCTTATGGTTAAACTTGAAACATCTATTTTTAGAATGCCCAATACATCTATGATAGTCACAATAAACATTGCCATCAAAAAATTTGGATTTTAGTCTAGACATATTTATATACATGGGTGGAGGAAGAGAGATTATATTGCATTCTAAGATATTTTACAACAAAACATGAGGAGGTGATGGCAAACTTAAGAATTTCCTACTTGGTGGAGCTTGTAATTGAAATTTTTGAGGTGGTTGTGATATAAAATTAATTGTAACCTTTGCTTCATTCTTGATTTCATTTGGTTTGCTCTTATAATTTGTCTTGTTTTGAAATTTGACATTTGAAGTAGAAAGAATATTTGAAATATATTTGAGGTTGTTCAAGGTAAAGAAATTGACTTCACATTATTTTACTATATGACATAGCTCGTGAAAAGATTTAAACTTGTTAAACATAATGGATTCTTGAAGAGGAAAAAGCGAACTTTGTGTAAAAATGTCTCAACTTGCCATTGTATAAGAAACAAAAGGGAGTTGCATATGTGAAATGGAAATACCACTTAATCTAGCACTACACCTTAGAGGCATATAATACAATGAGTCAAGTAATGATAATGACTATGAAAACAATAAAATGTAAATCAAACAATGCTAATGTCTATAAATACAATACAAACAAAAATCAATGTATGAGGGTGATCTAAGCAAGGGTTTGAATTATCTATAGGCTTTCATATATACTGTTCATTCATTGATTAGTGTCAGCCCAATGTTTCAAAGCACCAAATACATAGGTAAAGCCATATTTGTATCGCACTAACACCAGTTTCGAGGGTAAGTTAAGAGTAACATCCCTTGGTGATACACTCCTCTCATGTGCACTATAAATCATACAAATAAAAGAGGCTTCCTATTGGTATAAATAAGGGACTCCAAACATTTTTTATATACTGTTATATATTGTAAAACTAAACTCCATATTTAATGATGTACTATGGCTATAAGTATTGGGGTAAACCCCTCATGCCACAATGTATATAAATAGAACATCACATAGCCCTTCATGATAGTCTCCAAGTAATTTGAAAACTATTGGAATTTAGTTTCAAAATCAAACAAAAGTAAATGAAAAATAAAGTAAAAACAAAAGAAAAATATTTTTGTATCCAAATATCAAGAAAATTTTGACCCACAGTCAAAAGAAAGAGCTTCTATTTCAGAATGATCCAAGGTGGTAAGACAATCTCTTCAATGTTAGATTTAATCTAAGGTTGAAGAGATTGAATCATTTTGTGTCAGATATTATCCAAGGTCAAATCCTATTTTATTTCAGTGTTAGGAATTTAAATAAATATTAAAGAAATGTTATCCCAAACATTAAGAAAAAACAAGTAGTGTTTCATAAACATGTTCACCAGAATGTTTAGCCTTTTAATTTAAGAAGCACTTAAACTAATCAAATTAAACTATTGAAATGGAAATGTTGATATGTATTAATTTAATATGAAAACATAGTAACCTATAGTAAACTAAAAAATTCACTGAAATCAAAAATTTGCTAATAATAGTAAATTAAGTTAGGGTTTGAGAATGTCCCTCAAAATAGTAATATATATGACTGTGTGAACTTTCTGTAAGTGCAAATTATGTTAAATTGACCTGTAGAGAGAGTTTATAAAGATAGTGATTCGTAATTTTCTAGAAAAGTTTGTAAAAGGCAAATAGGGGTGTACAACCTTGTTTGGCCATTGCAACTATGTCCTAATTGATTGTATTCCTAATTTTTAGACCTAGGCTTGTGAGACTGCTTTTGACGGGTGATTGTAAATCTTTGTGTATTGTTATGGTGTGTGAAAATCCTATAAATATCAAACTATAGTCCTAGACATGCACTTGATTATATTTAGATAGAAAAAGAGGAAAAAATGGGTTGGAAGGATAGCCAAGATGGCCTCAAAAACCCCTTGCAGAGTATTGTATACATAACCTAAATGGGCCTTAGGCCGATGTAGTTCTCGCTCCTAGACTGATTGTGTGATTAGTGATGATGCAACTAGAATGATTTAGATAGCTAATTAATAGAAATGTTTAACAATAGATGCCTTGACATGCAATAAAAAATATTTAGACTTGTCTATTGACTGTCATAATTCTACAGAGTTGAAATTGGGGAAAATAGTACTATTTTGCTCAATGCAATGCCTTTTGCTAAAGAGATTTTGTGGGGGTAGATTGAGTATCTTTGATGTGCTTTTATAAGAGAATATTTAGATAAATTTTTCTAACCAGCTTTACCCAATGTTCAAGAGAGTTGTTGTGAAACATCTCAATTTGAAAAAGTAACCATCAAAGCACGAGAGGCAAGGTCGCATTAGAGGACAAAGCTACAATGTGACCCTGTCTGGTTAGTGCAGACTTGTCCCAGGGGACCAGAGACTATTGGGATAGGTTTGACAGGAACACATGGGCTAAATAGGAATGAATGTAACTGATATAAAGATGTTTATATGATATTTTCCATGTTTATAAATAATGAAGGCTCTCTTATAGATTGTGATTTAGCGAAATGATGATTAAACCAAGTAATGGTAAGGATGTCAAGAATAAATATTGTCAAGCACTTAATGATTAATTTATGTGTCTACACTGGGGTAGTTGTCTTAGGTAGACCATGTCATTAAATTTCTCACCATTGATAATATTTATTCATAACCCATAAATTTTAAATTATAATGACCTCCAAGGGGAAATGAGTGTAACTATTAAAAAATGTTCACTTTTAATATAATAAAATATTATTATTTTAATATTAATATATAATATATATTAATGCTATATACTATATATAATAATATGTATTATATTATAAATATTTATATATTGAATAGGTGCAAATGGCAATATTCATATCACAATCTAAAATTGACATGTCAATGTGGCCTAGAATGATACACATCAGTTATATTAAAGTAGAGACAACAAAATCATCACCATAATTATTCGCTCATTTCGACATAATTTTTTTAACCTATTGTATTCAAAATCCCAAGATGCTACAAAAAAATTGAGAAGGAAGAAAAGCTTGAGATTTATGGCCTACACAATCGATAATTATTTACAGAGAGATGTCTAATATGTTAATTAATTTATATGTAATTTAATTTAATCACATTAAACATTCATTTTGTGTGAATTTTAATTGAATTTTCTCAGCATTTTGAAAAATTAAAGGCTTGATATTTATGGCTTCCATAGTGCACAATTATTTGTAGAGAGATGTCTAGAAAAGATGAATATTTATTTGTATCGATTTTTTATATCAAAATTATGTGATATAGTATTAAATATATGCAAATAATTATTAATTATATTTTTTCAAGAAATATATATTTAAAATAATTTTATGATGTTTATTTTGTACCCAAATCATTTTAGGTTTTTTACAGACGCTCAACACTTCTCTCTTTTATTTGTAAGCTCAGGAGCTGAGAGGACAGTCAATCAATTATGATAATAATACCAAGTAGCTGATATGGAAAATCATGAGAATGAGTGACTACTTCCTAGTTATGCAAAATGGTGAGGACTACGTTAAGTTTAGGTAAGGGCTCTAGTGTTAACCAAGTTGTTCATTTTGACCACCCTGATTTTGAGAGACTAGTGAAGGCCATAGAGCTTATATCAGATAATTATTAGCACCACATGTCATTTACATAAGGTCACAATAATATGTAATGCTATGTGTCATAGTTTAAACAATCATAAAAACTTTAAGAAAACATGTAGTATATGTAGTGTCCCTACACATGGCAGAAATTGAAGCAAATGTTAGATGAATCTTTACTTAGTGCTTCATCATGCAAAATGCCTCTAGAATAATGAGGATAAAATAATTCAGGTCGAAGCAAGAATATTGTGATTAAAAAGTAATTTTATTTTTTATCATGGTTAAAAATTTACATAGGAGTAGAAATCAAGTGGGAGGCAAAAATGTTGATGGCATTAAGAAGGACTAGCTCATGTCATCTTATGTGAAACTAACAAGTAGACAAAGTTTAAAGAGAAGTGGTAAGACTTGAATAATTAAATTTTAAATGTAAACCCACACCAAAATTGGTACCTTGGGGATGGTGGAGACATAATGGTAGTATAACATGAAATGCCTAACTTATTGCAAGTGTAGACACCAAAAATCTACACACTGTGATCCCAAGTGTCGAAGTACCCCTAGGCCACCTTAGAACCCCCTTGAGACCAATCTACTAACAAGTAGATAAAGTTTAAATAGGAGTGGTACGACTTGAATAATTAAATTTTAAATGTAAACCCACACCAAAATAGGTACCTTGGGGATGGTGGAGACATAATGGCAATACAACATGAAATGCCCAACTTATTACAAGTGTATACACCAAAAATCTACACACTGTGATCCCAAGTGTCGAAGTACCCCTAGGCCACCTTAGAACCCCCTTGGGACCAATCTGACCCTTTGACCTCTAACCAAGCGTAACCCATAGTTAGTTTGTTAAACTTACTTAATCCAACCTTTTACCTATTTCTACCCTTCACCCTCGATTGTCGATGGTCATGTTGACCGTTGACAGTCACCTTGACCATCAACAGTCAGCGTCCACCTCCTTAACCACCAACATGCAAGCCACCTACCTTGATTTTTTAAAAATAACTCATTTAAATCTAGTTTCAAACCATTACATATGCGAGTTAAAATTAGGAAGCCCAATTCATGTTTTGTTACAAATCTCTTGCCTTGCTTATATGAAAAGAGGAGTAAGAAGATGAAATCTATCTACAATTGTTATCAAGAGTTTGTCTATCTAGAGTTCCTTTGTTTTAAAAGTCAATCATCATCAATAATCCAATGATCTAGTTACTACATCAGAGAGACAACTTGCCATCATAGCTCTGCCAAAGTGTTAAGTACCCTTACTCTATCAAAATCATGTCAAATTCCACCAATGAGTCAACCACCCCAATCAATCACCTAATCAAATTTGTACAACATTAATATTTGATTTTAAATATTCAATTACTTCATCTACTTTTCACACTCAACCCAACAACAACCCAACTCCTAGAATCCCACTTTATGATCCCATCAATCAACCATTTATCAACTGAGATCTACACACAGTAACCATCGATGGTTATCTCAATCGTTGATGGTCTGTCCAACCACTGATGATCACCTTAATAGTCAACCATCTATCCAGCCACCAATGGTCACTATGGTAGCAAATTATAGGAAGCTATTTGTACCTACCTACTCCCAATCAAGTCTAATTTTTTTTGTCCCTACTTGTTCACAAACCCCTACCTGATTTTTTGAAGTAAACCCCAATCACTTAGCACTAGTATCAATTAGCTTATCATTATTTTAATCATTCATAGTTTATTTTCTAGCAAGCATTCCTATGTTCAATTTTAGTAGCTTTTGATTATTAATGCAAGTACTTTCTATTTTGTTTATAAACTTAATTGTTTAAATTGTGTGGATTGACAACCCCCGAAAAAGCTCTTGCTTATAGGATCTAGCTATCGCTAGGTAATCCACCCAACTATCTCTCTAACAAACAATTTTTCTTTAGTAATTTCTTATCTTTAGGTCATCCTCTCAAGCCAAAGAGGATCTCTTCACAATCTATTTTTCAACCATACCCATACTTAGTTTCTTCTTTTCTCTTCCCAAGATAATAAGTTGAAATTCACTAAAATATTTTGGCATGCTCGATAGGACCCTTATGTATTTACTTGGGTTTTTGTTTGCTTGCATATTCTCTTTATTCTATGCTCACTAACAAATTCAAAACTTTATTTTTGGCTTAAAATTAAGTGCTTACATCAACTGCTTGAAATTTTAGTTCACATAGCTTAAATTAAAATCAAATTAACCTATTGTAGCTTCACTCTTTGTTGCACACACTCAACCAAACCACTTTCATCAATTAAACATCAAATTAACTTGAGATAAGGCCCGAATAGGATTTCATCACCTTGCAATAACCTTACCCTTTCCCCGATAATCTCACTTGTAGGTCATTACCAAGGGGAGAACCAACTTAACTTTTTAGTTGAGTATAAATTCTAGATATCAATATATATTGCCTAAGCACCTGACACCCTTATCACTATGATGTGTGAAGTGAGGGGGTAGGCCCCAATACTAAGCCATGTATTTATTTTTATATAGATTATTTTTGAGCACCTAAACACAACCTAAAACCAACCCTAGACTTCCTTTCTAGTACCCGCTCTACAAACCAATTTCAGTCACACAATTTCTTAAGGCATAATCCAAAAGTGAGATTAATTAAAAATCTAGGGATTAACATATATTTTAGAGTGTGATATAATTTATTTGATTATTTCTTATATTATATTTGTTTGAGTAGTGAGGTTGTCTATGCTTTCTCTCTCCCCTATCTCGTATGGTTCTCACTCACTAAAAAGGAAAGAACCTTGAGGATCAAAACCCATCACCAAGCCAGCCTAGCTTTTCTACCTCTTCTTCTATGGACTATGTTTCTAATCTAGCAGATTCTCCTCATCCCTTTGGAAGTCCTACCTTCCCTCAGGAGGTTCCTCAAAGAGATGCTGACTTTATCACTTTCCTAGATAAGAATCCCATAACCATACAACATTATCTTACAACCATGTCTTACCATATCCTAGCTTTAGCTCGACCTGTAGATCCACCCTATCTCATGCCTCTCCACCCCATGGGGAGCATCTCTATTACCATAGTTAAAACCTAACTTCTGGCTATTCAAGCCTCCTCATCCACTAATAATCCCATTGAGACCACTATAGAAATCCAACCAACCCAAACTATGAACACCCTTATACCTTCCACTCCTACCAATAACTCTACCTTAGGAGCAAGCCAACCTCTAACCACCTACACTCCATCCACAATAGGAGTGCCTACCTCTAGTATTACCAACCTTCCTTCATATACCCCCAATCCTTCAACCACTACTCTACTTCAAAGCTTGATGGTGTCCATACCCTCCATGTTGCCACTGATCAACACAAGGGTCACCACCCTTCCATTGGTCACCAACCCAACTACCGTTATTATCCAATAATCACCCATTGTATCAAACTTTGGCTATATCCCTAACCTACAAGGGCATATATCTGTACCCACTACCCAATCACCTACATCTACCTACCCTTATGTATCTTCTACCCAACCATTGACATCCACATACCAATATGTGGCAGCCTCCCAACCTTCTACCCACTATCAATATGGTACCCAACCACTACAGTAGTATACATCTCACAATGTTTTGGGTGCATAACCCCAAGCAGACCTAATGAAGATGATTATGGACAAGATGACCACCTTAGAGTCATCAATTTCGGGTGCTCACAACATCTTCTCATACAACCAAATCTATAATGAGCCTATCCATCTATCCATACCTATTAGGCCATATCTTCCCTAATGAAAACTTCCTAAGTTATCTAAATTCTAAAGTAAGGAGGATCCCCAACAACACCTCAATGAATTTAGGCATGTTTTTAATCTAATTACCTATGATGATGCCCTCTTTCTCTGCACCTTCCCTATGTCCCTAACTGATTTGACATTAGATTAGTATAGTGTCATACCCAAGAACTCCCTTTTCTCCTTCACCCAACTGGCTCAAACCTTCTTGGATCACTTTTCGATCAATATCTCCAAAAAAGTTTCTATCACTGACCTCTATTCTATCTGATATTTTGAGGATGAATCCATTGCCAATTTTGTGGCGCATTGGAGGAGCCTAATTAACCAACTCTGTTTTTGCTTGCCTCAACTTGAGCTCATAGAGCTCTTTCCTTGGGCATGGGCCAAGTATATCTCCTCTACTCTACATTTCCAAAGATTTTTCACCTTTGATGAAGATTTTACCATGTTGCCTAAGTTAGAGAACAAATCTATCGATTAAGGGAAGCTAAAACTGAAGAACAATAACTGCACTTATAAAACCAATGAGGCCTCTTCTTCCAAACTAAACAACCATTCCAATACCAATACTAGGGGAAAGGGAACCATGAATGTAGTTATCCTTAAAGCTTCTCCTCCACCATCAGTCAACCAACCAAATTCCTCTAGTTCCTTAAAGTAAAACACGAAGAACCAAAACCATACTAACCAAAAGCAATTCACTCTGCTTGGAGAATCTTATGCTTCAATCTTAGAGAAGTTATTAAAGGCTAATATCATTTAACTTCCTCCCATCAAATCAACCCAACAATTTGATTCTTCTCATCCTACACCTAGTTGGTATAATGAGAATGCTTTATGTGCCTTCCAACAAGTAATAGGGCATGATGTTAGTAGGTGCAATACCTTCAGTAGCCTTGTCTAATCCCTCATTGACAAGGGGGAGCTTACATTGGACAACCTAAATGCACCCTCAAACTAAGCCCTTATCATCTTTAGGCAATCTTTTCTTTACCATCTGCCTGCTAAAAATGAAAGCAACACGGTTCAATGTTCTCATGATGCTCATACTGTTAACATGGTTCTTGATACACTCATTGCTAAAGAACCTGCTGACCAACCTTTATGCCCCTCACCCTCTCTAATTATTGAGGTAGTAAAGTTACCTTCTCCTCTTTTAAAAACTCAAACCAAGGAAAACCCCTTTCTCCTTCTCCACTTATTGAGGTAGTGGTTCCATCAACTCCTCCCTTGGCTGACATACCAGACCAAACACCCATTTTGCCTTTCTCATCAACCACCAAGTAACCTAATCCCCCTTTATAAATCATTCCCAATGAGGAAAACCCCATGTCTACTCCTCCCATAGAAGAGAAACTATCTCAGCCTTGCATCCTTTGATTGAGGAAGAAGATGAGGTTACCATCCCTATGTCTCAACCTATGGGCTTATCTTTCAGATCCACTATTCAGGGGATAAAACCAACCTACAAACCGTTCTCTAGGTTAGTGAAAAATTTGGAATTTATCTCCAACCCTGACATGGATCAAGCCACCTTCTGTTAGTAACTAGGGCTACCTTATATCACCAAGCAAGTACATCTAGCCATACCTTTATTAGACCAACGCACCACTTTTGCTATCTAAATTCCTACCCTATCAACCAAACCAATATCAATTTCTACCAACCCAACAATCTCTCAACTATATAGGGCACCTAAAACCTAAGAGACCAAATCACCTTGTCAAACCAAACTGACCAAACCAATTAAGAACCTTGGCACCTTCCCTACACAGAGTCTTAACCACCCATTTATGAAGGTGGAGCTTGCCTCATCAAAACCAATAACCAAGCACCAAACCAAAGCAACTAAAGAGGTAAAACCACTCAAAAGCTCAAATGACCAAATTTTTCCTCCCTCAACCTTACCCTCCATTTTAGGGCCTCATCCCTCTACCTTGAATCAGAAGCCCATCATCTCTATGAAAATCTTAACACCTCTTCTAGTTACACCTTCATAGTTATTTTCTGATGCACTTCTCTTCATTATGCCAATAATACCATAGCTACATACCTTACAATATTCTACCTCTAGCTCATTAGCCTCTTTATTTAAACCAAAATTATCAACCAAGTACACCACCTTACCTAAAACACCTATCCCCAAACCTACTTCCAAACAACATTCTGCCTCAACAACCAAAGCCAAGATCACTAAAACTTTAACATCGTTAACTGAATCCTACTCAGCCATTTTCTATAGGTTATTACAAATATTTTGTTTAGCCTTACCTCCCATCATGCCCTTTGACGCTATTGCTTCAAAATGCATCTGGTATAATGACCACCAAGTGTGTTCTTATCATAGGTCACCTGACCATGACATAGAGAACTGCAAAGCTCTTTAAATCATTATCCTTCAACTTTATGATGAGGAGAATCTATCAATAGATGAACCTCCCATGAGCCCTATGCTGATCCCACCTACAACCACACCTATCCAACTACACCTATCCAACACTTACCCACTCCTCCATGATCACCTTAGAGTGAAGATGAGTCTACCCAATCTTCTACCCTAACTCCTTCTCCTATCCATATTATCAACATGGTCACAAGATTGCAATATAAGGATAAAGGGAAGGCTAAGGTGTCCATTCCTTAGACATATCCATCCTCCATCTCCCAACTAACTCCAAGCTATCCATCCCCATCTTCAACCAAACCCAAGGTATGTATTCTAGGTACCTCCCAATCTAACCCCTCAAAATCCATCAAGAGAGTTATCCTCAAATGACTTTATCAGACCCTAATGAAGATGAGCTTATATGAGTTGATCTATACCTCCCCTCACCACTACCAAGTGTTGATCGAGGCATTGCAATCCATAGAGGTCCAACTTGAAGATTCCCAACCTCTAGCATCCTTTATCGGTGCACTTCAAATTTTTAACCTTGTTACCTTAAAGGATTCATAAATACCTTCCATCCATCTCAAGGGTCCATATCCTCCTCTCTTTATTACTACTTACATCAACCAAACTCACATTAAATGGGTTATGATTGATGGGGGAACTAGTATTAACATTATCTCTTCCCATGCCTATAAGCAACTCAACCTACCAGACAACATCATGTCTAAAACCTTAACCATCCTTTGATCATTCAACGATACCATGGCCACTAATTTGGGGAATGTTTTCATTCATATATGTTTAGGACCCCACACACTCCCTGAACTCTTGTATGCAGTGGAAGGTGAATTCTAATATGACATTTTATTGGGATGACCCTGGATACACTTCATGGGTTGTATCCCCTCCACCCTTTACTATTGCATAATGTTTTAGTGTGAAGGCTAGATCATCACCATCCAAGATGACCCAAACCCTTTATTGATGTACAACATGACCTATCACCCCATCGATGTCCTCATACCCACATCTAACACACCCTCAATAACCAACAACTAGCCTTTGACCACAAAAGTGGATGTCATATCCCCTTCCACCAATGAGGTGTTTACTAGTTAGTCTATTCCTTCAGACCAAATCCCCACCATAGATACTTTAGAATCAGTTTTACATCTCCATTCACTAGGGGAGTATCACCTCTTATCCCTTATTGCTTTCCTTACTCCTCACGAGTATAGACAACTTAATAACCAACTGGGATATGACCCCAACATTGGAACTATTGTTCTCTTTGGACCTCCCTATTATTAAATTCATTTTATGTATGGGGGACTTGATAAACCCCTTGGTGCTTCTACCACCTCTTTTTCACCTAGACCATTTACCATCGGCTTCTCCTACCTGGATAAATCTATTTTTGCCAATACATACCTCCATCGATGTGCTTGAAAAGGCTTTAGTCTTGGGCAATATGAACAATGCCCACATGAGTTGGTTACCATCAAAAATAAAAAGCTATAAAATAAGCATGGCCTTGGTTTCATCCTCCCCAATAAGAAGCAACCTAAACCACCTACCACCACCATTGTTGAGGAAGATGCCCCTTCCTCACCGACCTTGCCTCCACTTGTGTGTGAGGATGATGACATCTTTCCACCTAATTTTTTTTTCCAACATGATCTCCCTTAGATTCCTAACTTATCAAAAAGATGGGGCAACTGTAATTATCCCTTTGATGCATCTTGAGATGATAGGAGAAGACTCTCCTACCATTAACATTGTTCAGTGCCATGCTGATGATTCTATTCTCACTTATCTTAGTGGCCCAAATTCTTTAATCCACAAATCCCTTCCTCCTAAGACCTCGACCATGTTGAATGAATCCACCACAAATATCAACTTGGCACTCTGAATAACCCCCATATTATTAAAATTGACCAATCATTGAATGTCGAGGAACTTTGGGATTTTACCTCTTTCCTCCAAGATCATAGCATAACATTCATTTAGTCTTATAATGACATGCCTAAAATTGACTCTGTCATTGGTACCCAAAACATAGTCACTAAATGTGACACCAAGCCTATCAAGCAAAAACTTTGATGCATGCACCCACACATAGCCCTTCTCATCAAAGAAGAGCTTTGACATCTTCTATCTGTCTATTTCATTCACCCCATTGACTATGCTTAATTAGTCTCAAATGTTATACCTATCACCAAAGCCACAGGGGGACTATGCATTTGTGTGGACTTTCATGAACTCAACCTTACCTACCTAAAAGATGACTTTCCTCTACCGAGCATCGACCAACTAGTTGATCTTATAGACAACCATGAGATGTTATCTCTCATGGATGGATTCTCAAGATACAATCAGATCTTTATTACTCTTGAAGATCAACACAAAACTGACTTTACCACCCCATGGGGAACTTTTTACTATAGAGTCATGCTTTTCAGGTTAAGGAATGCTAGTGTGACCTACCAATGTGCCATGACTTATATCTTCCATGACCTTATCCATAGGATTGTAGAGGACTATGTGGATGACCTTCTCAAAAAATCCAAACTTTGAAAGGATCATTTGGCCATTGTCATGATCATATTTGAGTGACTTATCCATTACCATGTCTACCTAAACCCTAAGAAATGTATTTTTAGGTCTTGTTAGGAAAACTTATTGGTTTCATTGTCTCCCTTCATGAAATCAAAGTCGATCTTGCCAAGATCAAAGCCATCCTTGATATGCTCCCTTCAATCAAACTTAAGCAACTTTGTAGCTTATAGGGAAAGCTTCAATCCATTCATCAATTTATCTCCTATATTTTGGACTGTTGCCAACCCTTCTACCACCTTCTAAAGAAGGATTTTTCTTTTAAGTGGAATAATGATTGTCATAAGGACTTTGATTTACTCAAAGAGTACCTTTTATCACCACCTATCTTTACCTCTCCCAAGGATGACCAACCTTTCTACCTTTATATATCTACCACTAACCACTCCTTAGGGGCAATGCTTGCTCATCAAGATGAATAACATAAAGAGAAAGTTATATATTACATTAACTGCACACTTGTAAAATACAAGACTCGGTACACCCATACCAAGAAGTTTTACTTAGCTTTAGTCTTTGTGTCCATCAAACTTCACCATTACCTCCTTAACCATAAAACATATGTCATAACCAATACCCACCCACTCAAGTACATGCACTCCAAACCATAACAAAACCAACGTATGGCCAAGTGGCTTATGCTCTTAGCAGAGTTTGACCTTGAGTTCCTTCAACAAAATTTAATTAAGGAGCAAGTCATTACCGAATAATTGGTTGAGGCACCTTTAACAAGCAATAAACCTCTTCCTTTTGAGTTCCATGATGAGTTCATCATGACCCTCTCTTAGGTAGATTTTACCTATTAGGTCACCTTGTTATTTAATAGATCCAAGTGTTAGCACAATTATGGGGCTAGTATCATCCTTATCCCCTTTGATGGTAAACCTCTCCCTTTATCCTTCAAGCTTGATTTAGAATGTATCAACAATATGGATGAATATGAAGCCCTAGTGATAGGACTTTAGACTATTTTAGCCTTGGGAGTCAAAACAATCAATATCTTTGGTGACTTCCAGCTTATATTCAATCAAATCAATGGCTCTTACCAATGTAAGAATGATGTTTCACAATAGTACAAGTAACTAGTTGACAAACTCTTAGCATCAATTAAACACTACCACATCCAATAAACCCCATGATCTACTAATAAGTTCACTAATATCATGGCTTCCTTTACCTCTCAAATACCATCTACACCTTTTGGCTCTAAGCTATATGTCATTATTTGTATATAAACTCACCCAACCTTGCTATGTCAAAATGTTCTCTTCCACCATTTTTAATTTGGAAGGGACCCAACCTGACTTTTGGTATCAGTAGACCTTCGACTACCTCAACCTTTCCATCATTCCTTCTAGCCTTTTTAGGAATGCTCAAAGAGAATTTATCCAGAGTACCTCACATTATACCATATTAGAAGGTATCTTTTAGAAACATGACTTTGATGGTCTTCTCTTCCATTGCTTACGTAGTCATGAATCTTCTCACACTATCAAGGAAATGCATGATGGTATCTATGGGAGACACTTTAGTAACCTTGTTGTAGCTAAGTGTATCCTTCACCTAGGCTATTATTGGCCTACCCTTAACCAAGATTATTGTGATTATGTGAAAAAATGTGTTAAGTGCCAACAACATGCTAATTTGCATTATGCACGTAGCCATAGTCTTTGTGTTTCTACCAATTTTTAACCCTTTTCACAATGGGTTGTAGACCTCATTAGTGAAATTAATCCCCATTCTTCACAGTGACACCACTCTATCATCATCGTGATCGAGTATTTTACCAAGATTGTAGAGGTTATTCCTCTAGTCTTGACCAAAGTGAAGAATATTGTCGACTTTATCAACCATCATATCATCTGTCGCTTCAGTATTACTTATAATATTATCATCAATAATAGTAAATATTTTAAGAATAAGAAAGTCTTGGGTCTATGTGATGCATTCGACATTAAGTTAAGTTTCTCCTTGCCCTATTTCCCTCAGGCAAATGGATAGGCTAAATGCTATAACACAAATCTTAATAACATGATAAATTAAATGGTCAATGCATCTAATCAGGATTGGTATTTTCACATCCCCTTCACCTTATGAACATATCATACTAGCATTAGAACCCCTATGAGTACCACCCCTTTCTATCTTGTGTTTGGAATGGAGGTTATCTTTCCCCTTGAAGTTCAAATCCCATCTCTTCACAAATATTTCTAGGAGCTCATTTTTGAGGATGATTATTGTCAACACCATTTAATTTTAGCCTGAGCTACTTGATGAGCATCATTTAGTAGCCCCTACCCATCTCCAATTCTATTAAGAGAGCATCAAGCGTGCCTATAATAAACACCTTAAAGTGCAAGAATGCGACATCAGAGACCTTATCCTAAAGGCAAATCAACACATCACTAATATGGAGAAAAGAAGCAAGGCAAGTTTGCTTTTAATTAGCTTGGACCTTGTATTATAACCCACAAGTATGGATCAGGAGCTTACTGGTTGTCTTCTCTTGAATTCCACCTAGAATCTGAGCCCCTCAATGCTTCACATCTATGTTTGTTCTTTTGTTAAGAAGGATCAAGTTTACCTTTTATTTAACTTAAGCTCATCCGTTGCTATCCACCCACTTTCATCTCCCTATTTTAGGAGCAACTGATTAAAACCAAATCATGTGATTATCCATCATAATCATAGCCTAATCTTGAATAATAGGTATCATGGCTCTACCCATGGCATGATTCTCATGGTTCTTTTTTCCCCTTCATAAGGATAAATTCCCATGATCATTGTCACCTAAACCTCTTTACACCTAATCAACCTTCTTGTCCTTTTAGTTTTGCCTTCATAAAGGTTAACCCTTAAGCCTATCTAAGTAAGTCTATGTCTAGCAATATCAAACAAATCAATATCAAAATCCACACCAATAGAAATCATGGGTTATTTTTAAGCATTCACAGACTTCTCCCTTGAAGCACAACTATTGAAAATTTATTTGAAATTGCCAAACGCAAGTAGACTGCTCCCTTGAAGGATAGCTATCAAAAAGCATTGAGTAAAGATAATAAACTTAGACCACTCCCTTAAAGGATGGATGAGTAAAGCATTATGTCAAAAACATAGCAATTTTTTGGAAGCTTCTTGTATCGATCAACTTCCCATATACAACAATCAACAAAAGACCCATTATCACACTCAAACATAAGCAAACTAATTTTTGAAAGCCACATTCAACTATCAAACAAAAAATTAAGGTGGAATCCACAATCAACTTTCACAAATAGACTTCTTATGTCGATCAGTATACATAGTTTGACATAGTCTTATTTATACTGGTTCTTTGGACACCTATAAAAGAGACAAGATAGTCTCACAAGATGGTTTTATTCCCATCCATCTCCCCTATAAGCAAGGGATTTTTGAGCTTACTTGACATTATGTGGTCAAGACACCTTTTAACCTACTGATGAATGCTAATACGAAGCATTCAAAGGGATTATGCTCATTAAGCCAATCCAACTTTGGTTCTATCGATTAAGTCCTTGTCAAAGAAGAAGCATCATGCCCTCTTCTTATCCTATCATGGCTAGTTGATATTTTCATTTGGGAATTTATCTCTTAATTATATTCTTTATTCTCCCATATAGTGTTGTTAGTTACCCTACTTCATGTACTTTACGTTAAGCAAATTAACAAAAAACATACCCATAACAAGCATAATAAATCATAACATCCATAAGCGATTAAAATAATCAACTATTTTCCACCACATATCTAAAATATAGGTAATACATCATATACTCATTAAAATTTAGCATGTCATAAGCATAACCATAATTCAAAACCATCTCATGCCTAGCTAAGCGTATATCAATGTCTAGCATCCATGAACATAAGCATAATCCATAAGTAATATAACATTGCATCATAAGCATTAAACATCAACACAAAGCACAAACCATGAACATAAGCATAATCCATAAGAAATATAACATCACATCATAAGCATTAAACATCAACACAAACTGTAAACCATGAACATGAGCATAAACTTGTGCGTCAAATAGCATAATGTGTACAAATAATAGATAGAAATGTCTCTCTCTCAAAATGTATATCTCGTCACATTGGATCACAGGCCAAAATCAAAATGATATACAAAATGCCATAATCTAGCTATATCTATGCCCCATGGGCACCACTATCTCCTAAAGTACTATTGGGTCCTAGTGCCTATCCACTTGCTATACCTATCGATCCCACAAATGTACCTATTTGTCTAGCTATAGTTGCTTCCCACTAACCTAGTGTTGCCACACTAGCACCAGCTATCAGGATAGCTCTGTACTCTCCCCATCAAGGCTCCTATGGACACCATATCAAAACTATGGCCTCAAAGTATTGTATCTTCTCTACTATAGCTAGGTATCATGCTTGGTGGCCCTATCTATGCTTTAGATGCTCCTCCTCCTCTCTACCTCAGAGAGCCCCTCTCTTGTGTAACTAAGGCAAGTGAAGACTGTGCTTGGTCCCTGTCACTTATGAGAGTAGCAACTTGACCCTATAAGGTAGAAATCTAACCCTATAAGGTGGCCACCTACCCCTATAGTACTTATACATATACATGTGTAGTGGCTACCACCACTCCTACCTATTAATTGGGGCCGCCCTCTTATGCATGTACTCTGTGACCCCCTCTCCTAGCTAGATCCACATCTATCGACATTACTTCTCCATCATCCCCATCAATATCCATAGCTACACTTTCTTACTTTTGTTACCATTCTTACCTACCCACCCTTATTAACTTACCCACTCGACCAATTTACCAATTCACCTGCACATTTACCAAAAACCCACTTAAAACCCTAACATGAGCATACTAAACTAAACCTAAGCATTTCAACCTACCCTGACCTCCCAACCCAATGCAAATACATATAACCACACCTATCTATCAAATTCAAGATACCCCCTAGCTCATTTTGTGACGTCTATTGAGGAGTCAAATAAAGATGTACCTATCCTCATCTGCACCCACGTGCTCCTTGCATCCTCACTGGTCCACTAGGTCAAATCTTTACCTCAGCTAGAAATCTCCCACCTCAACAATCACCGTTAGTTCATCATTCACCCAAATTACCAAATCTCTCAAGTCAATAGTAAAAGTGAACAAAATGACTTTCACTTTTACTTTTTACCTGTTGAGTTTCTAGGGTTTTTACTTTGACTGTCGATGGTCAGGGTGACTATTGATGGTTATCCTTGGGGACTGTGATTATTAACAGTCAGGTGGCCCCACTTTTCTACTCCTACCTTGAGCAATCCCTATTTAATTAGACTCAAAATCAACTCACCCACCCATGGAGACTACCTTCTCCACCTACCCCAACCTCCTCATCACCTCGCTATTGGTCCATTTTTGCCTAACAAGCACATATTTTGTGACACTTTTTACCTAGTACTTTGATCGCAATGATAACATTACCATGTTGAACCTTTTTGAACTTATGCCACCTCATGCTTACCTAACCTACTTGTGTCTTTTTAGGAGCACTTCCTACCTCACATACCCATGACACTTGACCAATTTATGTTTTCACCAGGAGTACTTCTTACATCACTTCAAAGACTTGCTAGTGTACCCAGCTACTACACCTAAATATAGTCATGTGATCCACTTATTTATTATCCTTCTAGCACCTACCTTTAATGTTATCAACTATGAAAACCTAGTTAATGCACGATCTCAGCTATCACACCTTTTTATCACACTTTATGTGCCTATTTGTGCTTTAGTGCCCAACCTATCACGCACTTTCATGATGTCTACATTTGTTTCCATTTTCAACCACATTATTGAACACACACTTGATTCCATTTTACCTCATTAAATCTTAGTTTAAGGGGGAACACCTCCTCCTATACTTAGGGAAATCAACAGACCTTTGACCATCATCAATTTTTTTTTTACAACTTGTTGACTCAAGCCACATAATAAAAGGGGGCAAAATGTAGACACCAAAATATGTACATTATGATCCCAAGTTTTGAAGTACCCCTAGACCACCTTAGAACCCCCTTGGGACCAATCTAACTCTTTGACCCCTAATCAAGCCTAATCTATAGTCAATTTGTTAAATTGACTTAACCCAACCTTTTACCTATTTCTACCCTTCACCCTTGATTGTTAATGGTTAGGTTTACTATCGATGATCACCTTGACTGTCGATAATTAGGGTCCACCTCCTTAACCACCAAAATGAAAGCCACCCACCTTGATTTTATAAAAATAAATCATCTAAATCTAGTTTCAAACCATTACATGTGTGAGTTAAAATTAGGAAACCCAATTCATGTCTTATTGCAAATCTCTTACCTTGCCTATAAGGAGGAGCAAGAAGGTGAAATCCATCTACAATAGTTATCAAGAGCTTGTGCATCCAGAGTTATTTTATTTTTTAGGTCAATCATCATCAACAATCTAGTGATCCAACTACTACATTAGAGAGCCAACTTGCCGTCATAGCTCTACCAAGGCACCAAGTACCATTACTCTATCAGAATCATGTCAGACTCCACCAACAAGTCAACTACCCTAATCAATCAACTGATCAACTTTATGCAATATAAGTACTTGATTTTTAGTATTTAATTACTTCATGTGCATTTTGCACTCATCCCAATAATAACCCAACTCCCAGAATCCCACTTTATGATCTTGTCATTAAACCATTCATCAACCCATATCTACACACAATAACAATTGATGGTTGTCTTAACCATCAATAGTCTATCTAACTACTGATGGTCACATTAACCACCAATGGTCACCTTAACTACCAACAGTCTATCCAACCATCGATGATCACTACAGTAGTAAATTCTAGCAAACTATTTCCACCTACTTACTCCTAATCAAATCTAATTTTCTATGTCTATACCTATTCACAAACCTCTACTTGATTTTCTAAAGTAGATCCCAATCACTTAGCACTAGTATCAATTAACTTATCATTATTTTAATCATTCCTAGTTGATTTTCTAGCAAGCATTCTTGTGTTCAATTTTAGTACCTTTTGATTATTGATGCAAGTACTTTTTTTTTTGTTTATAAACTTAATTATTTAAAATATGTGGATTGATATCCCCCAAGGAAGCTGTTGCTTCTAGGATCTAGCTATCACTAGGCAATCCACCTAACTATCTATTTAACAAACAAATTTGCTTTAGTGATTCCTTATCTATGGGTCATCCTCCCAAGCCAAAGAGAAGCTCTTCATAATCTTCTAATTCCGTGTTTGCACAATCAAATAGGTTTTTTAACCATACCTGTACTTAGTTTCTTCTTTTCCCTTCCTGAGATAATAAGCTAACATTCACTGAAACAACAAAATCCAAGTCAAATACCTAGCAATTTGAAAGTGAAGACTCTAATCTCCTTGTTTGAAGAGGCTAGTCTAGATAAAATAATAAAAAAATTAATCAATATTTATAGTATAATATCTAACATAAAAGTGAAATGATATTTCACAAACTTAAATACGTTGACAACTTGAAGGTGGACATTCTGGCAGTGATTGTAATAGGTGAAATTTGGAAATAGAAATTCAAATGCAAAATGATAATTCCAACATGCCAAATTATTAAAAATCTAATCCAAACTCACACTAAACACCTACTTGGGTAAGGTAGGCAAAGATAATACAACTAGAAATTGAAATACAACTATACCTCAATCTTTCAAGAAATTTGCCTCAAAATACAAATGACGTGCCTTAATTTGATAAAAGATATTTACTCTTGATAGTTTTTATGTTGAATTTCTTAGACAACTCAAGATTTACAATAATGGTGGTTGATAATGGATACTTGAATACAAGTTGATAACATGTAATTGCATAAATTCTTAGTTCATGATTTGTGGATGGAGGAAGGGTGGTGGATGGAATGAAGGGTCATATTTGATCTAAGGAGGATTCAAATCAAGGGTGGAGAATATTTAGAGTAATTAAAATTTATAGGAAGGTGAAATTCATTAATATCCAATGAATTAAAAATTCCTTAAAAAATCCTATAAGAGGTGGTGTGGGGATCTAGGGGAGTATTAGAGCGTTATATTTGTGTTTATATTTGTAGTAAATTCTAGCAAGCTCTTCTTTGATGAAAAGGGCTATGTGTGGGTACATGCATTGAAGTTTTTACTTGATGGGCTTGGTGTCACATTTAGTGACTATGTTTTGGGTAGCAATGACGGAGTCAATTTTAGGCATGCCATTATAAGACTAAATGAATGTTATTTTATGATCTTAGAGGAAAGAGGGATAATCCCAAAGTTCCTCGACATTCAATGATTGGCCAATTTTAATAATATGGGGGTTATTCAGAGTGCCCAAGTTGATATTTGTGGTGGATTCATTCAACATGGTCGAGGTCTCAGGAGGAAGGGATTTGTCGATTAAAGAATTTAGGCCACTAAGATAAGTGAGAATAGAATCATCATCCTGGCAGTGAACAATGTTAATGGTAGGAGAGTCTTCTCCTATCATCTCAAAATGCATCAAATAATTATAGTTACCCCTTCCTTTTGATAAGTTAGGGGCTTGAGCGAGATCATGTTGACGAAAAAAAAGTTAGGTGGAATGATGTCATCATCCTCACACACAAGTTGAGGCAAGGTTGGTGAGGAAGGGGCATATTCCTCAACAATGGTGGTGGTAGGTGGTTTAGGTTGCTTCTTATTGGGTAGGATGAAATCAAAGCCATGCTTATTATATAGATTTTTGGTTTTGATTGTAACCAACTCATGTGGGCCTTGTTCATATTGCCCAAGACTAAAGCCTTTTCAAGCACATCGATGGAGGTATGTATTGGCAAAACTTGATTTATCCAGGTAGGAGAAGTTGATGGTAAATAGTCTGGGTGAAAGAGAGGTGGTAGAAGTACCAAGGGGTTTATCACGTCCCCCATACACAAAATGAATTTGATAATAGGGGGTTCCAAAGGGAATAATAGTTCTAATGTTGGGGTCATATCCCAATTGTTTAGTAAGTTGCCTATACTCGTGAGGAGTAAGGAAAACAACAAGGGCTAAGAGGTGATACTCCCCTAGTGAATGGAGATGTAACATTGATTCTAAAGGATCTATGGTAGGGATTTGGTTCGAAGGGATAGAGGAACTAGTGGATGCCTTAGCAGTGGAAGGGGATATGACATCCACTTTTGTGGTCAAAGGCTAGTTATTGGTTGTTTAGGGTGTGCTAGATGTGGGTATGAGGACATCGATGGGGTGATAGGTCATGTTACACATCGAGAAAGGGTTTGGGTCATCTTGGATGGTGATGATCTAGCCTTCATGCTAAAACTTTATGCAACAGTGAAGGGTGGAGGGGATATAATCCATGGAGTTATTTAGGGTCATCCTAACAAAATGTTGTATTAGAATTCACCTTCCACTACATAAAAGAGTTTAGGGAGTGTGTGGGGTCCTAAATGGATATGAAGGAAAACATTCCCTAAAGTAGTGGCCATGGTATCATTGAATGATCAAAGGATAGCTAAGGTTTTAGACATGATGTTGTCTGGTAGGTTGAGTTGGTTATAGGCATGGGAAGAGATAATGTTAATGCTAGCTACCCCATCAATCATAACCCATTTAATGTGAGTCTATTTGATGTAAGAAATAATAAAGAGAGGGGGATATGGACCCTTGAGATGGATGGAAGGTATTTATGAATCCTTAAAGGTAACAAGTTTTGAAATTTGAAGTACATCAATAAAGGATGCTAGAGGTTGGGGATCTTTAGGTTGGACCTATATAGATTGCAATGCCTTGATCAAAGCTCAGCAGTGGTGAGGGGAGGTATATAACAACTCATATAAGCTCATCTTCATCAAGGTCTATTAAAGTTGTTTGAGGATAACTCTCTTGATGGATTTTGAGGGGTTAGATTGGGAGTACCTAGAATAGATACCTTGGGTTTTGTTGAATATGGGGATGGATAGGTTGGACTTAGTTGGGAGATGGAGGATGGATATGTCCAAGGAATGGACACCTTATCCTTCCCTTTATCCTTATACTACAATCTTGTGACCATGTTGATAGTATGGATAAGAGGAGTTAGGGTAGAAGATTAGGTAGACTCATATTTAGTCTAAGGTGATCATGGAGGAGTGAGTAAGTGTTGGATAGGTGTGGTTGTACATGAGATCAACATAGGGATAATGGGAGGTTCATCTATTAATAGATTTTCCTCATCATAAAGTTGAAGGATAATGATTTGGAGAGCTTTGTAGCTCTTTGTGTCATGGTCAGGTGTCTTATGATAAGAACACACTTGGTGGGCATTGTACCAGATGCATTTTGAAGCAAGAGGGTCAAAGGGCATGATGAGAGGTAAGGATAAACAAAAGATTTGTAATAACCTATAGAAAATGGCTGAGTAGGATTCAGTTAAAAGTGTTAAAGGTTTAGCGATCTTGGCTTTGGTTGTTGAGGTAGAAGGTTGTTTGGAAGTAGGTTTGGTGATAGGTGTTTTAGGTAAGGTGGTGCACTTGGTTGATAGTTTTGGTTTAAATAGAGAGGTTGATAATCTAGAGGTAGAATATTGTAAGGTAGGTAGCTTAGGTATTATTAGCATAATGAAGAGAGGTACATTAGAAAATAACTATGAAAGTGTAACTAGAAGAGGTGTTAGGATTTTCGTAAAGATGATGGGCTTTTGATTCAATGTAGAGGGATGAGACCCTAAAATGGAGGGCAAGGTTGAGGGAGGAAAAATTTGGGCATTCAAGCTTTTGGGTGGTTTTACCTCTTTGGTTGCTTTGGTTTGGTGCTTGGTTATTGGTTTCGATGAGGCAAGGTCCACCTTCACAAATGGGTGGTTAAGACTCTGTGTAGAGAAGGTGCCAAGGTTCTTGATCGGTTTGGTTAGTTTGGTTTGATAAGGTGATTTGGTCTCTTAGGTTTTAGGTGCCTTATATAGCCGAGGGATTTTTGGATTGGTAGAAATTGCTAGTAGTTTGGTTGATAGGGTAGGAATTTAGATAGAAAAAGTGGTGGGTTGGTCTATTAAAGGTATGGGTAGAGGCTCTTGCTTGGTGATATAAGGTAGCCCTAGTTACTACCAAAAGGTGGCTTGATCCATGTCAGGGTTGGAGATAAATTCCAATTTTTTCACTAACCTAGAGTATGGTTTGTAGGTTGGTTTTATTCCCTAAATAGTGGATCTGAAAAATTAGCCCATAGGTTGAGACATAGGGATGGTAACCTCATCTTCTTCCTCAATCAAATGATGCAAGGTTGAGATAGGTGGCTCTTCCATGGGAGGAGTAGACATGGGGGTTTCCTCATTGGGAATGATTTCTAAAGGGGGATTAGGTTACTTTGTGGTTGATGAGAAAGGAAAAATGGGTGTTTGGTCCATTATGTCGGCCAAGGGAGGGGTTGATGGCACCACTACCTCAATAAGTGGAGGAGGAGAAAGGGGTTTTCCTTCGTTTAGGTTTCTAAATGAGGAGAAGGTAAATTTACTACCTCAATAAGTAGAGAGGGTGAGTGACATATAGGTTGGTCAGTAGGTTCTTTAGCAATGAGTGTATCAAGAACCATGTTAATAATATGAGCATCATGAGAACATTCAACCATGTTATTTTCATTTTTAGCAGGCATATGGTAAAGAAAAGGTTGCCTAAAGATGTTAAGGGATTGGTTTGAGGGTGCATTGGGGTTGTCCAATGTGAGCTTCCCCTTGTCAATGAGGGATTAGACAAGGCTCTTGAAGGTATTGTACCTACTAACATCATGCCCTATTACTTGTTAGAAGGCACATAAAGCATTCTCATTGTACAAACTAGGTGTAGGATGAGAAGAATCAAATTGTTGGGTTGGTTTGATGGGAGGAAGTTAAATGATATTAGCCTTTAACAACTTCTCTAAGATTGAAGCATAAGATTCTCCAAGTAGAGTGAATTGCTTCTGGTTAGTATGGTTTTGATTTTTCATGTTTTACTTTAAGGAACTAGAGGAATTTGGTTGGTTGACTGATGGTGGAGGAGCAACTTTAAGGGTAATTGAATTCATAGTTCCCTTTCCCCTGGTATTGGTATTTGAATGGTTGTTTAGTTTGGAAGAAGAGACCTCATTGGTTTATAAGTGGAGTTATTGTTCTTGAGTTTTAGCTTCCCTTAATCAATAGATTTGTTCTCTAACTTAGGTACCATGGTAAAAGCTTCATCAAATATGTAGAATATTTGGACATGTAGAGTAGAGGATATATACTTGGCCTATGCCCAAGAAAAGAGCTTTATGAGCTCAAGTTGAGGCAAGAAAAAAGAGAGTTGGTTAATTAGGCTCCTACAACGAGCCACAAAATTGACAATGGATTCATCCTCAAATCATCAGGTAGAATAGAGGTCGATGATAGAAACTTTCTTGGAGATATTGATCAAAAAGTGATCTAAGAAGGTTTGAGCTAGTTGGGTGAAGGAGAAAAGGGAGTTCTTGGGTATGACACTATACTAATCTAATGTCTAATCAGTTAGGGACAAAGGGAAGGTGCAGAGAAGGAGGGCATCATCATAGGTAATTAGATAAAAAACATGCCTAAATTCATTGAGGTGTTGTTGGGGATCCTTCTTACTTTATAATTTAGAGAACTTGGGAAGTTCTCTTTAGGGAAGATATGGCCTAATAGGTATGGATTGATGGATAGGGTCATTATAGAATTGGTTGTATGACAAGATGTTGTGAGCACTCAAAATGGATGACTCTAAGGTGGTCATCTTGTCCATAATCATCTTCATTAGGTTTGCTTGGGGTTATGCACCCAAAAAGTTGTGAGATGCATACTACTGCAGTGGTTGGGTACCATACTGATAGTGGGTAGAAGGTTGGGAGGCTGCCACATATTGGTATGTGGATGTCAATGGTTGGGTAGAAGATACATAAGGGTAGGTAGATGTAGGTGGTTGGGTAGTGGGTATGAATATATGCCCTTGTAGGTTTGGGATATAGCCAAGGTTTGATATAATGGGTGCTTATTGGAGAAGAACAGTAGTTGGGTTGGTGACCAATGGAAGGGTGGTGATCCTTGTGTTGATCAGTGGCAAAGTGGAGGGTATGGACACCATCAAGCTTTGAAGCAGAGTAGTGGTTGAAGGATTGGGGGTATCTAAAGGAAGGTTGGTAATGCTAGAGGTAGGTTCTCCTATTGTGGAGGGAGTATAGGTGGTTAGAGGTTGGCTTGCTCCTAAGGTGGATGAGTTATTGGTAGGAGTGGAAGGTATAAGGGTGTTCATTGTTTGGGTTGGTTGGCTTTTTATAGTGGTCTCAAAGGGATTGTTAGTGGTTGAGGAGGCTTGAATAGCTAGAAGTTAGGTTGTAACTATGGTAATAGAGATGCTCCCCATGGGGTAGAGAGGCATGACATAGGGTGGATCTACAGGTCAAGCTAAAGCTAGGATATGGTAAGACATGGTTGTAAGATAATGTTGTAAGGTTATGAGATTGCTATCTAGGAAAGTGACAAAGTCTGTGTCTCCTTGAGGAACCTCCTGATGGAAGGTAGGACTTCCCAAGGGATGATGAGAATCTGCTAGTTTAGAAACATAGTCCATGGAAGAAGAGGTAGAAAAGGTAGGTTGGCTTGGTGATGGGTTTTGATCCTCAAGGTTCTTTCATTTCTGGTGAGTGAGAACCATACGAGATAGGGGAGAGAGAAAGCATAAACAACCTCACTACTCAAATAAAGATAAGATAAGAAATGATCAAATAAATTAGATCACACTCTAAAAGATATGTTAATCCCTAGATTTTTAATTAATCTTACTTTTGGATTATGCTTTAAGAAATTGTGTGACTGAAATTGGTTTGTAGAGTGGGTACTAGAAATGAAGTCTAGGGTTAGTTTTAGGTTGTGTTTAGGTGCTCGAAAATAATCTATATTGAAATAAATACATGGCTTAGTATTGGGGCCTACCCCCTCACTTCACACATCATAGCGATAAGGGTGTTAGGTCCTTAGCCAATATATATTGATATCTAGAGTCTATACTCAACTAAAAAGTTGAGTTGGTTCTCCCCTTAGTAATGACCTCCAAGTGAGATTATTGGGGAAAGGGTAAGGTTACCGCTAGGTGATGAAATCCTAGTTGGGCCTTATCTCAAGTTTGTTTGATGTTTAATTGATGAAAGTGGTTTGGTTGAGTGTGTGCAACAAAGAATGAAGCTATAATAGGTTAATTTGCTTTTAATTTAAGCTATGTGAACTAAACTTTCATGCAGTTGATGTATGAACTTAATTTTAAGCCCAAAATAAAGATTTGATTTTGTTAGTGAGCATAGAATAAAGAAAATATGCAAGCAAACAAAAACCCAAGTAAAGACATAAGGGTCCTATCGAGCATGCCAGAATATTTTAGTGAATTTCAGCTTATTATCTTGGGAAGAGAAAAGAAGAAACTAAGTATGGGTATGGTTGATAAACCTATTTGATCATGTGTGCATGGAATCAAAAGACTGTGAAGAGATCTTCTTTGGCTTGGGAGGATGACCCAAATAAGAAAGCACTAAAGAATATTTTTTGTTAGAGAGATAGTTGGGTGGATTGCCTAGCGATAGCTAGATCCTATAAGCAAGAGCTTTTTTAGGGGCTGTCAATCCACATAGTTTAAACAATTAAGTTTATAAACAAAATAGAAAGTACTTGTATTAATAATCAAAAGGTATTGAAATTGAACATAGGAATGCTTGCTAGAAAATAAACTATGAATGATTAAAATAATGATAAGCTAATTGATACTAGTGCTAAGTGATTGGGGTTTACTTCAAAAAATCAGGTAGGGGTTTGTAAACAAGTAGGGACACAAAAAATTAGACTTGATTGGGAGTAGGTAGGTACAAATAGCTTGCTATAATTTACTACCAGAGTGACCATTGGTGGTTGGATAGATGGTTGACTATTAAGGTGAGCATCATTGGTTGGATAAACCATTAGTAGTTGAGATAACCATCGATGGTTACTGTGTAGATCTAGGTTGATAAATGTTTGATTGATGGGATCATAAAGTGGGATTCTGGGAGTTGGGTTGATGTTGGGTTGAGT
The DNA here is from genome assembly GCA_037957365.1 of Torreya grandis. NCBI lineage: Eukaryota > Viridiplantae > Streptophyta > Pinopsida > Cupressales > Taxaceae > Torreya > Torreya grandis. The sequence continues at coordinate 1,006,591 of JARHVA010000484.1, forward strand.
GTAAAAAGTAGATGAAGTAATTGACTATTGAAAATCAAATATTTATGTTATACAAATTTGATTATGTGATTGATTGGGGTGGTTGACTCATTGGTGGAATTTGACATGATTTTGATAGAGTAAAGGTACTTGACACTTTGGCAAAGCTATGATGGCAAGTTGTCTCTCTGATGTAATAACTAGATCATTGGATTGTTGATGATGATTGACTTGTAAAATAAAGGAACTCTAGATACACAAGCTCTTGATAACAATTGCAGATAGATTTCATCTTATTGCTGCTCTTTTCAAATAGGCAAGGCAAGAGATTTGTAACAAAACATGAATTGGGCTTATTAATTTTAACTCGCATATGTAATAGTTTGAAACTAGATTTAAATGAGTTATTTTTATAAAATCAAGGTAGGTGGCTTGCATGTTGGTGGTTAAGGAGGTAGACGCTGACTGTTGAGGTCAAGGTGACTGTCAGCGGTCAACATGACCATGGACAATCAAGGGTGAAGGGTAGAAATAGGTAAAAGGTTGGATTAAGTTTAACAAATTGACTATGGGTTAGGCTTGGTTAGAGGTCAAAGGGTCAGATTGGTCCCAAGGGGGTTCTAAGGTGGCCTAGGGGTACTTCGACACTTGGGATCGCATTGTGTAGATTTTTGGTGTCTACACTTGCAATAAGTTGGGCATTTCATGTTGTAGTGCCATTATGTCTTCACCATCCCCAAGGTACCTATTTTGATGTTGGTTTACATTTAAAATTTAATAATTCAAGTCTTACCACTCCTCTTTAAACTTTATCTACTTGTTAGTAGATTGGTCTCAAGGGGGTTCTAAGGTGGCCTAGGGGTACTTCGGCACTTGGGATCACGGTGTGTAGATTTTTGGTGTCTACACTTGCAATAAGTTAGGAATTTCTTGTTATATTGCCATTATGTCTCCACCATCCCCAAGGTAACAATTTTGGTGTGGGTTTACATTTAAAATTTAATTATTCAAGTCTTACCACTCCTCTTTAAACTTTGTCTACTTGTTAGTTTCACATAAGATGACATGAGCTAGTCCTTCTTAATGCCATCAACATTTTTGCCTCCCACTTGATTTCTACTCCTATGTAAATTTTTAACCATGATAAAAAATACAATTACTTTTTAATCACAATATTCTTGCTTCTACCTAAATTATTTTATCCTCATTATTCTAGAGGCATTTTGCATGATGAAGTACTGAGTAAAGATTCATCTAACATTTGCTTCAATTTATTCCATGTGTAGGGACACTACATATACTACATGTTTTCTTAAAGTTTTTATGATTGTTTAAATTATGACACATATCATTACATATTATTGTGACCTGATGTAAATGACATGTGGTGTTGATAATTATCTGATGTAAGCTCTATGGCCTTCACTAGTCTCTCAAAATCAGGGTGGTGAAAATGAACAACTTGGTTAACACTAGAGCCCTTAACCTAAACTTAACATAGTCATCACCATTTTGCATAACTAGGAAGTAGTCACTCATTCTCATGATATTCCATATCAGCTACTTGGTATTATTATCATAATTGATTGACTGTCCTCTCAGCTCCTGAGCTTACAAATAAAAGAGAGAAGTGTTGAGTGTCTGTAAAAAAACCTAAAATGATTTGGGTACAAAATAAACATCATAAAATTATTTTAAATATATATTTCTCAAAAAAAAAAATCATTATTTTCATATATTTAATATTATATCACATAGGTCTGATATCAAAAATTGATACAAATAAATATTCATCTTTTCTAGACATCTCTCTACAAATAATTGTGCACTATGGAAGCCATAAATATCAAGCCTTTAATTTTTCAAAATGTTGATAAAATTCAATTAAAATTCACAAAAAATGAATGTTTAATGTGATTAAATTAAATTACATATAAAGTAATTAACATATTAGACATCTCTCTGCAAATAATTGTCGATTGTGTAGGCCATAAATCTCAAGCTTTTCTTCCTTCTCAATTTTTTTGTAGCATCTTGGGATTTTGAATACAATAGGTTAAAAAAAATATGTGGAAATGAATGAATAATTATGGTGATGATTTTGTTGCCTCTACTTTGATATAACTGATGTGTATCATTCTAGGCCACATTGACATGTCAATTTGAGATTATGTGATATGAATATAGCCATTTGCACCTATTCAATATATAAATATTTATAATATAATACATATTATTATATATAGTATATAGCATTAATATATATTATATATTAATATTAAAATAATAATATTTTATTATATTAAAAGTGAACATTTTTTATTAGTTACACTCATTTCCCCTTGGAGGTCATTATAATGTAAAATTTATGGGTTATGAATAAATATTATCAATGGTGAGAAATTTAATGACATGGTCTAGCTAAGACAACTACCCCAGTGTAGACACATAAAATTAATCATTAAGTGTTTGACAATATTTATTCTTGACATCCTTACCATTACTTGGTTTAATCATCATTTCGCTAAATCACAATCTATAAGAGAGCCTTCATTATTTATAAACATGGAAAATATCATATAAACATCTTTATTTGAGTTACATTCATTCCTATTTATCCCATGGGTTCCTGTCAAACCTATCCCAATAGTCTCTGGTTCCTTAGGACAAGTCTGCACTAGCCAGACAGGGTCACACTGCAGCTTTGTCCTCTAATGCGACCTTGCCTCTCGTGCTTTGATGGTTTCTTTTTCAAATTGAGATGTTTCACAACAACTCGCTTGAACATTGGATAAAGCTGGTTAGAAAAATTATCTAAATATTCTCTTATAAAAGCACATCAAAAATACTCATTCTACCCCCACAAAATCTCTCTAGCAAAAAGCATTGCATTGAGCAAAAGAGTACTATTTTCCCCAATTTCAACTCTGTAGAATTATGACAGTCAGTAGACAAGTCTAAATATTTTTTATTGCATGTCAAGGGCATCTATTGTCAAACATTTCTATTAATTAGCTATCTAAATCATTCTAGTTGCATCATCACTAATCACACAATCAATCTAGGAGTGAGAACTACATCGGCCTAAGGCCCATTTAGGTTATGTATGCAATACTTTGCAAGGGGTTTTTGAAGCCATCTTGGCTATCCTTACCAACCCATTTTTTCCTCTTTTTCTATCTAAATATAATCAAGTGCATGTGTAGGACTACAATTTGATATTTATAGGATTTTCACACACCATAACGATACACAAATATTTACAATCACCCCTCAAAAGTAATCTCACAAGCCTAGGTCTAAAAATTAGGAATAAAATCAATTAGGATGTAGTTGCAATGGCCAAATAAGGTTGTAGTACACCCCTATTTGCCTTTTACAAACTTTTCTAGTAAATTACAAATCACTATTTTTATAAACTCTCTCTACAGGTCAATTTAACATAATTTGCACTTACAGAAAGTTCACACAATCATATATATTACTATTTTGAGGGACACTCTCAAACCCTAACTTAATTTACTATTATTAGCAAATTTTTGATTTCAGTGAATTTTTTAGTTTACTATAGGTCACTATGTTTTCATATTAAATTAATACATATCAACATTTCCATTTCAATAGTTTAATTTGATTAGTTTAAGTGCTTCTTGAATTAAAAGGGCTAAACATTCTGGTGAACATGTTGTTTATGAAACACTACTTGTTTTTTCTTAATTTTTGGGATATCATTTCTTTAATATTTATTTAAATTCCTAACACTGAAATAAAATAGGATTCGACCTTGGATAATATCTGACACAAAATGATTCAGTCTCTTCAACCTTAGATTAAATCTAACATTAAAGAGATTATCTTATCACCTTGGATCATTTTGAAATAGAAGCTCTTTCTTTTGACCTTGGGTCAAAATTTTCTTGATTTTTGGATACAAAAATATTTTGCTTTTATTTTTACTTTATTTTTTATTTACTTTTGTTTGTTTTTGAAACTGTGTTCCAATAGTTTTCAAATTACTTGGAGACTATCATGAAGGGCTATGTGATGTTCTATTTATATACATTGTGGCATGAGGGGTTTACCCCAATACTTATAGCCATAGTACATCATTAAACATGGAGTTTAGTTTGCCAATATATAAAAATATATAAAAAATGTTTGAAGTCCCTTATTTATACCAATAGGAAGCCTTTTTTATTTGTATGATTTATAGTGCACATGAGAGGAGTGTATCACTAAGGGATGCTAATCTTAACTTACCCTCGAAACTGGCATTAGTGGGACACAAATATGGCTTTACCTATGTATTTGGTGCTTTGAAACATTGGGCTGACACTAATCAATGAATGAACAAGTATATATGACAGCCTATAGATAATTCAAACCCTTGCTTAGATCACCCTCATACATTGATTTTTGTTTTGTATTGTATTTATAGACATTAGCATATTTTGATTTACATTTTATTGTATTCATAGTCATTATCATTACTTGACTTGTTGTATTATATGCCTCTAAGGTGTAGTGCTAGATTAAGTGGTATTTCTATTTCACATATGCAACTCCCTTTGGTTTCTTATACAATGGCAAGTTTAGACATTTTTACACAGAATTTGCTTTCTCCTCTTCAAGAATCCATTATGTTTAACAAGTTTAAATCTTTCCACAAACTATGCCATATAGTAAAATAATGTGAAGTCAATTTCTTTACCTTGAACAACCTCAAATATATTTCAAATATTCATTCTACTTCAAATGTCAAGTTTCAAAACAAGATAAATTATAAGAGCAAACCAAAGGAAATAAAAAATGAAGCAAAAGTTACAATTAATGTTATATCACAACCACCTCAAAATTTTCAATTACAAGCTCCACCAAGGAGGAAACTCTTAAGTTTTCCATCACCTCCTCATGTTTTGTTGTAAAATATCTTAGAATGCAATTTAATCTCTCTTCCTCCACCCATGTATATAAATATGTCTAGACTAAAATCCAAAAATTTTGATGGCAATGTTTATTGTGACTATCATAGATTTATTGGGCATTCTAAAAATAGATGTTTCAAGTTTAACCATAAGATTCAATATATCATTGATGTGAATATCATAGATATTAATACACCTTTTAAAGAGGCTAATCCATAAGTAAATGATAATGCAAAGCTCAAAATATACAAAGATCCTTTTCCCATTCATGAAGCAAATGACAAGCATATATTTGAAGTTCATTATGCATACAATGCTCATCCTCCTCCTTCTACATATGGACATCCACTTGATAGCATTATTGTTACAGTTAGAGGCCATCATGCATCATGTCCTATGATCACATTTGATGATAGTGAATATTTTTATGATGACTTAGATAGACATGCACTTTTTTTTTGTGTACATGTTAACAAGTAATCAATCCATGGTATCATGATAGATAATGGATCGAGCGAAAATTTGTGCACCATAACACTCTTTCATTCTCTTGGCTATATAAAACAAGATTTACATGATACTTCTAGAGTTGTGAAGGTATTTGATGGGCACACACAAGATACTCTTGGGCATATAATGCTTCCTTTATAGGTGGGCCCTCTCATAGTGCCTACTAATTTTCTATTTATACCAAGCATATGAGTCTTTGATATGTTATTAAGATGCATTTGGATATAAAATATAAAAGCAACAAATTATATATTACATAAATGTCTCAAATACATTCATGATAATCAAGTGGTCAAAATTTAAGGAATCCAATATGACTATCATATAGAGTAAATGATGTTTACTTCTTCTATGGAACAATTACTCAGTATAATATTGATTAAAATGGTAATGAAATAATTTATGAAACTATTCATGAACATGATTCATATCTTCCAAATCATATTAAATTATTTAGTGAGATTGAACATATTACAGAATCGGTATCTACATCTGCTTATAATCATGATACAGTTTTACATTAACATATATAGTTTGTTTCATAAAGAATGATCCATCCTCTTAAGTAAAAAGTGGCGCCTATAAAGTGGTCTCCCTCTCATAAAGCAAGATGAGTAATGTTTTTTACATCTTCTCCTCCCACACATGAGGATATAAGTTTACATGAGCATAAGAGCAATGATTCAAAGGGTTATATTAAAACATATGGCTCCTATTTAGATTTAGACTTATCCATGGTTGGCACTTCTTCATCACAAGATATCAATCTTTCTTACAATGTAGTTGGATATACCTAGAGTAGCTTCTTAATGAGATCCTTAATTTGGAAAAACCTCCTACTTCTTCCCAACACACTAGTTGGTCTACATCTCTTGATGGACCATTTACATTTTACTTGTACATAACTTATTTGCTTTCTTGTTAGTTATGATATCTCTTATCTAATCATTCTTCTATCCCCTTAGCTTTGTTTTCACTTTGGGTACTTAACTTATTAATTTTCAATTTGATTCAAATAGTATAAAACATTAATCTACAATAATGTACAAGGATGAGATGGGCTTGATTTAGGTATATGTATTTTTTGGATGCATGATATTCATTGTCTCATCCAATTATTGAACCTCTTGGGTGGCCAATTTGTATGCCCATGAACCAAACTTGGCAACAATGATAATGGTCCATGCCAATTAGAATCTAACTTGCCCTTTTTCTCTTGTTTGACATTTATATTTCTCTGATTTTCATTAAGGACTAAATCACCAATCTCAAACTAATGGTATTAGACCTTCTTGTTGTATTGATTTTGTAGCTTATTTTGATAAGATTTCAAATGATCAAGGACATGTAGATGTTTCTCATCCAAAAATTCTAGCTCCTATAATCATGTGTCCCTATAGGATTCTTCATTGATTAGGCCTTGTAGTGAAATATGTAAGGATGGGAGTTCAACCTCTATTAGAAATATGGCTTAGTGCCATGAACTAATGAATAAGGGGTCACACTAGTTGGAGTAGGGATACTAGTATGGTAAGCCCATAATGTATGATATAATTATAAATGCTAATTGCAGCCAACGTCAATGATAATCTTCTTGATGATCTTGATGAGGGTATTATTGGTTGTTCCTGCTTAACCATTACCTTGTGGATAATAAGGCATGGACCACTTATGTTGGATGTGGAATTTATAACAAAAGGCCTTGACATACTTATTCCTAGAGGATTTTTTATTATCTTATATAATGATAGAAGGGATTCCATAGCTAGTAAATGATGTGGTTGAAAATGAGCTTTGATATTTATGTGCCAATGACATAAGTGAGTGGGATGGATTCCACACATTTTATTAAATATTCTATGGTAGTGATTATATGCTTATGGCCATCAAATGAGGAAGGGTTGATCTTACCAATTAGGTCTAATCCCCAAGTGGAAAAAAACCATGGACTAGTTATAGGCTACAACTCTTGAAATGTAGTGTGAATTAGATCCCCTACTTCTAGCAGGCTACACATTTCTTTACATACTGACAGACATCATGGTCTATGGTAGGCAAATAATATCCAACTTGAAGGAGCTTCATAGTGAACCAAACCACTAGTATAGGCCTAATAAATGCCATCGTAGGCCTCCTTGCTCACCAAAATATCCTCATCTGAGTTTAGACATCTTAACAAAGTTTCATCATATCCTCATCGATAGAGCATGTTGTAAAGTATGGTATAACAAGAGGATTTTTTGATGATGGCTTTATCATAGTGATAGATATGATTTGGGGGAAGGTTATTAACATGGAGATAGTCATAGATTTATTGATACCTAGGTTCAACAATTTCAATGACCTATTTAGATGTAAAAATATGATGGGTTGGTAATAAGAGTTGTTCCACTAAAATGAGGGTTTCATGCATATTTGGGGTCATTTATAGCAAAGATATAATAGTAGCCATTACATCTACAGGTTTGTTATTACCTCATGGAACTTGCTCAAAATAAATCTACTAAAATTATTCCTTTATATTGTCAACCATTTGCTTATAAGGGAGTGATTTATCATCATTTGTGTGAAACTCATTGTTGACCTATTTGATTATTAGTTAAAAATAATCCTAAACTTGAAAATTTTGAATATTCCATTAACAATCGAACTGAAGCCTTTCTATTAAAGCTTTTTACTCTATAATGTTATTAATGCATGTAAATATGACCCTAAAATATTTGGGAATAAGGTCACCTTGAGGAGTGACAAGGAGAATTCCAACTCCTGAGCCATGGGTAGTGAAAGAGCCATCAAAATAGAGCTTTCAGGATGGTGATTCTTCTATTTTCAAGATGGATTCATCTAGAAATGTTGTGGCTAATGTTATTACATTAGATAATGGTTCTTCTACTAATTGATCAACCAACCCTTGTCCTTTGATTGCCTTCTAATTAATGTACATAATGTCAAATTCACTAAGGATCATGATCCATTTAGCGATACTTCTTGTAAAGGATGACTTTGATAACATGTATTTGAGAGGATCAATTTTAGCAACTAGCTTGACTTGATTATTTAACATGTAGTGCCTAAACTTCTATGATATAAAAATGACTACTGAACATTTCTTCTGATTATAATTTAACTCATATGAAAATAAATTCATACTGAGATAATAGAGAACCCTTTCTTTTCCATGCTTGTCATGTTCAACCAAGAGGGTTCCCAAAACACATTGAGTTGTTGAGATGTACACAAGTAATGATTTTCTAGTTGTCAGTAGTGCCAAAACTACAGGCTTTAAGTAAATAATTTTTGATATCTCCAAAAGCTTTTTGGCATTCTAGACTCCAGTAGAATTATATCCCTTTCTTTAGGATATGGGTGAATGGTTGACACTTTTTGTCCAGTTATGAAATGAATCAATAGATGGCTTGTAATTTTCCTTATAGACTACGATGTTGTTTGAGATTTTTAGGAGGAATTTCAGTAATGGCTTTAACTTTAGCTAGGTCAAATTTAATGCCTCATCAAGATATAATAAACCCTAAGAGGTTTCATAGTGTGACTCTGAAAACACACTTCTTAGGGTTGAGTCCAACTTTATATTCTCTTAGCCTTTCAAATATTCTCTGGAGAACTACTAGATGGTCAACCTATGTTTTAGACTTACCTAAGATATCATCAACATAATCTTCAACTATGTCATGCATCATATCATGGAGTATAACTATCACAGCTCTCTGATATGTGGCACCAGTATTATTGAGTCTAAAAGGCTAAATTCATAGAAAAATGTGCCCCATAGAGTGGTGAAGGTGATATTATGTTGATCTTCTAGTGCATTGTGAATTTAATCATAGCCAAAAAAACCATCCATGAGTGATAGCATCTCATAGCCAGTAATGGAATCTATGATCATGTCAATATTAGGTAATGGAAAGTCATATTTGGGGTAAGCCTTATTAATATATATGAAGTTAGTGCAAATGCAGATTCCTCATTGGGGTTTGCCAACATGCATAATGTTAGATATCCAATTAGAATAGTCAATGGGTCAGATGAATCTATATTTCAAGAACTTTTTGAGCTCTTATTTAATTAGGAGTGCCACCTCTAGATTAATTTTACAAAGTTTTTTCTCAATCAATTTGGCATATAGATGTACCAATAAATGGTGAATAAACAAAGCTAGGTCAAGGCCTGACATGTCAACATAACATCGAGTGGATATATCAATGAAATCCTTGAGAATAGAAATAAGGATATTTCTTTCTTCAGGGGTTAAATTGGCTCCAAGCTTCATAATCCTATGTTTGTCTTAAGTGCCAATGTTGACATCATTAATTTATTCAACCAAGGATGGAGATCGATCCTATAAATAGGTTAGAGGAGAAGTCAATTGGTATCCTTTAGGGGATTAGAAAATATCTAGGAATTATTCAAATAATTCCTCATATGCATTCTATTATTTTGGACCAAGAGAATCTTTGAAGGATATAATCAATGATTATTCCAATTCACTAATGTTATTTTCAAGAGATAAATTATCTATACTTTCTTACGATTCCTCTGATTATATTTGATAAAGGGATTTGATTTATTCTATAGAAAATGCCCTAGGTTAAAGATTTTTTTTAACCCTTTTTTATGGTCTCCAAATTGCATATGATCTTTGATTCCCATAAACTTTGTGATGGCTTCATCATTTTGGAAGATATCAAAAGAAGGTTCATTTAGCTGATCCCAGTCAATAAGGGATGGCTAATGAAGGTCAAGGATGATGGTGTAGATGGAGGTATTAGTAAAAAGGTTTATGGTAGCAAGGTCCTCATAGAGGTCATTAATGGAACTTGTTTTGACATCCTAGTTAGATGGAGACTCTCTAGAAACTGAAGAACTATCCAAAATGACACCATAGGGATCACCACTAGGAGTTTTATATCCCAAAACTTGATACAATCTATGAAATTTAATCAGGATCAACTCTGAGATGCCTTATTCATGAAGGCATAGTGTTTTCCCTTTGTAATGCATATTTTAACATGTGTGATTTGCCTTAGGATATTCTAGATCTTGGAAACAAGAAGTAAAACCCTCAACCAAGAATCATTTGATATTTCAAGTTACTCCTTTAAAAATAACCCTAATTTGGAAAATGACGTTGGTCCAAACTGATAAGAAATTAACTTATCCTCCTCCATGGTGGGAAACCCATAGTTATGAGGTGATAAGGGGAGATTACCAACATTGAATGTTAGGTATTCATACTCTCTATGGCCATTGGAATTGATTTTAATGTGAGTGTATGCCAAGTCATTAGGATGGACCTATTTCTTGGACTTGGGATCATAAGGGGCACTTTTGATGCTAGGACGATATTCACTATGATCAATGTATTCCATTACTTGGAAACTATGGAAGAATTGTGAATCACCTACAATAGTAACTTCCATCCCTAAGTGTGTAAATTTTAAGAATTAGTGGAGAGTGGAGGGGATAACCTGTATCTTATGGATCCAAGGATGACCTAAGAGGATGTTTTAAGGTAAGTAAATGTCAACTACATGGATGAGGATTTGATATACAACATGTCCCACCATGTTATGAATGTAAATGGTTTCAGCCAATTGTCTCTCATTATTATCATAAGCCTTGATTATAACAAGCTGGGTCAAAGTGCTGATTCAAAATACCCTAATTTATTGATTAAATTATTACAGAGATTCATAACTAATCTTCCATTTACAAGTACTCATGAGATCTTGTTATTTGTGATGGATACCTCGATATAGAGGGGATAATTGTGATTAGGGCCAATTGGTAGCATATCCTTGGGATTGAAAGTAATTTACTGTGAAGATGATAAGTGGCCAATAATGGCTTGGAATTAGCTTATGTTTGTAGGGATTTTTTGATCATGAAAGATCTTATTAGGGATATATCAATGGACATGTGAGGATTTGAGAAGGTCCATGATTGATATGTGTGTTAGAGTCTTCTCAAGTTATTAGATGATATTGTAATGTCCTTTAGGAGTGGTTGAGGATTTTTTAGAGATAATCAGTTTTAGAGGAGCCCTCTAAGGTGGGGCCTTAGGAGGTGTCCCCAGTATAATAATATTTTTGGAACAAGTAGTAACAACACAATCACAAGATTCTCCTTTAAATTTTATTACTAGACGTTGAGGGATAGGAGGCTCTTCAAGTGTGTTGGCCCTAATCTTGATTGTGGATACATAGTGATTATACTGATAGGGTTTTTGGTAGTAGTTAATATGGTTTGATGTGGAGGATTGTCCTTGGTCCCTTGGAACAACTTTATGATTTTGATCATGTTTAGGGAAGGGATCTTAATATATACCCAAATCTTGATTTTTAGATTAAGATGTTTCTTCGCCCTCCACTTCTATTTCACCTTTCTTAATTAGGTTTTGAGTATAATTTCAAAGCTACATACACCTTTGAGTATCATATCCCTTGATGCGATGATGATGGCAATATTCATATTCTTTAAACTAGTTTATACTATTCTTAATTTCATCAAGAGGTTTGATTTTTAGCAAAGTGATCATGTGTGTAGCTATGAGTTTTTTCAAGATGCTTTCAACTGTTAGATTATGTATTTCTCATGCTTGCTAGGTTCTAGCTAGGTTGTTTTCTTTTCCTAGTTTTCTCCTATGTGAGGATTTATCCCACATTTCTTAGTTAGGTTATTTTATGATTTTGCCTTGCCTAATTATGTAAGGGTTTTCCTTTGTACTAACATGATTTTTTGAATATTATTTGATTTGCCTTGTCTTTACATTTCATTTGTTTGCAAGTTTATCATAATGTTCTTGTTGTCAATGCTTCAGACTCCTATCTTGGGATGATATTATCCTCATTCCTTTCATGGTATTATATCTTTGAAGGGTTATATCCATCCATTGATAATTTGTTATTTAGGTCGAAGAGCTTCTCCTTCCCCTTATAGATTAGAAGTTTCTCCTTATTCTACTAACCCCAGGTCATCCTTAACATGACTGTGTATTAGAGGAGATTAGAGGTGCTTGAAGAGGTGGCATTTTTTTAGTGAACTTTGTTTTTTTTACTTGCATAGATATTCCACCTACTAAGGCATTGGAGTTATTATGTATCATCCTTTATCAAAGAGGTGTTAGAACTTAGACAAATAAAGTGGAAATTAGTGTTGAAGTAAGGAATATAGGTAAAGGAGAAACTAGGAATTAAAAGATCTAATTGGTGCTGGGCACTAGTTTTTTGAATTACGTGATGTTGGAAGTTGGTGAAGATATTAGAAGTATAAATATTTGACCTACATTAGAGTTTTTGTGGATAATACATCACCTTTCAAGAGGTGTTTGAAAGGAGATCATTAGTGTTTTTTTCTTTATCTTTTTCTAAGCTACGATGGAAGAAGATCAACTTTTTTTTGAAGGAAATGGTGTGGAGAAGCATTGAAGATAGTTAGTAAGGAGGACTACATGGTAGAGGAGAGGCACTGGAGGAGAGAAGTTGGACTATGTGGTAGAGGGAGGCCTGCATGGAGCTATGTGGAGCTCAAAATTAAAAATATCATTACATCATTGGTGAAGACTACTAAGCGACGGAATATTAGAATTGGAAGTTGGAGACCAACTTTATCTAGTTGGAATCCTCCATTTGCATAGATATTTATGTTCAAAATATCAAAATAAGGGTTGTTTATCTCTCTAGATGCTGATTTGTAGCCTTGGAAGCTCGTAGAAAAGTCTATGCTCAGCTTTGGCAACACTGAGTTCTATTCCCAGATCTATTCCAACACTTACAATTGTAATCCACTATTTTCTCCTCTAAAAAATACTTGAATATTTCATTATTTTCTTTATTACACTATATTTTCCTTAAGAATAAGTTAGTTCCACTTGAAAGTGCATAGGGGTCATTAACTAGACCTTTTCTAACTTTTATTGGCTTAAGGACATCCATAGTGAAATTTTGGTTCCAACGAGTGGTTGGAAAGCTAGGTTCTTTTATTGTATTTTTTAGTGTTTTTTGACCTTTTTACGAGAATTTATAAAGCCTATATCTTTTGAACTATAACTCAAAATTGAGTTCCATTTTTTAAAAAAGTGTATGGTTTTCAATTCTCTATCCATTGGTGTCATCACTTTTTAAAAACACACTACTTTTATAAAGTGTCAAATTTGGTGGGGGGTTTACACATTTTTGGGGGTTTATTTATTCGTTGTCATTCTTTGAATCAAGAGTTTTTATTTTAGAAGGATCATTATTTTCATCTTCCCAACGTCTTTCTTGTATTTCAATAATGGAGCCTCTTAACACATCAAATTACACCACTTGGAAAATAAAAATGAAGATACACCTTCAGTTGAAAGGCTTATGGAGAATGGTACTTGGTGGTCTTCCCAACTTCACCAGTGAATAAGATATTACCTGGATTACATCTATGTAAGATGAGGCTCTTAGATTGATTCACCTCAATGTTTTAGATAACTTGCACATTCATATTATGGATGCTATATCACCAAAGGAAGCTTGGGATGCTATTGTAGCCTTCTTTGAGGAGGATATCGAGCATTTTGGGTTTTCTAAACCCTCTCTTATTCAACCTCCTATTATACTTCCTTCTCCTCCTATTAGTGAGGATTTATATTTTGATAGTGACATGGATGATGCTTCTCCATATCCTTATCCTATAAGTGAGGTTTTCTCTTATGATGATGTACTCTCTCCTCCTACTATAGTTTTTTGTGATGACACAAAAATGATGGACATTTCTCTTCTTTTTGTCGAGCTACCTCTATGGGATGAGTTTCTACAGACTTGGGACATCTATTTGTAGAGCCTCCCTTTGTTTCTATGTAAGATGTTTAGTCACCACATATTACCACTTCAAAGGACTCTACTGGTTCTAGTGAGAGTACACTTGTTGATCATTATGATCCACTTACCATGGACATTCTTTCAGTGAATATTCCATGTCTTTCTTTTAATTGGTCCACTTCCATGGCTTTATATCCAGTTGATGTGCATGATCTTACTAGACCTATGCCACACTTCAAATTTTAATGTGATTCAGAGATCTTTGTATTGTACCTTATTCATCTTTCATTGTGTAATGGGTAGGATTCTAGCACACCATTCATGTTCTTCTTTTGGCAAAATGAAGAAACATTATTCGATGCAGATGGAGGTCTTATAGAATTATAATCTCAAAATCGACATTGGTCATTTTGTAATCCCAACTTGGAGTATTGATAGCTTCAGTATGGATGATAGTTATCCTTGGGGGCATTCCATATGAAGTCTTTCCTTCCTTCTTTTACATCATTTTGGGGGAGTTTTATTTCCTACGTGTTTTCTCTCTTTCTCCACTTTATGGATATGCCACTATATCTTTTTTTGGATATTTTTAGCCCCTAAATTGACTTGACAGGGGGTGTTAGAGTATGTATTTATCATGCTTGATAGGTTCTATCTAGGTTATTTGTCTTTTCCTAGTTTTCTTCTATGTGAGGATTTATCCCACATTGTTTAGTTAGGGTAGTTTATGCTTTTGCATTGTCTACTTATGCAAGGGATTTCCTTTGCACTAATGTACTTTTCTTAATATAATTTGATTTTCCTTGTCTTTGCATTTCATTTTTTTGAAAACTTATCATGATGTTCTTACTATCAATGATACAGATTCCTAGCTTGGAATGATATTGTCCTCATTCGTTTCAACAACATGCTCACCTACATTTGTATAATGTCACCTCTCTATAGTAGTCTTTGGAATACATTTAGGTACAATAATGTTTGATTAATTATGTGATTTATAAGAGGAATTAGGACATTATATTGTATAAACATGCTTAGTGTCAGTTACACCATCTCCAACAACATTCTTATTCTTGTTGAAGAATTTTAGTCTTTTAGAAGGGGTATTATTTTGATTGTGATCATTCTTGGAATAGAGTTTGATTACCCATTTTTCAATTAGGTAATTTTAAAAATGGATCCCCTTTTTGAAAATATCATAATTTTTTTTTATCATAATTGATGCAGATAAACTACCCTCAAAGTCTCAACCCTATAACTTATACACACTTGTCACAACCTCACAGGCTTCCTTGTAGCCTTTTTTTAGTTTTCCTAATAGTAAGGATAATATAAGATTATTAACTATAAAATTTATTAATTTCCATTGAGTTCTATGTATCCACAAGTTTTCTTGGTTCAAAACCACTATTAGGTCACTTTTCTAGCCCCTGTCAACTCTTAATTAGGTTTCTCTAGGCCTAATTACACACAATCCTATTTTTTTGTACCCCAACTATCCATACAGGTCTAAAAACTCATAAATTTCCTAGAACACCTTAATATCTAACAAATCACAAATTTTAGTGTTATTTTACTAGTTAGAACACCTGAAAATCAAATTTTGGTATTGAAACCCTAACTCAGGGTTTATGCACTCTATACAAACTTAAGAGGAGATATTTAAAGGTTTGAAGTTACACAACGAGTTTAAAGTCAATGTGAAAATTGGAAGAGATATTTAATAACCTTATACACCTTATCAAATCACTATATATTCTCATTGACAGCTCTGCTACACATTTTCATAATGATCTGTGCTTGATTGTGTACATGTACACTAACATCTACAAGACTGTAACATAATTTTCACAAAGAAGTATAGAAATAATCAAATGAAATGAAAAAAAAATTTAGGTCATAATAAAAAAACTTACCAATTCAAAAATATCATCATAAACTTGTCTTTATTATATCTTCCTTCACTAATCAATCATACACAGTCAACTTCTAATGCACACATACAAGAAACAGGGTCTACAAACACTTTTGTCTTCAAAATGTGGAATTATCTTCTTATTTTATTAAAATTGAATGATTAAAACCTTAAATGAATGATCTTACACCAAAAACAAGGCATTTTATACCTCTTAAAACTACTATAACTACCTTTGGACCTTCCAACGGTCACTAAAAGGCTAGTTAAGCAATGAGAACATACCCCAAGTTGGAAATTCCATACATATGTGAGTTAAGACCCATGGTATATAATCATGGTGTCTCTAAGAGTTCATTAATATAATTTGTTACATTGATAAGTCTTTCTAACAGTCCTACAACACCTAGACTAAGCAAAATAATTCAAAAATTCAATTTTGGTAGGAAAAGCCAAATTTGAATTTTTGACTAGCCAGACTTAAAGATAACACCTTAAAATGAAACCTAAGGATGGTCCAAGAATAATAAGACATCCTAGACTGTCATAAAACCCAAATTGACCAAGAAAACCAAAATTTGAAAGAAAACTAGCCTAGGAGTGATGCTCCTGCATCATACTCCTAGGGGAAAGAAAAAAACTCAGGGACTATTGTCCATGAGTTCTTCTAGAGTACTCCGAGACTTTTTGATGTCATGATCTATCATCCATGTAGCATATTCAACTAGTTTTTGTTTCCACTTGACCATATACTTGAAATACTGATTATCTCTAGTCTGTTTAAACACTTGCTTGTCTAGAATGCATTCCAATTAATTTGGTTTGACTTGAGGCAACTATTTCTCCCAATCTGTACTTGCTATAGTTGCTCCTTCTATTATTTATTCACATTTTACTACCTCTTTATAAGGGTACAAGTCTGCAACATTGAATATTGGTGATATGCCTACACCACTAGGCAATTCCAACTCATAGACATTGTTAGTAAATTTATTAAGTACCTTACAAGGACCAATTTTATTGATCTTAAGCTTATTTTACTCACCACTTGGAAACCTCTCTTTCCTAAGATGATCCAAAACCAAATCTCCAATCTAAAAACTCACCTCTCTTCTACTTACATCTACTTATTTTTTGCACTTTTCCACACTACGTCTAGATGCTTTTTTACCTATTGATGAACCTCCTTCATAGCCACTACAAATTATTCTCTTTTATCACTCCTCTTGTCCATATGACTGATATTTTTGAGTTTAAACAATCCTCTAGACTACATAGCATATAACACTTGGAAAAGACTCATGCCAATGCTCTTGTTAGAAGAGTCATTGTAGGCAAATTATGATTGAAGTAACACAAGATCCCACTGCTTGGTATTATCCTTAGATAGAAACCTCAATATGTTCCCTGGACTCCTATTAACCACCTTAGTTTGACAATCTATCTAAGGGTGGTAAGCTTAACTAAAACTCAAATTTGTGCCTAGATTTCTCCACAATGTCCTCCAAAAATGGTCTAGAAACTTAGTGTCTCTATCAGATATAAGTTTAGTGGCAGTCCATGAAGCTTCACTACCTCCTTAAAGAACAAATTTTCCACATGGGTGGCATCATTAGTGATCTTTCATGGAATGAAATGTGTGATTTTGGAAAAATTGTCCACAACTACATATACAAAATCAAAACCTCTTTATGTTTTAGGTAGTCCCATAGGAAATTCCATGCTTATGGATTCCCAAGGTCTATTTAGGATTGGTATAGGTTGATATAAACCTAAGTTAGCGATCCTCCCTTTGGCCAATTGACATGTTTTACAACTTTCTGTAGACACCGAAATCGTGTCTACTCCCCTGGTCATTCTCCTCGTTTTCAACCCCCTTGGTCCCTTGCCACTTCGACTATCCCTAACCCACCTAGGTCTTATTAATTAGAAATAATTATCTATTTTTAATTAATAAGTCCCTTTTCCCTCTCTCTTTGCCACCTCGCCACCCTTGGATACCCTCCTTGGATTCTCTTCATTCCCCACATGGCTATTTAACACCTAGACTCCCATTCCGACTTCCCTTCTCATCCATTTAATCCCTTTCGAATGTTTCTCCCTCGGACTAGCTGACCCGGTAGTTGGAAAATAGATGAAAGGCTATTTTTAGCCTTTCTCTGGCCTTTCAGTCGCCGACATCGGTCAACTGTCGACCGACGTCGGTGATATTTCCAGCGTCGGCATCTTTCATAATGGCTTCTGCACCGTTATCTCTCTCCCTCTTGGCTCTCTTCGTCTCTCTCTCTGGCATCCCGACTCAGAATCTAGCACTCTGATCATCAATCCATTCTTGGACCCTGTCAATCTGCCAATATCTCAACCAAGCATCTAACTCTCTCCCTCAGGTACTTACAGCAAGCTTCCACAAGCACAACAGGGATTCTCCATCAGCAACAGGTCTTAACATCCGGCAACACCAACGATAGGGACACCAGTCGGCAACACTTCTTCAGCAGGGCACAGGTAAGTACTCTATTTGTCTTTTTTATTATGCTTCCTAGTCATTTGTTTCTAAACTAGGTTCAGCTCTTTTATCTCCCTAGACCAAACCAATCCCGAATCCTGTCTTTCTACTATCTCTGCCTTCTGTTTGATCCCTTTGTCAGATCATCCCTTCTGCTTGTTCAACCAGACTCTCAGACCATTTCCCAAACCATTCAAGCACGTCCATAAACTATCTCAGACCCGTCCATGGACCAGACCCTGACCAGACCCGTCCAGAGTCCAGAAACTCGACCAGACCCGTCTACAGGGCATTGCCCCGACCAACGCCGGTCACTACCCCAACCGACGTCGGCAAACCAAACAACCGACGCCGGTAGGAACACTGACGCCGACGACTGTGACCAAACTGACATCATCACTCAGGTAAGCTTTTGCTTCCATTTCTTTTTAGTTTGTTATCATTTCAGTCTTTGTAACATTCTATCTTTTATCAGACTTTATCTTTATCAAATAGTGGGTTGACCTCCCTTAAGGAAGTTTTCATACTTCTGGGAACAAGCTTTCGCTTGGCAACCCACCATCTATCCATCTAACACCTTCTTTTGTCCAAGTCTCTCTCCTTTGCAGGTGTCATTCCTCCACAGCCAAAGAGGAGTACTCACAGCGTCTAGATTACGGTGCGCAGACTATATCCAGGTACACAAGCCTTGACCATTTCCTTAGTTTCTCATTTTCTCTCCTTTGAATTAGAAAGCAAAATTTGAATAGAAACATTCTGGCACGCCTGGTGGGACCCCTTTAGGGCCTTCCTTGGGTTCCCTTTCTTCTTTGTTCATTTAGTTGCATTAGGCTTCTTAACCTTCACCTCTTTCTTCTTTTCTAAAAAAATCATAAGCAGGAAATAAAAAGAACTTTTTCTTTCTTTTTCTTGCATTTCTAGTCTAGTACGAAAATCATTTTCTTCAACCCTTTCTCCAACTTGTCTTCATTCCAATTCAATATTTCAATTTTGGGGCTTTAAAACTTACTGCATTTCATTTCTGCTTGTGCTTGCATCTTCTAGTCCACACTTAGTAATTAGTAAAACGCATATTGAATAAACCGTAGATCACTTGATGTTACACTACCAGACCACGTGCACTCAATAAAACATAAAACTCACTTGAGACAAGGCCCGACTGGGATTTCATCACCCAGCAGACAACCTTACCAACCTAGCAATCCTACTTGGATTTCACCACCAAGGGGAAAGCCAGCTCTGTTCTCTGGCAGAGTCTAAACTATAGTGAAAGTATATTTTGGCTAAACGAAACCAGCTAACCACTGGAATCGTGAAGTGAGGGGAGCTTGCTCCTTAGCACCAGGCCTGTATAGAAGCTAATACAAACTTTTGAGCGCCTTAACATACCTGAAACCATCTTTAGCTTACCTATTCTAGGACCCTTCTTATAGCAAACTTCCTCAAACATCATATTAAGGCATAAGCCACACGATCTTAATAAAATTGTTTCTAGGGACTTAATGCTAGGCTCTGTCTGTCATCATCATATTTTCTATTTTTATCTGTCTTTTTTGAGCTGGTAAGGACGTCTTCTCCATTTCCAAAAACTTTTTTTTCTGAGTTTCTGGAAAACACAGTAACCGACATCGATCCTGTAACCGACGTCGGCAACTTTTCTATACCGGCATCGGTCATCTGACTGACATCGGCAGTCTCCTTCACCGACATCGCTTTTTATACCGACGTCGGTCTCTGTCTATTTTCTTTTTTCCAAAAATAGCAACCTAAAACCCGACCCCTTTTCTGCCAAAACCACATTCTGAGTTTCTAAAACTGCAAGAACACAGTTTCTGGAACCTGACCCTTTCTCGTCTTGCATGGTTTTGACACGCAGTCAAACCAAGGCTCTTTTTGACCACCTTAGCTATCAACCGCCTTTATCTACCTTGTCCTTAACCAGTCCTATCATGGAGTTCCACTCAGAGACTGAAAGAACTCCTACAGGACCGACCCCAACCCTGACCCCGACTCAAATTCCCATCATCCCTGAAGGGGACCAAGATTTCAAAAAATTCTTGGACCTCAATGCCGCAACCCTCCAAAACTATCTTGCGAGAAACCCAATGCGAGACCTTTCAGGTGAAGTGGCGATGACATCGACACCATTCGCCACCCAACCTCTTATAACTCAGCCTTTTACCTCAACCATTAACTCGACCATGGCCAATACGCAAAGTTTGGCCTCCTCATCTATTTTTGAACCTACCTCCATCGGGGTGTCATTACCCCCTCAACCGCACACATTTCAACCAAGTTCTACACCATACCAGAACTTGGTTGTCTCGACCTCGCCCACTCTTGCACCTATACACGCGGGAGTGACAACCTATCCTTTTATTAGTGCCGCCACTCAACCACCTATGGCGATATCTAGTCAACTTGTGTCCTCCAACTTCATGACACAAGCCCCTTTGACCATAACATCTATCCCTATGACGTACTATCCATATGTTGTGCCTACACAAGCACAACCAAGTACGTCGTACGCCTCTTCGACCACCTTTCAAGTGCCCTACAACCTAGGGGGTGCCCCACCTGCCAATCCGTCAGCAGACGTCATTGAAATGCTGATGGATAAAATGTCCAGTCTTGAGACCTCTATCTCTGGTTCACATAATGCTCTCTCGTATGAGCA
Source organism: Torreya grandis (assembly GCA_037957365.1). Taxonomy (NCBI): domain Eukaryota; kingdom Viridiplantae; phylum Streptophyta; class Pinopsida; order Cupressales; family Taxaceae; genus Torreya; species Torreya grandis. The sequence goes on from JARHVA010000484.1 coordinate 1,027,913, forward strand.
AATTTGCAACGAGCCCATTCATCCTTCCGTCCCTATCTGACCATACCCCAACCATTGGGAGCTTCCTAAATTTACTCGCTTTCAGAGTAAGGAAGACCCACAACAACATCTCCGGGCATTCAGACATGCCTGCTATCTTATTTCCCACGACGATGCGTTACTTTTACGCACGTTCCCTATGTCCCTTTTTGGCCCTGCCCTTGACTGGTATAGCTCGCTTGCCAAGCATTCTATCTTCTCATTCATTCAACTCACCCAATTATTTCTTGACCATTTCTCAATCAATATTACCAAACAAATCTCAATCACAGACCTTTAATCCATCAGGCAGTTTGACGATGAATCTATAGTCAATTTTGTCGCTCGTTGGAGAGGCCTGATTAACCAGCTCTCTTTCTCCTTGCCTCAACCTGAGCTCATCGAGCTCTTTTCTCAAGCATGTGCCAGGCACATCTCTTCTACCTTGCAAATTTAGACATTTCACACTTTCGACGAAGCTTTCACCATGGCCCGAAAGCTTGAACTCCGCGCCCTTGAAGAGGATAAGGTCAAATTGCGTAATACCAACGCAAAAACCAATGACCATTCTTCTTCCAGACCTTCTTCTTCTGGCAACTCCAAACCCAAAGGAGTGGCCAACACCGTGGTCATTAGATCACCATCCTCGACGACAACTAATTACTCTCAACCTTCTACATCTCCAAGCATCACCAAACAATTCCAACAATGGTACATCCAGCATTCATATACTCCGCTTGGAGAATCATACGCTTCCATTTTGGAAAAACTACTCAAGCAGTGGGTCCTCAATCTCCCTCCAATTTGACCACCTCAATTCAACTCTTCAAAAGCCATCCCTACATGGTATAGAGAGGCTGAATTCTGTCACTTTTACCGTGTTCAAGGCCATAACATCGACAATTGCCGAACCTTCAAAAACATAGTCCAAGACATGATCGATAAGGGAGATCTTATTTTAGATAACCCGAATGCCCCACCCAACCAACATATCGACATTTTCAAACAACCATTCCCTAACCATCCTCCTACTCAAAACAACATCCAAACAATGACTAATGACCCCCAAGACCATGACATTCACACGGTCAACACTATCTTACCTCTTGTCCCTGACCAAACTTTTCCATCACAGGATGAAGAACTTTCTTCTCCTATTAGTCCTCCATCTACCTCTCTTATACTAGAGGACGCTTTGACTATACCAATGCCATTAGCCCTACCTTCATCCGAAGACCCTACCTTGCCTACTCCTCAAGCATAAGCAAAAGGCACGATTATCCTTGCCTCTTGCCCTCTTGAGGAGCCGCACTCCCTTATTTCTTCTCCACTAAGAGAACCAGTCTCTTCATCTGTTTTGACTGAGGAAGACCCAGTCACGGTTTCCTCTTGTCTTTTGCTTGAGATTGTTACATCTCACTCACCTTCGCCCACATCCAAACTCAAACCCGCATCTAACCTCGCCTCTCGCAATAATGGCCCTCAAACCATACCAAAGAAGGCCACTAGACCACATTGGAGAACTCCTCCCCCACCTTCCTCATTACCTTCAATCTTGGGCCCGCGTCCATCCACTTTAATAAGGGTGCTACCCAATCCCATACTTCACAGAGGCAAGTCGCCTCCATTACTCCCTCAACCCCTTAGACATATATTTCCTCCAAACCATCGACCAACACCTCTTATGCCTCTCAAATCAAAGTCATCAATCCCCACTGCGACAAAACATCCAGACCCGTTAGCAGGTTCATATGCCTTGCTATTACGACATTTGTTTTAGTCCTCTCGTATTAACCTTCTGCCTCTTAGACCATATCAATCTCTCAGACCAAAACCGCCCTGGTTCGACGACACTTGCATTTGTGCATATCATCGCACGCCTGGGCACGACACTGAGCATTGTTGTGCCCTCAAGGTTGTCGTTCGCCAATATCTGGGAAATGACACCCTTCTTCTCAACCACGTTATCAACAAACCTTCAACACCACCCCACTCATCAACTCTCAGATCAAGGCCATCTTGGTTTGACAACTCTAAATTCTGTCATTATCATCACACACGGGGACATGACACTGAGCGTTGTTGCGCTCTCAAAGCTGTTGTTCGTCAACAACGGAGAAAGGATTCCCTTCTAATCAAGAACCCTCTTGACCACCCCTTTAACAAATCATCGACACCAATCCATGCTTCTCCAACCTCGTCACCTAAATCGGGATCTCCACTCCCGATTATGGTCCCTTCGCTGCCTTTAACCCCCTTATTCGAAATCAACACTGTCAATTTAGCCACCAAGCCTCAACCGACCTTGACCAATTTATCCAACATTCTCCCTAAGCGACTGGGGGAATCCAACCTTATCTTGACCTCGACCAAACATTCAACCAAGCCTTCGACCATGACATCGACCATGACCTCAACTAAACCTCGACCACACATAGTCCAATCATCAACCAACCTTTTTAATCATGACCCCGACCAACATCAACCAAACCTCGACCAAACTTCAATTATCAAACATCGACCAACCAAACACCTATCACTTCTTCAAACCGTCATTAATCATTGTGACCAATTTGGAACGAAGCAAATGGGGCAGGTTTGCTCCCAATTGACTCGGACCTTAACACCATCATGGGTCAGGACTTGGTCAGAACTTGAGCCCCTTTTATGTCTTGTCTCTTTGACCAGTCTACTGTTAGTCCAATAATTATCATTTGACGTTTAACTTGAGCTCTATCCCTTGAGCACTCCCTGTCACCGTCATTCTTATTCCCTTCAACCCTCAATCCTAACCCTTTTGGCAAGCATGAACGCTTCGTCCTAATAAAAGGGAAACCCTCTAAATCTCTATAGTCAAGTCCATGACCTAAAGTCGAGTCAGCAAAATCAATCAAATATATATAAAAAAATTGGGATGCATATTCCAAGGCCATAAAACTATTAATGTAGACTGCTCCCTCGAAGGACAACTGCATCATCATTGCTGTATTTACTAGACTGCTCCCTCGAAGGACAGCTAGGCCAACGTCATATCAAATATATCAAAAGCAGAATATAGACCACTCCCTCGAAGGATGGCTATGCATAAATTTTGCTACATACACAAGATTATCTCTGAAGCTTCTCGCATTGATCAGCTTCATGACATGACCACAAAGCAAGACAATATCCCATCGCAGGCTTCTCGCATCGATCAGTCTGCCTTCAAAAAAAAAACTGACTGATAAAACTTTAGAGTCATGGACTTGTCTATAGTCATTCTCGGGGTCACCTATACAAGGGGCAAAGTTGTTCCTGCCAAAAAGGGTTCCCCCTTTCATCTCATATCAATCCTATCACCTACTCAATAGATTTCGAGCTCACTTAACGTCACGTGATTCGATTACCGCTCTAACACAACCACTGGTCAATGACGCAATGCATGAATGGGTCTTTTGTTTCTAAACAACCCCTATCCATGCTTTCATTCTAGTCCTTGTCAATGAAAGAGCAATTTGCCTTTCACTTTTGACACATCTTGGTCACGCCTCTAACCAAATCCAAACCAAACCAATCAAACATTTTCAGACCATTGACATGACCTAGCCTAATCATTATGGTTTCCATACACAACAATACACATGGAAACTATCAACCAGACACAATTTATGTCAAGCATAAACCATTACTTGCTGAAGCATAAATAGACCTCAATTCATTTTTAGCATACATCCATCATGAATATGGAAAATTGCTAGGAATGAAAAACCCCGACTAATGTTATAGAATACACCATTTGGAAAACGCTGTAACATCATCTTCTCCTCACCTTGAGCTCGACCAAGACCAATTCCATCCCTTTGACCATTCCTCCCTTTTAGGGAGAACTACATTGGCCTGAGGCCCTCACGACAGGGGCTATGTAGGCAGCACTCAGTTGACATGGGGTCTTCTGGGGTTAGCTCGGCCATTCTTCTCGTCACTTTCTTCTGTCTCCTTCTCTCGTCACTTGTCAATCACAGCACAGTCAATCACATATTCACATAATCATTAGTATACTCTCATTTTTATTATAACAACATAAGTCATTAGTCATAAATTTCATCCATCATAACTCATTAAACATTCACATCATATAATCGACAAGTTAAACATTCAATATCACATCTATCATCATCTAATCTAAAGTCATCATCATATAACCATTTCATAAACATTGTCATCATCACATTCATTTTCATCAAGCATCATCATCATATAATCATTAAACATAACATTATCATTTACATCATTCTCATTATTAGCATCATCATAAAACATCATTGCATTAATCGCTAGCATCATCATAACATAATCATCATAATCATCATAAATATCATATCAAAACATGCATCATGAAACACATGAAAAATACTGCAAACATTAAACATCTACAACATCTCCATAACACATCAATAGCTAAAATCCCATCATACATATATATCAAAAATAGTTTTATACAAAAAGACACAATCTGTGTCTGTCTCTCTCTCTCATCATACATCTCTCATCTTCAGCTCGCAGGCCGGTATATACATAAAAAATAATACATCTCTAGGGCTGCCCTCAAGGCTGTGGCTGTGGTGGTGGTGGCGATGGCCAAGAAGAGGCTGTATCCTCTCCCCCCTCTGATCTCTGCCATCTGTGAGAACCTGAAGCCGTCGCTCGTGACATTGATCTCTGATGGCTCTGCTCTGCCTGCATCTCTGAGTATCACTGTATCTGAGGGAACCCTCTGATGGCTCTCTCATAATACGCGATCTCGTCCAGTGCATCACTGTATCTCACTAGAGATACAGTCTGCGGTGGACCCATTTGCCCTGCTCCTGTGGCTTGTCCTGACCCCTGTGGCTGTGGCTGACCTTGGTGCACTGATACTGATGGTCCTGCCCCCTGTGAAAATGTTGGCTGCTGAGATCGCTGCTACCGTGGGCCTTGCCCTCCAAAACTCTGACCTGTCACTCCCTGTGCCTGGGTTACGGCCAGCTGTCCCTGTAACAGAGTGACCTGCACTGTCAACACTGCCACCTGACCTGTCATCTCCGTCAGCTGCCCTGTGACTCCTGCTAGCTGTCCCTGCAAAATTGAGACCTGGGCCTGAGCCGCGTCTCTCTCCTCCCGTGCAGTGTCCCTCTCCTCGCGGGCTGTATCCCACTCCCTCGTAACAGCCTGTAGATCTGGCTGGGGACCCACCTGTATGCCTCTGTACTGTCCTGCCCACCATGCCGTGTAAGCCTCTGTACACCCTGGGTCAGCTATCCTAGGTCTCTACCGACAACTTCCCTTCTCATCCATTTAATCCCTTTCAACCGTTTCTCCCTCGGACTAGCTAACCCGGCAGTTGGAAAATGGATGAAAGGCTATTTTTAGCCTTTCTCTGGCCTTTCAGCCACCGATATCGATCAACTGTCGACCGACGTCAATGATATTTCTGACGTCGGCATCTTTCATAACGGCTTCTGCACCGTTATCTCTCTCCCTCTTGGCTCTCTTTGTCTCTCTCTCTGGCATCTCGACTCGGAATCTAGCACTCTGATTATCAATCCATTCTTGGACCCTGTCAATCTGCCAATATCTCAACCAAGCATCTAACTCTCTCCCTCAGGTACTTACAACAAGCTTCCGTAAGCACAATAGGGATTCTCCATCAGCAACAGGTCTTAACATCTGGTAACAACAATGACAGGGACACCAGTCGGCAACACTTCTTTAGCAGGGCACAGGTAAGTACTCTGTTTGTCTTTTTTATTATGCTTCCTAGTCATTTGTTTCTAAACTAGGTTCAGCTCTTTTATCTCCCTAGACCAAACCAATCCCGAATCCTGTCTTTCTACTATCTCTGCCTTTTGTTTGATCCCTCTGTCAGATCATCCCTTCTGCCTATTCAAATAGACTCTCAGACCATTTCCCAAACCATTCAAGCACGTCCATAAACTATCTCAGACCCGTCCACGGACCAGACCCTGACCAGACCTGTCCACAGACCCATCCAGAGTCCAAAAACTCGACCAGACCTGTCTACAGGCCACTGCCCCGACCGACGCCGGTCACTACCCCAACCGATGTCGGCAGACTAACCGACATCGGCAGACCAGACAACCGACGCCGATAGGAACACTGACGTCGGTGACTGTGACCAGACCGACAACATCACTCAGGTAATCTTTTGCTTCCATTTCTTTTTAGTTTGTTATCATTTCAGTCTTTGTAACATTCTATCTTTTATCAGACTTTATCTTTATCAAACAGTGGGTTGACCTCCCTTAAGGAAGTTTTCATACTTCTGGGAACAAGCTTTCGCTTGGCAACCCACCATCTATCCATCTAATGCCTTCTTTTGTCCAAGTCTCTCTCCTTTGCAGGTGTCATTCCTCCACAGCCAAAGAGGAGTACTCATAGCGTTTGAATTACGGTGCACAAACTATATCCAGGTACACAAGCCTTGACCATTTCCTTAGTTTCTCATTTTCTCTCCTTTGAATTAGAAAGCAAAATTTGAATAGAAACACTTTCAACATATCTCCTCACTTTTGGTTGCATCTTAGGCTAATAATAGTGCCTAGTGAGTTGCTCAAAGGTTTTATCAAGGCCAAAGTGGCCTACAATACTCCCATTATGATTCTCTTGAATCAAATTCTCTCTTATTGAGCTTCTTAGCATACATATCTGAACCCCTTTGAACAATAATCTGTCTTGTACGACATAGTCCAACCATGACTCTTTGTTGAATGTAGTTGGATGCTTGCAAGCATTGTATGATTTTTTGAAGCCTTCATCATCTTCATACATTTATTTGAGTGAATGAATACCAACACTCTCAAGTTGTATCTAATGACCAACAAAACCCTCCCACTCAATACATCTACTACCTTGCTACTTTATCCTTACTTATGCTTGATGTTGAAGGTGAAATTCTGCATATACTCTACCCACTTCATGTGTCTCTGATTTAACTTAGGTTGATTGGTAAAGAACTGAAGTGCATGATTGTCTATATAAACAATAAAATCCTTTGACATTAATTAATGCCTCCACTTCTTCAAATCTTGCACCATTACATACAATTCCAAGTTAGGATGAGTACTTTTTCTTGGCATCATTTAGCTTTTCACTGAAATAGGCTATAGGTCTGCTCTCTTGGCTTAATACAACCCCTATTTCCACTCCACTTGCATCACATTCTATCTAAAACACTTTGTTAAAGTCTAGTAATTCTAGGATAGGCTGCTTCATTATCCTTTACTTCAAATATTGGAAAGTCCTTTCCACTTTCTCACTCCAAGCAAACCTTTTCTTGTCTCCCTTAATGGTGTCTATTTTGGGAGCACATATTCCACTAATTTTTTAAATAAACTTCCTATAAAAACTTGTAAGTCCATGGAAACTTCTTACCACTCTAGCTATTATAGATGTTGGCCACTCCATGATTACCACCACCTTGTCCTTGTCCATCTTAAGCATGCCTTGAGAGATGATAAATCCTAGGTATAACAATTCTGAATTCATAAACTCACACTTCTTGAGGTTGATTAATAGCCTCTCCTCTTGCAGCCTTTATTGGAGGTATAATCACTAGGGGGTGAATCAATGATGACATATATTTAACTTTAATTCCAAATCTTTCAAACTATTAATCAATCAACATATATCAATTTGATCATTCAATATTAACAAGAGAGCTCATTCATTAAACACATACACAAGATTAAACACACAACACATAGTTCTTGTGGGAAACCCTCATGGGGAATAAAACCCAGTTTCAAGTCTAAAAACACATGGACTACTTGTCCTATAAGATTTTTATAAATAAGATACCCTTTTAGAGAAACACCCACTTAATAAGGAACATCCACCCCTAAGTTTGAACAAGCACCTACTTGCTTTAGATGTTGAGCACCCACACAACACTTATAAAATCAATAGCTCCAAAATTTTGATTGCATATCAATATAATGGAGTCACAATGTATAACACCTCTATTCAATCTTCAAAACTCTCTCAACCCTGCTTCACATAGGCAATTCATCCAAATCACCCTTTTGGATCTCTCTAAGCTTCTTTGCTCATCTTTAGCCACAAACATGCAAAAACTCTATAATCATAAAAAAGACATGAAAAAAAGGTCATCCACGTTGTACTCTCTCTGAACTAACTATTAATTCATCCACATATCATACACCTTCTCTTCGCTCAGCTCATACAAGTCTCTATCTATCTCTCAACACATATTCCTCAAGTCTACACAAGAACCATCAACAAGCCTAGAAACCATCACATTTGGTTTCACCTTTTATAGAGACTTCATGATTATTATGATCACAAACTTCCTTTTTTTCCACAACACATGCCTTTACCCTTAAGGTAATTAACATGGGTCACCTTTACACACAACTCTCTTTCAAATAGGCCTAAGTCACCTTTTAGGTCCTATGAAGAGCCATTCACCTCTTTGACACTTCACTGAGCAAACTAAGAACACAATAGCACTTTAAAATTCATGGACCGATGCCACACAATATATAGGTCCTCCTTAAGTGATAACAACCATCAAAACACCCTTCTACTAAATCTCAATTCGCTCAAACAACATTTTGTGCACATAGCCACTATAAACGAACACATGATCAACTTTTAAGCCTTTGATCATACTGAATATGATTGATCAAACCTTCATAATCCACACAAATAGTCCTCATGGATTATAAAACACTGTTTGATATTGAGTTCATCGTAAAACATCAAAATACCATCAATAACAACTCAATTACCCTTCTTGGGTTACTTGCGGAGAAGAATGAACACAGTCAAATTTGGAGCTCAGTAAATTTGAATGCAGAAACATTTAGACCTTCAAATGAATACTTTTAGATGTACCATCAATTTTTACTACAACTTTTGTTTTTACTATAACATCAATTTTTTCATAGATTAAAATTTATGGCTCAAAAACCAAGCACTAGCCTTTCCTTCATTAAATTCAAATATTTAAATCCGAACGATCATAGTTAAACCTCAGTCACTTAGAACACATCTCATGCTCCTTACTCAACTCGATCAACTCACATCGTCAATCTTATTTGAATGTAGCTTAAACTTTAAGTCATAATACTCCACTATCTAAACATTAAATCTCAAACATAATGACCTCATCTCATGCACCCTTGTAATATTGACCAAATGCACACCATTGATCTCTGTGGATTAACTAGGTCTTTATCTTACAGTGCTCACTATTAGATCTTGATTATAACTCCTTATATTATGACACTTAGTACCCTCATGTGTTTTTAAGCCGTTTACTGCTAGTCACTTACACTTATGCCACTTGGTAGTCTTGCATGCATTGTTGACTCTTTAACTTGTCTCATATCGTTAATCTTTATTAGTACGAACCACCACTCACCATTGATCTTCTGTTAGACTACAGATCTTGTGACACTTGTCACCTATGCATGCAACCATTAACATGTTAACTTCATACACACCATTGATCTCAATATGTATGATTAAGTTCTTACCATGAGATCTTCTAGATCAATGAGCTTAGTCTTTGACATGGTTAAACTTGATGGTCTCTGACCCGTCACAGTCTTCTAGAGTAAATTTTAAGTTTTATAACTTGTGATAGACAACACTTCAAGATTCCAAAATTTTAGGGTATCTTTCTGGCACTATAGACAACATCTCTATGTAATCCTTTGACCAATATCGATTTTATACATACTTGATATAAATACTCAAACTTGCTGGATCTTTCATGTCTCAATGAACATGCAATGACGGTTTGGCTTCTCTTAAGCTACAATATGTATTTTGCTCATTCTAAATGATCACAAAACATACAAGATCTCCACTAAGACAACTATGGATGCCTCACAACCTCTTCAAGACATCTATGGATGCCTCACAACCTCTTCTTTATCCTTATAGACCTATACATGTGCCATATCTCTTCAAGCTCTCAATCTAATCACTTTATCATTCATGCATTAGTAACACATGCTCTCTTTGAAATCAATGACAATCTAAGACACCAATGACCATGATCAATAATCTTTCCCTTTGTCATTGATGGCAAAACACCCTTAGAATGATTTCTTAATATTTAAACATCCTCATAAAACTTCATTATGATCTTTCTCCTTCTTTGACATAAATGACAAAGGATCTATACTTTCAAGCAAATGAACCAATGGCTCCGCTTTTGACATGCATCCATCTTAATTGGGACTTATTTGATCCTTGGACTTGACAAGCTACCAACAGAGCTTAGAAAGCTCCCCCTAACTCTATGCCATCTCATGTCATATTATCTTTGATATATACCAATATGAACAAAGATTTTAAGACCAACAATTGGAAAGGACCAACCTAAGAGATGATAAAAACTCCCCTTAACACTATACATACCACTTCTTATCTTGAACTTCTTAAACATGCTCCAAAACTACACTCTTCTTTGATCATACTCTACTTTATGAAGACAAAACACACTAGAACATCAAAAACTGCTTGATCTCACCTTAATAACACTAAGAGGGACTCCCCCTAGGTCATATAAACATAGGCACCCCTAGATCATCTTCATATCATCTTGGTCTTTTGGAGAAAATGACCAAAAAGTCCACTTCTTCATACTATCCTTACTTAGAGGCCTTATAACCCTACCTAGACCTTGCAGAGCCCATAACTTTCTGTTGGGGATCAACCAACAATAGATTACACTTGTGAAAGCAATAAACACGAAATTAAATCAGATAAACAAGTAACTGAATGAGATAATAACAAGAACAAGAGATACAAGAAACCACCCTAAAAACTTGTATTAACAAACTCTTTACAAAAGGAATACAATTGAAGAAACTTCTTTCTTCCACACCTCTCCTAGATGTATAGATCTCTCAATAGATCTCTATTCCTCAAGAGCTCTCTCTCTCAAGAACAATCAACTCCAACAAGCCTGGATTGATTCAATTCTGTACTATTCTTCAACATACCAATTTTACAAATAATCCACTACAAAGCTAAGAAGATCTAATTCTACATATAGAATTAGGAGACTTGAGCATGCACTTCCAACAAACAGTTAAGCCACTTGAACAAGGGCTCTAAAAATAGTATTGCTAACAATAGAGACGCGAGCTTAAGACTACAACTCAAACTCATCATGCAAACACTCGCTTCTGTCCTCGAAAATAGCTTTTTGGATGCACAAGTAATCGACGTCGGTTCCTGCTGCTTGCCTGTGACCGCCGCCGGCCGATCCTCTGCCGACGTCGGTGCCTCTACAACTGCACCTTGCCGACGTCGATCGCTCCTAACTGATGCCAGTGTCTGTGTAGACCCGAAATTGATAAGGTATGCTCCTTGGTGAAGCTTTTAGCTCCATACCCTAACAATCTCCCACTTGGAGATAAACAGCTGCACTAGTACCTGTACAACAATATCTTCTAGCTCCTCCATCTTCAACTCAATCATGAAGACCAACAGAAGTTGAATGAAGATTCAACTTCTCCTTTGTAACCGGCTTGGTTAACATATCAGCAGGATTCCTATCTGTATGGATCTTCTCCAGCTTCAACTCACCATCTTCCAATACCTGTCGTATGAAGTGATACCTTAGCTGTATGTGCTTTGTTCTTGAATGAAAGGCTGATTTTTTAGCCAAATGGATTGCACTCTGACTATCACTATACAATTTGCAACTCTCATGCTCCCTACCAAGCTCATCCATGAACCGTGTCATCCATATCATCTCTTTGCTAGCCTTTGTGGTTGCAATATACTCTGCTTCTGTAGTTGACAAGGCCACAACCTTCTGCAACTTAAATATCCAGCTAACCGCTGTTCCACCTACAGTGAAAACATAACCTGTAGTGCTCCTCCTGCCATCCAAATCACCTGCCATATCTAAATCTACATAACCATGTAGAGAAGTATCTGAACCTCCATAGCACAAGTGCCTACTGCTGGTTCCTCTCAGATATCTAAAGATCCACTGAACTGCTTTCCAATGTTCCTTACCTGGATTGGCCATATACTTACTTACCACTCCCACTGCTTGGGCAATATTCGGTCTAGTACACACCATTGCATACATCAAACTCCCTACTGCGAAAGAATATAGAACCTTACTCATGTACTCTACCTCATCATATGAATTAGGACATTGTTCTTTACTCAACTTAAAATGTCCAGCCAAAGGTGTGCTTACTGGTTTAACATCCTGCATATTGAACCGTTTCAACACCTTGTCCACATAATCTTCTTGAAACAATATCAACCTGTGATTTTTCCTATCTCTCTTAATGCTCATGCCAAGGATTTTCTTTGCTGCTCCCAAATCCTTCATAGCAAACGTTTGAGCTAATTTCACCTTAAGCTCAGAGATATCCTGCATGTGTGATCCTGCAACCAACATATTATCTACATACAACAATAGAATAATATATCTACCATTATCAAATCTCTTAAAATACATGCAATGGTCAGATTGACACCTACTGTAGCCATGCTCAGTCATAAACCTGTCAAATTTTAAGTACCATTGCCTAGGAGCTTGCTTGAGGCCATACAAGCTTTTCTTCAATCTGCACACATACTTCTCCTTGCCTTTGACCTCAAATCCTTCTGGCTGTTCCATAAATATTTCCTCATCCAAGTCTCCATGAAAAAACACTGTCTTAACATCTAGCTGCTCAAGATGCAAATCCTTAAAAGCAACCAAAGACAATACAACCCTTATAGAAGTCATTTTAACAACAGGAGAAAAAATCTCACCAAAGTCAATACCTGGCTTTTGTACAAATCCTTTTACCACCAATCTGGCCTTATATCTCATCTGTCCATTCTCACCTTCTTTCAACCTGTAAGTCCATCTATTCTTGAGTGTTCTCTTACCAACTGGCAATTCAACCAAATCCCATGTTTGGTTCTCTCTTAAGGACTCCAACTCCTCAACCATGCCACGCTCCCACTCACTCTTGGACTCCACCTGTATTGCTTCTTCAAAACTCTCTAGTTCTCCACCATCAGTTAGCAATAAATAAAATAAAGAAGGAGAATATCTAATTGGAGGCTTACTCACCCTTTCTGACCTCCTGATGGGTGTCTGAGACTCGTTCACAACACACTGTCCACCCAAATTCTCTGACAGTGACCGACCTCGGTCACTTCCAGACCTGTTACCGGCCGACGTCAGTTCTGCCTGACCGACCTCGGTGCCTGTCCTGTCGACGTCAGTCTCTGTACGGCCGACGCCGATTTCTGTACTGTCGATGTCGGTTCCTAACCTACCGATGTCGGTCTCTGTGTTTTCCTGCAAGTGATTATTTCTTTTTCCCGCGAGCTCATCTTGGACTTTCACCTCATCCAATTCACCATTGCTCTGCTCAGATTGATTCAGCTTCCTTAGCTGATCACAATACATCACTCTTTCGTTGAAAACAACATCACGGCTCCTGATTACCTTGTTAGTTTCTAGATTCCATAATCTGTAACCAAAATCATCTGAGCCATAGCCAATAAACGTGCACCTCTTAGACTTAGCATCAAGCTTCTTTCTATTTTCTTTATCTATGTGCACAAAGGCTTCACAACCAAAAACTTTGAGATATGAGAGATTAACCTTTTTACCTGTCCATGCTTCTTCTGGAATACCACCATCCAGAGCTGTAGAGGGTCCTCTGTTAATCAAATATACTGCAGTGTCAACAGCTTGTGCCCAAAATTGTAAGGGCAAACCAGCATGCAATCTCATACATCTTGCACGCTCCATTATTGTCTTGTTCATCCTTTCAAAAATTCCATTCTGTTGAGGTGTCCTTGGAATCATCCTTTGCCTACATATTCCATGCATATAACAATAATCTCTGAACTTATGACTGCAGAACTCACTGCCATTGTCCGATCTCAGGCACTTCAATCTTTTACCTATTTCATTCTCAACCATAGCTTTCCAAATCTTAAAAGTCTCAAATACATTAGATTTTTTTCTAATACAATAGATCCGTACCTTCCTTGTAGCATCATCTATGAAAGATACATAATACTGTGATCCTCCAATGGAAGCAACCTGAGCCGGTCCCCACACGTCTGTGTGAACAAGCTGCAACTTATGCCTCTTCTTAGTAGACCCAGTCTTGAGAAAACTAACCCTTTTCTGTTTTCTAAATACATAGTGCTCACAAAACTCTAGATCTATGCCTTTTAAATCTGAAAGCATACCTTTGGACTTAAGAATTGACATCCCCTTCTCACTCATGTGGCCAAGCCTTGAGTGCCACAATTTAGCATCCACATCTGAAGTAGATAATACAGAAGGAGATTTGTTAGTAACACAATTACACAAATAGAGAGTACCTTCTCTCTTACCTCTGGCCATAACAAGTGCACCCTTGGTCACCTTCTAAGATTCCGCTGTGAGAGTTACTGTACAACCCTCATCCCCTAACTTTCTTGCAGAAATCAAATTTCTCTTCAAGCTAGGAACATGCATCACATCTCTCAACACCCATGTGTTGCTATTCTGCATCTTCAGCTGCACTTTACCTTTGCCAATTATTTTACAGGGCTCATCATCCCCCAGATACACTATTCCAAAATCTCCATGGATATAGTCACTAAAATATTCCCTATTAGGGGTAACATGAAAAGATGCACCAGAATCTAACACCCAAGATTCTATATTATTATGCAGAGAGAAAATTAAAGCATCTTGTGCAATACCTGCAACCTTGGCTTCTTTCTTTCCTTCGTGCTGATTGTCCTCCTTAGGTTTTGACCAACAATCTCTGCTTATGTGCCCCATCTTTCCACAATTCCAGCATTGTGGCCTTTTGCCATTTCTGGATTTAGATCTGCCTTTTCCCTTAGATTTGGATCTTGATCTGCCTTTTTTGCTCTTCTCTTTCTGCCTTCCCCTGCTCTCAAAACTTAAAGCGTTCCTAGATGCCTCTTCTATGCTTTTCTTGCGTATTTCCTCATTCAAGATAACACTAACAACATCCTCTACTTTCAAAATATTTGATGCAGATGCAATATTACTTACTGCCATTACTAAGCCATGCCAGCTTTCAGGTAAAGAACATAATATCAAAAGAGCTTTTATTTCATCATCAAACACTATATTGACTGAACTTAATTGATTCACAATTCCATTGAAATCATTCAAATGAGTAGAAACAGATCCACCTTCATTCATATGCAAATTAAATAACTGCTTCATAAGATATACCTTATTAGAAGCTGAGGGTTTTTCATACAAATTTGCTAACGTAATCATCAACTCTACCATAGACTTTGCCTGTGATAGATTAGATATCACAGTGGATGCTAGACTCAGTCTTATAGACCCCAGAGCCTTTCTGTCAAGAACTTCACATTCTTCATCCTCCATGTCTTTGGGCTTCTTTGCAACCCCACCTAGCGATAAGTAGAGATCTTTCTGATACAGATAGTCCTTTATCTGCATTCTCCAATGTTGGTAATTTTTGCCATTGAACTTTCCATTCTCAATTTACTTTCATCTGCCATTGCTTCTCCCACTCAAATAGAAATCCCTATAGAAACCCCTATGAGAACCTGTAATCAATACACACTACACAGATCTAAACCACCTGTTAGTGCACCTGAGCTCTGATACCACTTGTTGGTATCAGCTCTTGAACCTGCAACCAAGGCTCTGATACCACTTGTTGGTATCAGCTCTTGAACCTGCAACCAAGGCTCTGATACCACTTGTTGGGGATCAACCAACAATAGATTACACTTGTGAAAGCAATAAACACGGAATTAAATCAGATAAACAAGTAACTGAATGAGATAATAGCAAAAACAAGAGATACAAGAAACCACCCTGAAAACTTGTATTAACAAACTCTTTACAAAAGGAATACAATTGAAGAAACTTATTTCTTCCACACCTCTCCTAGATGTATATATCTCTCAATAGATCTCTATTCCTCAAGAGCTCTCTCTCTCAAGAACAATCAACTCCAACAAGCCTAGATTGATTCAATTCTGTACTATTCTTCAACATACCAATTCTACAAATAATCCACTACAAAGCTAAGAAGATCTAATTCTACATATAGAATTAGGAGACTTGAGCATGCACTTCCAACAAATAGTTAAGCCACTTGAATAAGGGCTCTAAAAATAGTATTGCTAACAATAGAGATGCGAGCTTAAGACTACAACTCAAACTCATCATGCAAACACTCGCTTCTATCCTCAGAAATAGCTTTCTGGACGCATAGGTAACCGACGTCGGTTCCTGCTGCTTGCCTGTGACTGCCGCCGGCCGATCCTCTGCCGATGTCGGTGCCTCTGCAACTGCACCTTGCCAATGTCGGTCGCTCCTGACTGATGCCAGTGTCTGTGTAGACCCAAAACTGATAAGGTATGCTCCTTGGTGAAGCTTTTAGCTCCACACCCTAACACTTTCCATGTAAGATCTTTCATGGCTTGAAATTTCATGTCTAAAGTACACTCACATGACCCCTTAAAACATGTTAGAAAGTAACATTCAACTCTTCCTCTGCAACATACTTCCTTTACAAACCTACTAGCCAATTAACCCTCTATTTACACAAATCCTCCTCTATGGAACCAACCATATACTTTTAGAAGGATATGAAATATGTTTTGAGCACCCATTTAGCCATTTAAAATGATTAATTAGACTTAGACCTTAATTCATTATAAAACACACTTTTCAATAAAGGCTAAAACACTTAGGTTTATAAGAGAAACTCGGTCAACACATCTCCTTACGATCAACTCCCACCTCTGAAACATTTCTCACACCTAGAGGTCATCAATATATACTTTTGGATCAATGTTTGATCTTAGACTCCTTTAGGAGTACTTTCTATACCATGGTTTTTGACCCACACACCCTTAAGGACAAACTGGGAAACCTGAGAACAAACAAAAATAACCAATTACACACAAAAGACCTTCAAAGATTTAAATCACCTAGAGATCATATAAATAAAGTCATCATACCTTTTTATTCCATTAAGACACCTTTAAAACTTTTAATTCTTTAAATGACATCTGAAAAACTCCACACCCAGTCTACAGACCTTGCACACATATATGCTTCTTCACATGTAAGATGTCTCTTAAGAAGCATAGGTAGAGACACCCACTTGTCACAAATGGGCTAAAGATCCCAAACTCAAGATATTTCCATATCTCCATGTATTTACTTGGCTTGTAGTCCTTCCTCATCTTTAGATTGATCTTGAATGAGTTCCCAACATTCTTCTTTTCTTTTATCTCAAGATCCAACTTGATTTCCTTGTCCATTTGGGTAGATAAGGCTTGTTTCTTGATCCTAGACCTTATTCCCTATTTTTTCATAGAAAATATTCCACCTTGAGCCTATTTTTCATTTACCTTCTTAGGCCTCCATTCAGTATGGCTTTTTTTCTTTATGACAAGATTAACAGTTTTTAAAGTAGAGCAGTGATCATTGCTATAGAACCTTGTTATGTGACCTCTCTCATGACATTTGAAACAAATTAGGTTTTATTATACTATACATAGCTTGATATATATGATGATTTCTTAAATTTTCATGAATTCATTCATGCACCTAATCATTTGGTCTCCTGATGAGGGTATTACAAAACTTTGCAATATGAACAAAAACATAACACTTGTAACAAATGATGTCATTCTTCCCTTGTGAATGTGTTGACTGTCTTGAGAAATAATGTTCTTTATGCTTGCCATTGTCTTGCTCATAATTCTATGCAAACTCATTCTTTGAGTCTATTTTACACTCTCTAGCCCTATGACCAAATTGATTACAAGTATAATAATAACCATTAAACTTTGCATACCTTATGGCATTTGGTTGTCTAATCTTATTTATCCTCATTCTGCTAACACCTTCATTCCTTGACTAATTATTGATCTTCAAGGTCTGATTATCTTTGTTCATATCAACCTTTATCTTGTCTTGAGTTACATGCTCTTATTTTTATTTCACCTATCTTGAAGTCTTCTTTGATTCAGGTTTCAATGACTCATATTCAATCACATACCTTGAACACTCATATTATTTAACTTTTAGGATTGTAGATAGGATTTCAAATTGATAACTAAAATGCTTGACTAAATCTTCATGCTCCTTGGTGTCTTCAATTAGTCTTACCTCAAACACACTGAATTTATCTTTATAGTCCCTGATTTGTGACATCATATTCTTATTCTTTTTCTTCGCAATTTTCAAATCTTCAAGAGTACTCCTCAATCTAGTCTCACAATCCTCCTTGTATTTTTCATCATCTATATCTCTACTCATATCTTGACTTAGATTCATTTGAAAAGACTCTATCTCTATTTGATACATGATACATTCCTCATTCTTACTCTCTACTTCTTCATCATGAGTAGAAACCTAAGTTCCAAGTTCTTGTGTGATCTCATCATGCTCCTTAAATTCATTACTCAACCATCCTTCAAACAATATAATTTTCTCCTCATAGGATTTGATCAAGACATCTTATTTTTTGTTCTTCTTTTGTAGCAATTTCATTTCTTCCACAATGTCTAGATATTTATCTTCGAGAGTGAATTTTTCATCTTCTTCCTCTGATCTGTCTCTACCAAAGAAATAACTGATTAAGGAGCATTTACCTTCATCATTACTAAAAGCCATAAACAATGTCTCTTTATCCTCATTATGCAAAGAATCATCACTATTAGATGTGGTCACTTCTTCTACAAATGAGTTACTATCTTCTTCATGGTAAAGGATCTCAAGTCCTTTGTATTATTCCTTATTTCCATTTTTCTTATTGAAAAACTTTTTATACTTGCTAGGACCCTTAGATTTTTTGTGTTCAACCTCATGTGATTCCTTATAAGCTTCTTTGTGTTTAGGCTTGTCTCTACTAGGACATCTAATTACAAAGTGACCAAATTTACCACATGAAAAACATTTGAAATGAAGTCTTCCTTCATACTTACTTGATCCTACATTTAGTTTTCTTGCAATCAGGGCTTTGAGTTGATCTTCATTCAGATCAAAATCTTCAAGACTTAACTTTCTCTTCTTAGCTTTTGTCTCCTTGATCTCCTCAAAGTCAACTTCTTTCTTAGGAGGTATGTCCTCATCAGGTCTCATCTCATAAGCAACAAGAATCCCATGCAATTCATTCATCTTCATCTGAGTGAGATCATGACTTTCTTCTACAACAAAAACCTTTGAATAAAATTTGAGTGTAAAGGTCCTCAATACCTTTTTAACCATAGTAGCTTCATCGATCATCTCTTCAAGACCACTGATCATGTTTACTACTTCATCAACCTTTAGAAGATAGGATGCCACAATGTCTTCTTCCTTCATTTTGAGTCTCTCAAATTACCTTTGGTAGGTCTGTAACTTAGCCAATTTAACCTTTAAGTCTCCTTCATAGATAGTCTATAATTTGGCCAAAATTTCCTTAGTAGACTTGCAATAGATCACTTTGGTGAACTCAACCTTAGATAGACCACAAATAATAACATTTATAGTTTTTGATTTATTCTCACTCAACTTATTATTAGTAACACTAGTTGGAGGAGTAACTGGTGCAATATATGCACCCATGATATATTTCCAGATATAAAATCCTAGATACTAATGTATGTCCTCATCCTTGCACTCTAGAAAGCATAGTTTGACGCATTTAACAATGGTGCATGCTTTGTAGAGAAACCCTATATCTATTGACTTGATATATTGTACCTTAGATCACCTTTAAGTGGTTAAAACTTGTAATGAAGGTCCTTACTCTGATACCAAATGTTGGAGGTACAATCACTGAGTGGGGTGAATCAGTGATGGAATATATTAAAATTTAATCCCAAATCTTTCAGACTATTAATCAATCAACATATATCAACTTGATCAAACAACATTAATAAGAGAGCTCATTCATTCAATGGATACATAAGATCAAACACACACCACATAGTTCTTATGAGAAACCCTCATGGGAAACAAAAACCACTCTCAAGCCTATAAACACATGGACTACTTGTCTTATAAGATGATTACAAATAAGAGACCCTTTTAGTGAAGCACCCACTTCAAAATGATCACCCACACCTAAGTTTGAACAAGCACCCACTTGCTTTAGATTTTGAGCACCCACACAACACCTATGAAATCAACAGTTCCAAAATTTTGATTGCATATAAATCTAATGGAGTCATAATGTATAACACCTCTCTTTAATCCTCAACACTCTCTCAACCTTGCTTCACATAGGCAATTCATCTAAAGCACCCTTTTGGATCTCTCTAAGTTTCTTTGCTCATCCCAGCCACAAAGCTAAAGTAAATTTATAATCACAAAAAATACATGACCAAAATGTTATCCACATAGTCCTCTCTCTGAAATGCCTCTTAAGTCATACACATAACATACACCTCTTCACTCAGCTCATACAGGTCTCTATCTAACTCTGAACACATCTTCCTCAAGTCTACACAAATCTCATCAATAAGTTTAGAAACCATCACATTTGGTTTCACCTTTTATACATAATTCATGATTATTATGATCACAACCTTCCTTGTTGGCCACAACACATGCATTAACCTGTAAGGCATTTAACATGGGTCACCTTGATGCACAACTCTATTTCAAATAGGCTTAAGTCATTTTTTAGGTCCTATGAAGACCCATTCACCTTTTTGACACTTATTTGAGCAAAATAAGAACACAAAAACACTTCCAAATACATGTACCTATGCCACATAATCTATATGTCTTCCTTAAGTAATAACAACCATCATAACACCCTTCTACTAAAGCTCAATTCACTTAAATAATAGTATGTGCACATAGCCACCATGAATAAACACATAGTCACCTTCTAAGCTTTTAATCATATTGAATATGATTGATCAAACCTTCATAATCCACACATATGGTCCTCATGGAGTCTACAACACTCTCTAATAGTTGCCTCATCTTGAAACATTTGAATACCATCAAGAACAACTCAATTGCCCTTCTCGGGTTACTTATAGAGCATGAACGAACACATAGTCAACTTTGGAGCTTAATATCTTTGACTTTACAAACATTTAGACCTTCAAATGAATATTTACAGATGCACCTTGAAGTCTTCTATAACTTTTCTTTTCACTATGACATTAAATTCTGCATAGATCAAAAGTTATGGCTAAAAAATAAGCACTGGTCTTTCGTTCATTAAATTCAAAGATTTAATCCAAATGGTCATAGTTAAACCTTGGTCACTTAGAACACATCTCATGATCTTCACTTAGCTCAGTCAATTCACACCATTGATCTTCTTCAGAAGTATTTTGAATATTAACTCACAATGTTCCACTATCTAAACATTAACCCTTGAACATGTTGACCTCATCTCATGTACCCTTTCAATATTGACCAAATGTGCACCGTTGATCTCTATGGATTAACCAGGTCTTTATCTTACAATGCTCATCATTAGATCTTACTTATAACTCCTAAAATTATGACACTTGGTACCCTCATGTGCCTTTTGAGTACTTTAATGATAGTCTATTGTGATTGTGCCATTTGGTAATCTCACATGTATTATTGACTCTTTGACTTGTCTCACACTGTTGATCTTCGTCAGTATGAACCGTCGCTTACCATTGATCTTCTATCAGACTAGGGAGCTTATGACACTTTTTGCTTATGCATGCAACCATTGACATGTTGACTTCATATGCACCGTTTATCTCAATGATAGATGATTAAGTGCTCATCATTGGATCTTCTAGACTAATAACCTCAGTCTTTGACGTGGTTAAACTTGACGGTCTCTAACTCATCACACTCTGTTAGAGCAACTTTGAAGCTTTATAACTTGATTTAGAAAACACTTCAAGACTCCAAATTTTTAGGGTAGCTTCTTGGAACTATAGAAAACATCTCCATGTAATATTTTGAGTAATATTGAATTTCTATGTAGCTAATATAAATGCTCAAACTTGCTAGATCTTTCATGTCTACATAATGTGCAGTGATGGTTTGGCTTCTCTTAAGCTAGAAGATGCATTTGGATAATTCCAAATGATCACAAAACATACTAGAACTCCTCTAAGACATATATGGATGCCTCACAACCTCTTTAAGATATCTATGGATGCCTCATAACCTCTTCTTTGTCCTTATAGACTTGTACATGTGCCATATTTATTCAAGCTCTTAATTCGATCACTTTATCATTCATGCATTTGTAGCACATGCTCTCTTTGAAATCAATGATAATCTAAGACACCAATGACCATGCTCAATAGCCTTCTCATGACTAGATGCAAATGGTGAAGATGTTCCTCCTTGTTAGGGCTATAGATAAGTATGTCATCCAAGTAAACCACTACAAACTTGCCTATAAAAGGTTTAAAGACTTCATTCATAAGCCTCATGAAATTGTTTGGTGTATTGGTTAAACCAAGTGGCATAACCAACCATTCATGCAATCCTTCATTTGTTTTGAAATTAGTTTTCCACTCATCCCCTTGTCTGATCCTAGTCTGATAGTACACACTCTTGAGATCAATTTTTAGAAAAATAGCTTTCTCCACTAAAGCAATCCATCAAATCTTCCATCTTGGGAAATGAAAACCTATATCTAATGGTGATCTTGTTGATAGCCCTAGATTCTGTACACATTCTCCACTCACTTTCCTTCTTAGGCACCAATAGTATAGGCACTGCATAAGGGCTAAGACTTTCTTTGATTAGTCCTTTGTCTAAAATCTCTTGCACTTGTCTCTTAATTTGTACATTCTCCTTATGGGTCATATTATATGTTGCCTTGTTAGGTAAACTTGATCCTGGAACAGAGTTTATGTGATGAATGATGTTCCTCATAGGTGGCAATGTACTTGGTAGATCATCAACTACAATTTCTACATACTCTTCCAATATGTCTTGGATTTCTTGAGGCAATTCATTTATCTTGGTGGCTATCATAAAAATCCTTGACTTTACTAATGTAAAGCCCAAATCCTCTTCATTAATGGCACTTATAAACTATTTACCACTTACTAACATCACATTTGACCCAAATTATTGGTCATTGTCATCATCTTTCATAGGCATCAAGGTATGACTAACTCCATCTTTGACCAAGGTGTACACATTCCTTATACCATCATGAGTGATTTTCCTATCATATTGCCAAAGCCTCCCAAGAAGCACATGACAAACATCCATGGGGATCACATCACAAAGGACCTTATCCTTGTACCTTCTAACTTGAAATTCCACCCAATGTTGTTCACTTACCAAATTTTTTTGACCTTTGTTCATCTATGAGACTATGTATGGTGTGGGGTGAGGCAACTTCTTCAATCCAGGTTTATTGAAAATTTCAACACTTCCAAGAAGTCCTAAAAAGTGTTTTCCTTTGTGGTGGGTCCTTTTCTTTGGGTGTCTTGATCAACACTCTCCTCATTAGTAATTATTATCCTACCTCAGGTTTCTCCATAAATGATGGAGAACAAACACTCTATTCCTCAACTACTTATGTAATCTGATTTCTTCCATCAATTTTTGGACTCCCTATTAGCTAATCCTCTTGGCATTCCCATGGCCTATGTTTAACAAAATTATTGCATTTGAAACACCTTCTTGTAAAACCACTTGATCCTATAGCCCTTAATGCATATCCACCCCTGAAATAAGGCCTTTTACCTCTAAATCCTCCTCTTGAACTAGATGGATACTCATGTGAAGTATTATATTCTCATTGGATTCTCTATGAATATCCTCTACCTCCTTGCTGACCTCTGCCCCTAAAAATTCTACCTCTACATCTATTTTGTTAGTTTTGTTTCCTATTGAGTTTGTCCTCTGCTTTCAAAGCCAACTGGTAACATTCTTCTAGAGTCTTTAGACTAGAAAGACTCAACTCATCCTACAAGTTGTATCTAAAAGCATTGAGATACCTAGCCACCTTATCATTGTCATCTTCTATGTGGCTTGATCTAAAGCTCAATTTGTATAACTCTTTAGTATGTTCTTTTACCCCCATTTCTTTCTATTTCAAGTTTTGAAGTTTCTTGTATAAATTGGTAATGTAATCATTAGGCAATTAATTTCTCTTCAATTTGGAAACCATTCTATCCCAAGACTTAATCTTGGATTTTCCTTTATTCTTTTACTCATCCTGTATGTAATCCCACCATAGGGATGCATGACCCTTCAACTTGGTCTTAGCAAACTTCACTTGATGCTCTTCTGATACATATTCAAAATCAAAGTATTTATCCAACTCTCCTATCCAATCAAGAAGTTATTCTCCAATGAAGCTACCTGCATACACTAGAATATCTAGTTTGGGCTTAGATCCTTACCATTTCACTATCTTTAGTAATCTCTCAAAATTTTGCTCTTTAGTTTCTTTCTCTCCATCTTCCAACTCTTGTGCCTATGGCTCTCATTCCTATTGGTCACTCAAATATCTAGTGACTAATCCCCTTCTATGATTAACCTCAACTGCTATGATTATAGCATTAAAGTTAACTCTAGGGTTCCTCAAATCCTACAATATTATATCTCCCATCTGTATGGCTATTGCCCTCTCACTTGTTGCATTTCTCCTTGGTGGCATCTTGTCTCTTCTTAGGCAATTTATCAAAAACAAATCCTAGCTTCTCCTCCTCTAAGAGAATATCACCTTATACACTCACTTCTAGGTTTCTTAGTTTGTATCTAATACCAGAATGACGTAGAGAAACTACCCTTAAAGTCCAATCCCTGTAACTTATACACACTTGTCACAACCTCACATGTTTCTTTGTAACGCTTTTTTTTAGTTTTACTGATAGGAAGGACAATATAAGATTGATAACCATAAAATTTAGTAATTTTCTATTACCATCTATTGATTTCTATGTCTCCACAAGTTTTCTTGGTTCAAAACCACTCTTAGTTAACTTTTCTAGCCCTTGTCAGCTTTTAATTATGTCTTCCTAAGCCTAATTACACACAATCCTATTTTTACATACACCAATAATATGTATAGGTTTGAAACCTCATAAATATTTTATAATACCTTAATACCTAAAAAATTACAAATTTTGGTGGTATTTGATGGGTTAGAACTCTTGGAAATCAAAATTTGGTTTTGAAACCCTAAGTTAGGGTTTATTCACTCTGTACATACCTAAGAGGAGATATTTGAAAGTTTAAAGTTCCATAATGAGTTTCAAGTCACTGTGAAAGTTGGAATATATATGTACTCACCTTATACACCTTATAAAATCACCTCATATTTTCCTTGACACCTCTTCTACACATTTTCATAATGATCTATGATTGACCATGTACATGTACACTAACATCTACAAGATTGTAATGTCTTTTTTACAAATAAGTATGGAAATAATCAAATGAAATGCATAAAAAACCTTCATGGAATAAGAAAAAAACTTACCAATTCAAAAATATCATCATAAACTTATCTTTATTGTATCTTCCTTCACTGATCAATCATACACAGTCAACTTCTAATGGACACATACATGAAACATGGTCTATAAATACTTTTGTCTTCAAAATGTGGAATTATCTTCTTATTTTCTTGAAATTGATTGATTACCACCTTTAATTAAAAATATTACACCAAAAACAAAGCATTTTATATGTCCTACAACTGCTCTAACTATCTTTAGACCTTCCAACGGTCACTAAAAGGCTAGTTAAGCAATAAGAACATACCCCAAGTTGGAAATTTTGTACATATGTGAGTTAAGACCCATGTTATAGACTCATGGTGTCTCTAAGAGTTAATTAAAACATTTTTTTACATTGGAAAGTCTTTCCAAACATTCTTACAAGACCTAGACTAAGCAAAATAATTCAATTATTTAAAAACTTAGTTTTGGCGGGAAAGGCCAAATTTGAATTTTTGAATAGCTAGACCTAAAGATAACACCTTAAAATGAAAAATAAGAATGGTATAAGCATCTTGAGACCTACTAGACCATCATCGAACCAAAATTGAGTAGGTAAACCAAAATTTTAAATAAAACTAGCCTAGGAGTGATGCTCTTACATCAACAATGTAAATTCAATTGATAGGCCAATTCTAAGTTGAGATTATTGATGAAGATATTCATTATTTCTTTTTTGGGTATCAAGAAAGGGAACTGAATAATAAAGCTTCACCACCATTGAAATAATGATGCCAACATTTATCCATTATTTTGCTTAGCATTATATAAGTCTAAAAAACTAATCTCATACTCAATGTTGTAGGAGAAATGTTTCACAAATTTTTTAGTCAAATCCTTAAATGATGTGATGGAACTATTGGCATAGTGGATTGGACCCTATGAAATGAGGACCAAATATCTTCATCCATGCAACACAATGGAGACATCCCTCTTGCTGTGGGTTGCAAACATGAGGGATGAATCTCTAGATTAGGGGCTAACTCCCCTTGATGTACCTTAAGGCCTTATATTTCCTACTACTAACAATGGGGTGGGATGAAAAGGGAGAAAAATTACTGAAAATGGGACCTAAGCTAAGAGGTGATGCACCAAAACGATTGGTCTACTTAGCTTTGGCATACACTTTGAACCATGGACAATAAGCATACACTTCATTCAAATGAGAACCTTTCCTGCATTAGTGTTTCAACAGGGGGTCCTATGGAGATATAGGGAGGAAGAACTAACATAGGTGTTCTGAGACACACTGTTGCATAGCCTATTCACTTACTTATACTTTTTTAGACACTTCTTGTGACCTACAAAAGAAGAAAATCACTATGCACTAGATATGTTGGAATAAACTTATGAAAGCATGAAAAGAAAATGACTTAACACAAGATAAAACCAGGCATATGCAAAAGTGCGAGCTCAAATAGAGGTAAAATGTTCTTTTTGATTCAAGGTAAATTCCTTCAGGGCTTCACCATACAAGCTGAGAGATATTTTTTCAAATGTGAAGTTAAAAATATATAGAGAACTAGAAAAAGATAGCTAACAAATCAAGGAATGGAAACCCATGCTGAGTTAAACACTTTTGCAGAGACTAAAAGACCATGCTACTACAATATTCTTCAAACTGCATATGGGAGAGCCATGCTGTAGATGTCCAAGTCATTACCCCTACTAGTCTATGCCTAAAAAAGCATGGGATACTCTTTATAGCAACTGACAAAGCCATCCCCAAGTTGTTGTGGCTGGGCCATGCTCTCTTCAATGTTGGACACAACTAGCTGTGCATTAATGGTTAAACATGTAAACATGAGCTGTTCTCCTCTATAGTTCAAAAACCAATATATTTATTGGTTTTTGGTAGATATATTCTACCTAAATGTATTAACTCCTTCTTTTGAGTTGTCTATGCCACTTGTCTTCGTCTGAGTGGTCATTGATTCTATCCTTTGTCTTTGTCATTAGTTGGAACTATTCCTTATTTTATCTTTTCTATTTTGTCTTTGCCCATGTTTTGTCCCTTTCCTTCGACTTCTCATTTTCCTTGGCCTTTTCTTTGCTTGATATTTGTAGGTCTTTTCTACAAGTGGGATTTTATTTGACATGTCATTCAGACAAAATGTCTAAAAGAATTTAATCTTGGTTTGCCTTCTTCAGTTTTCATTCAAACAAAATATCTGAAGGAATTCCTTCGAACATTTTGTCTAAAGGAAAACTCCTTCCACTCGTCACTTTTTCTAAAGGGAAAGTACCCTTTAGGCTTCTTGTCTTTGCCCCTTTATTTCAACTAGCTGTCCTTCGTAAGGGTTTCTTTCATCCAAAAGTGCCCTTTGGGATTTTTGAAATGGTCTTCATCTTTCTCAAGGTGCCCTATACAAGGGCACTCTATGCCTCGAAATGCCCCTTCAAAAATTTTGATTTTGCCCTGCCACCGACCAAGGTGCCCTCTGTGAGGACACTTTGAGTCCAAAGTTGCCTTTCTAAAGAATTATAGAGGTCCCATTCACCGCCTAAGTGCCCTCTGTAAGGGCACATACCCTTTGACAATCCTATAAATGATTCTTTGAAAAAGTGAAGTCCTCTTTCTTTATCGGAGTGCCCTTCAGACTTTCTGCAATGACCCTTTGACTTTTCCACTTGGTCCATTTTACTAATGAAAATCCCTCCAAATTAATTCACTTGCCTTTCAAAGCATCCAAGACTATATTGGGTTCTTCTAGATTGTTAACTCATAAAGTTTTCTAGTCAAAGCACTTTGTAACCTTGATTCCTTCTTGATAGACCAATTTAGACTTCTTTCAAGCTTCTACTTTAGGTTTCATGTTGACTCTTACTTATAAGACAAATGAGTAAATCCATTTGAAAAAATTGATTTGGTCTAACAAGACCTAATCAGGGTTTGTAAGTGGCTTTACTTATGAATTTTTATAGGTATAAAGTGGTCTGTAAAACTTAGAATACACTACGGAGACCCAATCGAGTTTTGTCTAGCAACTTGACTTATGAAGTTTTTACAAGTGAAGTTATTTGGAAAACCTAATTTGGTCTGTCAAGACCAAATCAGGTTTTGCAAGTAACTTAGCTTATAAACCTTTCACAAGTAAATTCACCCGACAAACCCAAAATGCACTTGGAAAGTAAAAAAGGAAAACACTTGGTTTTTTAATGGGAAATGGTCTGATAGAGAACATTTTGCATAAGGCAGCTAAGGGATGAACTAGTCAAAACATAGATTGAATGACTCCTACAAAGAAAAAGGAGGGGGTGCCTAATTTTGGCTTGTAGGACCAAAAATTGGTCAACAGGAACCTTTGGGTATTTGCATGAAAAATTATAGAGTTGGTACACAAAGACTTATATGGAATAACCAAATCATGTAGGCATCACTTCAAAAGACTTAGTGGTATGACACAAATAATTACTTGACGTGTTGCCTAGGATCCCCATTTACTTTATACTTTTTGAATTTAAGAGGCTTGATGTGAGGAGGGAAAGGAACATGAAGGATATCCATATCTAGAGGGTAGGAGAAGAATTCTTAGAATTTGTATTTCTTGGCATGTGATCTTGTATCCATGTTTTAGATAGCCTCAATCATAGTGTGCCACTCATGTGTGAATGTGGTATCACACAAGGGATTAGATGTAGATGATGGTTTAGGTTTAGTCTTTTGTTGGGCCTGATGGGTATGTGATAAAGTAGTGTTGATAGGATTCTTAGGTGAGTGAGGCTTATGTGTATAAAAAACTAATTGAGAGATGAGGAAATTGACCTATTGGGTGATTTAATTTAAGTGGTCCAACATGGCTTGTTTGTAGTCTTCCTTAACTTGGTTCTTCAATATAGATTTCCCTTTGTTGACCTTGACTTAGTTAGTATTTACAGTCTAGGGTGAGGGCTTTTGTTTATCCATTTCTTATTCATCATCATATTCTTAGTCATAGAATTCATGGTTATCAACTTTGGGATTATAATTAGGAGTGGTGTCATGATGTGTAGGACTTCATATAAGGTTCTTCAAGTATTTTTAATCAAGGTTAGGTGGTAACTTGGTCCCCATATCAATAAAGTGTTTTAATAGTGCTTCTCAATTATCATGGATATATTTCTCAGATTGGGCTTTATTCTCATCATTATTCAAGAAATAATTTTGGGAGTCTTTTTCACCTCCTAGGGTATGCATGTCACTAAGATTGTCTTTATGATCCAAATGTTACTCACCCAAATTCCTGAAGATATCATCAATCTAGTTTGATGCATGTCTAATCTTTAATGTTTTTAAATAGGTGAAAGGTGCTATGTGGATGTATGTTTTGAATATGTGGATGATATATTATGTTTTCCTTTAGGTGAGTGATGATTATAATATATATGGGATATACCTTTGAGCAAATAGGTCTATAAGACTTTAAGCTAGTATGATTGAGTTGGGCTAATGATAGGGTATGTTATCAAGATATGATAGATTCAAACTGATAGAATGATAGGTTACTATAAAAATGATGATTATTATTAGGTTCAGATCAATAGAGTGATAGGATAACAACATGTGTTGAGTTCAAAGTATCAAGGTGGTAGGTGCTAGCAAGACAATGATGGGTGTTGAATTAAAAATAATAGAGGATAAGATGATAATATTTTATTAGTAAATCAAGGACTAGATCAAGGTAATAACAATTTTTCTCAAGCTAGATATAGATGGGTTACAAGTGTGTTTTAACTTGATTATAAGGTCGACTGGGATATAGATGGTTTGGATTGTGTTAAGAGGGATGACTAGGTCTTAGATGGGTTTGACTAGGTTAAGAGGGAAATGACTTGATGTTTAGGCAAGTTATGAGTAAGATGAGAGATAAGGTTAAATGAGATGATGAGTAAGGTAAGCTATGAGTATTATATGGGTGATAGGACAAGATGAGTATTGTTGAGAAAATATTGGACAAGGGATATAAGTTTGACCAATGGTTTTGGAGTCTTAATTAGGAAATTAGTTTGTGTGTAGGTCTTTAAGGTTGACAAACAATACTGACCTCAACAACATGTAAACAAAAGTAATCAATCCATAGACCTATAAATAGTGACTAAAATGAGAGTGAAACTTGACACTTAACCCATTGAATGACTCATGATGATAGGTGACTATATTGGTCTCCCAACCCTCTCTCACCATTTATGTCTGGTGAGTGATCTCTAGGAATGTTTTTTTCCCTACCCTGGATGCCTATTATGATCGAAGGGTCTTATTCTAGGTTAAATAAGATTTTCAAGGGAGTCCCCTAAAAACCTTATGGTATGTGGGGCTTGATTCTATGTAGGGTGCTATTTTATGCTTGAGTATTAGAGTGTTACCTGCTCACCCCATGAAATCCTATATGGGGAATTCTACTTAGCTTAGTGATAACTATCCCTGATATTTATACTCCACCAAAACATGGAGTGTGGTCTTGTGCATGGTGATGAAATCCACATCACAATCCATTTAATATTAATCAAAGTGTGTGGGTGTTAATTCCACATCACATTTCCCCTAGAAAAGAAAAAATATGGAGGTTTATCGATGATTTTTGATCCCCAAGGATCGCCCTATAGGTGCAAGGGGAGAGCATACATCATTGTAGCCCTAGGTAACAAATAGAAATTAAAAATATATGCTAGAATAATTAAAATACACTCAAATAAGCAATTTTATTAACCCCTATTATGATTAAGAAAGTATATCAAAATGGTTTCAAAGTGTCAAATCTTTGACAAATAATATGCAAAACACATTGTTAGTAGTTTTTAAATTGGTTCTTCAGGGGTAAATTATAAAAATGGTTAGATCAAGCACAAATTTTCATACATTTTAAAGTGACTTATATAGTCAACAAGGTCACTTCTATGTAGAACATGCGAAAATAAGACAAATGTTAGTTTTGACAAAATTTCTACTATAATTGACAAAGCTATTAGTCTAATCACTAAGGCTGTTAATTATAAAAGAAAAAAGTAGTGAATTTTTAAAAACTATAAATGGATATTTTTGAGAAGTTCATTGGTCACTTCAACAAGCTTTCCAGCCCTCTTAACAAATTTTGAAGACAAGGTCGCTACTCCACAATAGCAAATTTTTAAGAGTTGCACATAGACCAAAACATAATATAAATAGAAACCAAAAATAGAAACAAGTTAAAGATAACCTAAAAATGGATTAAGTATAAATCAGAAACAAAGTGACATAGTTTTAAGACAAAATACAAAGTCATTATTGAAAGAAACAAAGTTGATGATGAGGTTAACAAAGCCATTAATTTCAAAGGTAAGGTCACTACTCCATATTAATGGATTTATAAGACCTAAAAACATACTAGAGACATCACTAAGAAGTCAATATTATAATTAACAAAATCACTACTATGGGTGATAAAGCCACTGATTACAAAATAAGGCTAGTAATGACTTTGCAACTCTATTCCCAAAAAAGAGTTATATGCACAAATTCACTACTGCTGTTAACAAAGTCATTATTAATATTGATAAAGTTACTTATTAAGAAAAATGATATTGTCGGCTTTGTTATAAGTAAAAAATTCAAAAATTATGTGGATAACTAGTAGTCAATGGCAGTGGTTAGGACAAGGTCACGACTGACATGGTGGAAGCTACATTTGCAAAGTCACTCATATGCAGACCAAAGACATTAGTACCCTATAAATGTAAATTCATGGAAATTTTGATATCTTTAGCCATCAAATATCCTTCAAATAGTCCTATAAGCTCAATCACTCATAGCATAATCTTAGAAACATGAAATCAAAGGAGGAATCCCATTATGGTCACCATTATATATTAAGTAAATTTTAGAAATAGATATTCAAATGCAAAATGACAATTTTAGCATGCCAAATTACCTAAAATCTAATTCCAAACTCACACTAAACACCTGATTGGGCAATGTAGGTAAAGAGAATGCAAATAACAATTGAAATAAAACATTTATACCTCAATTTTACAAGCAATGTACCTCCAAATATAAACAATGTGCCCCAATTTGATAGAAGATAATTTCTCTTAATAGTTGGAATCCTTGATTTCTTGGATAGCTCAAGACTTGCAATAATGGTCGTTGATAATGGATGCTTGAAGATAAGTTGACAACATGTAATTTCATAAATTATTATTTCATGGTTTGTGGATAGAGGAATGTGGTTATATAGAGGGTGATGGATGGAATAAAGGGCCAGATTTGATCCAAGGACGATTCAAATTAATGGTGGAAAATATTAAGAGGAATTAAAATTTCTTAGGAAGGTGAAATGCATTAATATCTAAGGAATTAAAAATTCTTTCAAAAATCTTAGAATAGGTTGTATGGGGATCTAAGAGAGTATTAGAGGGTTCTACATATGTTTAGACTAGTTAATGAAGGTTAGGTAAAAGATTAACAACAAGATTTGTAGGAGTTGGTGGAGGTAGGTGGATTTGGAATTTAAAATTCCAAAATGATGAAATGGAATATTAGTGAGTTAATGAGGGTGTAATAAGGGGATTAATTGACATTTAGGAAATGTATACACATAATATTTTCAAAATTTTATCAATTACTTATGCTATTTATCTTGCAGGAACCTGTCAAGTCTCAATCTCTCTGAGTGCATGCCTTAAGGGGTGCACCAAGAAAGGGGTGGGCAGACTATTGATGCTTCTCAAGATTGTTGTCCCTTTTACCACTTGTTATCTACACACTTATATCCTGAAAACCATTCCCCTAATCTCGTTCTTCTCTTTTGCACACTCCTTTAGTCATTTACCACCTTCAGTACCCCTTTTCCTAACTAAAAACCTCTTTTGGTAGTTTACATGACTAGGTCAACTAGGTTGACCTTGTACTCTTATTGGTAAAACTCATTTAGGTTCTAGGTTGGTTCTTGGTCATCCTAGCCCACGACCTAGTAAGTTTTTATCAGTAATGATACTAGGTCGACTGGGTCAACCTTGTCAACCAAAACTTTTGGAAGGGTTTAGGGCCTAAATATGCCTATATACACACAATCATTTCACCATTATTTAGAGAAGAGAAACATAAATGAGATATATTGCACATCTACTTATCCACCATTCTACTTGAGGAGAAAGCTTAGGGTTTCATAATTTCTTTGGAGATATAGATCTTATCTTGTGGAGAAGTTTTTTATATACATTGATAGGTAATGTAGCCTAGAGCTGATTTATCCTTGTCATCCTTACATACCAGAATAACCTATTACAAAACACCTTGGCCAAGGGAAAGATTAAGGCTCGATGGGTTCATCTTCAAAGGTAAGTATTCCTAACTTTGTTCTTCCTTTGTAAGAGTAGATAAATATGCATTTGTACTTCTCTTCCATGCATTAGGATTTCATATACATTGACATGAGCATATGTCTTCTATGCATGTTTAATTTTTTTTATTACCCCTCACTTTGTTCCACAAGCATTGGTGAGCACCAGATTATAATTTTTATTTACTTGTTATTAGTTTAATGAATATGAAAACATATGACTTAATTAGGGTTATTCTGTGGTTTTACTTGACTGGAGGCTTTGGATCCCTCCTTAGTGATATTATTGTGATAAGAGATCCCCTAATTTGGTCTAACAGATCCATATTGGTCATGTTCCTGATTATATAATGTATTCCCAGTCAGAAGTGTAAGTAAGATCTATCTTCTCTGAGTAATTTATGGATTTGATTATTTATGATTACATACATTCTGGTGAACCTGATGTGAATCCAACCCTTGCAGGTTTTATTTCACATTTTTCATTTATATCATTTTTTAAAATATATTTGTAATACTAAGTCGACAGGGTCGATATAGTTTCTAACTTTTGTTTGCAGGTTTAACACACATTTACATAAAAAATAACTCTATTCTTTCTATACATATCTTCATCAAATACAGGTTACTAGATTGAACAAGTTGACACAATACTCTTATTAAACTCCAAAATAACAAACTAGGTTACATAGGTTAAATTAGCATTCTAGACAGCTTCCAAATAATAAACTATGTTGACTAGGTTAATATAATCATCTTAACAGGTTTTCGTAAATAGGGAATTATAGAACCAGGTTGACCCAGTTGACACTATTGACAGAAATTGAAAGCAACATTCAAGGCACTTCAATATAAATCTCACAGTCCTCAACATCTTCCAACCCACCAAATTTCCTTTCTCTCTTTCTCTTTCCATTTAGTCTTTTCTTATAGTTCTATTTTGCAAAGTTTGTAGTCTTTGAAATTAAAATCATACAAAAAACTAGGTCAACTTGATTTACCTAGTTGTATATCTATCTTCTATTTTAAATACTAAGTCAACTTGGTCAAATTCATTCTTTAAGATTCTTGTTTCTACAGTATAGTAGCAACATTATCAACTCTATTTTGTAATGTTTTCATATACTGTCATTTGAACTGACTCTGTACTATGTTTAAAATTTGGAATTGACAACTATATGTTAGCAATTGATTCACACTTTCACTTTGAATTATTTATATGGTTAGAAAAAGATCACATAGTTTAATTAGGTGGTTTTTCAATATACCATTTAATTGCACTATTTTGATCTTTCTTGCACACACTACCAAATCACATAACTTCAAAATGCATTTAAACATTTGTCTACCCAAGGCCCACCTACTTAAATTTCATCACTAAGGGGGAAGCTGACTTGGTTTTTTGCCCAAGTATAAACACTTGGTTAATGGTATATATTGGCAAAGCACCTGACAACCTTATTGCTATAGGATTGTGAAATGAGTGGGTAGGCCCCACTAAAAAGGCAATACCATTGCCAACATAGATCCATTTCAGCCTAAATGTCTTAAAACCATCCATAGATTGCTTTCAAGTTCTCTACTTTTAACCAACTTTCCCATCACACTTAAAATAACACTTTATAATAATCTAACAACATTCAAGATGACCACATAGTTAGTATTTACTTTTCAATTGACTGCTTGCTCTTTGATCATTATAAGTTGTATTGAAAAAGCTTGCATTAGCCAACATTGGTGCAAGGTTTGTGTTGTGTGCCTCAACTAGGATTATTGTCATTGACCTAATTACTTGTGTGTTTAATTTTATTTCTTGCTTTAAAGTACATTATAAATTTTTTCCCTATTTCCAATACACCATCATTATGTTCAACACAATCTCTTATAGACTATATGTTTCCCCTCCCTATAGTATTGAGTCAACTTGGTCACCCAAAGCTCAGTTTCTTCCTCTCAGGTTATAGTACTAAGTTGACCTAGTTGACTTTGTATCCTTATTAAATTGTCTTATATCTCAAGTTATAGTACTAGGTCAACCCAATCAACTTTATACTCTTATATGTCCCTTCCTATCTCCTTGATTTTTGCATCAACTTTGCCTTACCTAATATCTCTCCTTAATCATGAACTCCATGTTTGAAGAGAACATCAAGTTAAATTTAATGGATATGATGAGTCTTACCAATCCTAATAGGTTCTCCCACAAGTAGTTTGTGGCTCTTATCCTATATGAAAGTAATGTTCATATAACCACTCACACTATAAACTGTGGGACCCCTCCTCATTATTCTTCACTTTGTAATCCTCTTTTCTCACTTGAAGATCAACTAGAATTAGAGTATACACCAAAAATTCTCTTCTTCATCAATGACTTTCCTCAACATTGAGGAAGGATCCTTCTAATATCTACCATCTCATGATAAGTGGTCATGCTGAGGAGACTCATTCACATTCTCCCACATTCTCACATGGATTTGGGGATACTAGCTTCTTTCCTTCCCATCCTCTTCCCTCTATTTTGACCCCTTCTCATACCATGACTTATTCCTCTTTGATTTCCTCTACCTTCATACCTAGTATCTCTACTAACATGGCAAGTTTTACATTTATTGGGCCACTTCTAAGATCCATTCTTATCAATTCTTCCACTAGTGCATCATTTACTACCCATGGTAATCATGCATCTAGTGCTATCCTTCTCATCCCTCTACTAGTCCATATTTTGCCACACAAGCAAATTATTCCACTAGTGCCTCATTTACTAACAATTCTTCTCAAGCTCCTACTAACACTCATAGTGGTACCCAATCCACTACTACTAATTCAAATACTTCTAACCATGCCAGTAATGCAACTCAAACCCATCAACTCCTATTACGAACTCTTAATGAAATGAATTCTTTTCAAGGTAACAATGCAAATCAAATGATGCAAATGTAAAATCATTGTATCCATCTTCAAACCCACCCTTAATAGAGGCCATGGGGCATTTATAATTAAAATGTCCCCCCACCTCTTCTTTGGGATTCCCATCATAATATTATCCCTCAACCTCCTCTCATAAATAAAACAATCAAGCATCTTAAAAATGAACCTGTTACATCTCAAATTACTAATATCAATATAGGAGGTATCACCCCTACCATTTCCTACAATGGATCAACTGATCTTTCTCTTCATTTAAAAACATTTGGAAATATATATAAAGACTGGGTCAAATTAAATACCTTTTTTGATACCAATATATTAACCAAAACTCTCAAGGGTGATTCTTTAGATTGGTATAACCAACTCAAATCTCATTATATTACTAGATTAGAAGATTTAGTCAATGCTCTAGTCTAACAGTTCCAAACTAGTGATCTCCTTGAGAATACCTTGGCCCATTTTATCAATTATAAGCAACTTGAAACTGTAACCACCCAAGCTTTTGTTAAATTATGGAAGACCTTATCTAAAAAATGTGAATGTAATATGGTAGATGATAACCTTTTCCATCTATTTACCAATGCTCTTTTTCCCAAGTTGCAATATAGGGTCTGGACTCTCTCTCCATGTATTTTGAAGGAGGATATTTACCAAGCTAAGCATCAATATTTCTTTATTCATCAATTCAAGCCATCATAACCTTCTATGGGTACTCACATGTTACTCAAGAATAAGAATTTTCATACTATTAATTATGGTGTCATTGATTCTTATGGCACCATCCACACTATTTAAGATGTTATTCCTAACCAAACTTCAGAACAAGCTTCCTTGCCTAACCATATCACTATTCCTCATTTATCTTATAACATCAATGTTCACAAACCTTTATCCTTAGTAGAATTACAAAATCATCTACCAAAGTTTATACCATGAGAACTTGATCCCACTCGTCCCATGAAATCTTGGTATGACCCCAATAAATTTTGCTGGTTTCACGCTAGTTGGGGTCACTATCATGAGACTTGTAGTCAAATTCATAATTTGGCTATGGATTTCCTTCTTGGTCCTAATTTTGACCATGATTATATCATTCATCAACACTAACAAGCCTATGACATTGCTTTCAAAGCCCATGAAACACAAACTAAATCTCAAGCTTTGAATCAGGCTAATGCTCATTTGGCCATCTATAAAGATCCTCTTCCAAATCACCAAGATAACCAAGACAAGTCCAAACATTATACCAATAATGTGGATAGTCTTCTTGACTGAACTCCTAAAGGGAATGTGGTTGATATTACTAATATGTGAAGAGTGGTTGCTGTTATTGATCATTAACCCATCGACACACCTCCATTGTGTCGCACATTTCATGTTATCTAAGACTCTTCTCCAACTCACTTAATCAAGTTGAGGCAAGAAGAATTTATATATTTTGATGAACAAATTTCAACCCCTCACTTGGATAACACTTTTCATACTATTTATACCATCCCTTCTTCTTTTTTACCTATCACCAATGATACTCAAGCTTCTTTCAACATTTATTCTCAAACCAAACTTGCATAAATTGCTCCATGTTCTCAACACAATCTACAAACTTATCCTCTAATTAAACCTTTTTCCTCCTATCATCATAGATTCACATGTACTTAAGATCCTCCTCTTGAGGACCTCCTTCATCACTATGCACCTCTTTCTAACAATCTTCTTATGGGTTATGATGAGTGGGATCCTATCACAAAACTCACTAATTTCCCATCTCAAATCCCATTTATTGAACTTACGTGGACCTCTCCATGTTATTTTAACTATATTATGAAGCTTTTATTTGAAATAAAAATCCCTCATCTTCCCCTAGCAAGATGCAAAGCGACCTTATCCATATCAGAAGATAACTTTTTACAATAGTGTAAAGAGATGCCCATACCTATTGAAGAAATAATGGACACTTATATTTCCCTCAAATTCCCCATTGCTTCTATGATCCATAATGAGATTCTACTTTATGTGAATGATCCTTCTCTATTTATCAGTGTTCAAATTGGTGATTTCCAAGTCAAGCGTGCCTTGATTAATGAGGGTTCCATCACCTGTGTTGCCTCTCTCAATTTTATCAAAACCCTTAGATATTCTGAATGTAATATTAAATCCACATGTCAAGTCTATGACCAAATGAAAATGCCTCATTTAGGTTGTTTGTGGTTACCTATTACCATCCCACCTATCATCATTCACGTAAATATGATGATCTTCAACTTTCCTCTATCTTACAACATTTTGTAATAGTGTAAAGAGATGTCCATACATGTTGATGAAACCTTTCTTGCTTGCCAATGCATCAAATTTACTCATAATGGATCCATATACAAGATTCAAGGTGAAACTAACCCTTATAAATTTGAATAGTTCTAAGACTGAGGTATCTTCAAGATTTCTACCCTTAAACCCTTGCCAAGCATTCTATTTCATGAATCTCAATGGTTTAAATTTCCTATCAATTCCACCCAAGGTTACAATGGTCACCCAAGACTCATTAGGAATATACCCCCTAACCTCCTAGGTTTTGATGATGATGATGATGATGATGATGATATTGATGAAATAAATCTCAAGATTAAAACTTTTGATCTCTCACCTCATCTCATCTCTTAGCTTCCTGCGTCTTTACAACTTCATTATCATTAACCACCTTGTGATGATATCCTCATTGTCTTAATTAAGACTTGACATTCCATTTATCACACCACATCAAATTAAAAGGTCATCTTGACCTATATAATTAATCTTCATACACTTGATTATGATGATGGTTACACCTTAGATGATCTATTCTTAGGAGATCTTATTCAAGACCAGACGTTGAGATTATTTATTATCATTCCTCTTTGATTCAGTATTTTAATATATCTTTCCATATTCCATCTTATATCATTCCTAATTTTATAATTTTTCCTCTTGATCATAGGGTAGAGATGGTGCGCACACCTCCAATTTTTGAATAACCTCGTAAGAGTATGCTTATGGATCATACTATGATTGGTCCCTATCACTTTTATAGATACCATGACCCCTTTAGCTTACTTATCCCTGAAATACATTTGAATATCCTTTAGCCTTATGTAAAACCTTCCCCTTCCTTAGTAGAGCCTAGTTTGAATCCCATTCCCACTCCCTCTATAGCTGAGTCTTCTTATTTTTAACCCTATTTCTCCTCCAATTGAACTTTGTCTAGTCTCTCTGTCAATCCCACTTTCTTTTGGTGATAGTTTGCTCCCTTTACCATAGTTGGCTCCTTTGACCACCAAATGGGCTGATCAAATTTATTATGACATTCATAAAGTTGATGGTCACTAGACTAGAGATTTTTACCTATACCAAGCTTGCTCAGTTTATGTTTCATGTCCTTTTGTGATTACACCTACCAAGACTACTCATAGGTGTATCTGTTGCTTCCATGACACATATAACCATTCATCCATGTATTATTGCATGTTATGATAATATATCAACACCTTGCATCCCACCACTCCTCATCCCTCAGAAAAGGCTATACCTCCCCCAAAATTATTATCTAAGTATCTTCCTAAGTTGAAGAGGTATATTGTCTTTGGCACCAATGTGGCACACATCACACTGATCATTGTCATATCCTTTAGTAGCATCTCAAGGATTACCTCCTAACCATTCTTGTAGCTTATACCCTTCCTCCCATAAGTCATTTTCATAAGAAGCCTCCTCCTTCTTCCCACATGGTTCCACATCTTATGGTTCCATCTCCTCTTATGGTCCCTTCCTCACTTGTGGACCTTCCCTCACTTGTGGATCCTTCTCCACCCGTGAGTCCCTCACCAGTGGCACCTTCCCCACTGATGACCACTTTATCTCTTGTGGAAACCACTCCCATGCATTTTCTTGATCATCCCATACAAAATAGCCCTCATTAGCATGATACTTCAAGCCTTCCTACATTTTATATTAAGGCAATTCAATGTGAAGTATTTTCTCTACTTTCTTTGAAGATCGATGAAACTTTAGATGAAGTCCAAGTTCAACTTCATAGAGACTTATTAGATGTTATGGATAATGTGTGTTGAAAAATATATCAATACTTATGAACACATGCATGGTATTCTTACATTTTCATTTGAATTGG
Organism: Torreya grandis; assembly: GCA_037957365.1. Lineage (NCBI taxonomy): Eukaryota > Viridiplantae > Streptophyta > Pinopsida > Cupressales > Taxaceae > Torreya > Torreya grandis. Next base: position 1,068,803 of record JARHVA010000484.1, read on the forward strand.
ACGTGTGCTTCAACTTTACATTTATCTATTTTATATCATTTGACATTGTGTCAAATTTTTATCTATCTTACATGATACTTTTATTTTACATTAAAAATTGCTTATTATGTCATTATGTTCTCTTATGGATTCTTTCTCATAATTACATTTTTTTTTTATCGATTTTATTTTATTATGACTCCCTTGTTCTTTTTCATGATAATTTGTTATCTTTTTTCTATAAACATGGATAATTATTATTGTGACTTGGTTATATAAACCCTGATCCCTTTAGTCATTCTTTCTTTACCATGTGATCAATTAGCAAATAATTCATATCATTATAATCACCTTTTACCTATTCACTTTGGATATCCTTTTATTCCCCTTTATTCCCTTTTCTAAACTAAGCATACACATGGTTGAGACTTGAGATAACATGCTAGTTCATCATTAAGCCCAAGTGTTCTAGTCAGTGTTGTCTTTGGGCACTTAGCTTCCTTTAGCCAAAGCCTAAAGCTCATTCATGTGTATCACTCTATCTCTCATTATTGGTCATTCCAAGTTCATATGGAGGAGGAATCTTACAATCCATAAAACATTCAAAATCCAAATCATTTAACAAAAGGAAATGATCTAAAAGGCAACATTCAAAATTCTCAAAAGTCAAATCACACTAAAATATGTGATTCTAAGTACATATCCATTTTATAATCAAAGATCAAACTCTACAGTTGGCCTCATGATAGAGCCAAGGTCCATTGGGGTGTGGTAGGCCAGTAAATTAGAAAAGGAGAATATATATATATTTTTTAGTGCTACCTAATTTCTCACTTAAGACCCAATCTTCACAGTAGACTGATGGCTCTTTAAGGGGTCCGAAATAATAGGGATCATGTTGTGGGAAGGTAGGTCCATTTTACTTTTCTTTTTCAAAACTACTCACATGAATTGATCTTAGTATCACACTAGTTTGCCTACACAACTTTGTGTCTATAATGAACATGTATCCTCTATATATTAATGGTCACTAATCACTTAGTGTCTTCTCATATCCTTACTATTATTCTTGTCTCCTAAGGTCTTCTCATAAGATGCCTACATTATGATTCTTACATTACCTTTCTTATACATACAATCCTAATATTTTCCCTTGAGAAATATTATTTTGTTCACTGATTACTCCCCTAGGGATTTTATTTGTGAGTTGTATTTTAAGACCATGGATAGGAATTGACCTTCCTCATAAATTACCAAATTTTCACACTATCATTCCAAACATCCATTCTTACCACATTTTCACATTATTCCCACCTCATTGGTGTTCCCTTTGTGAGTTGTAGTGTAAGACCATGTATAGGACCTGGCCTTCCTCACAAAATTTTCCAATATCCAAGTCACAACAAAATTACATGTGTCAAATATGAGATAAGATGTGATTGATTATGAGTTACACATCATTGACATGGTTTCCATCTTGATTTAGTATATTTTATGCTTAATTAATTAATATTTCACTTTTATCTTCTTATTTTGTGATTGCATGTAAGAATCCAACCATTTTTTTGAAAGTTTTTTTCACTTCTCAACTTGAATTAGTATTATTAATTTTAAACCATTTTACCAATTTTGTTTCTCTTTTATACTTCCCAACATGATTTAGTATGATTAATTGACTTAATTGATTTATTTTTATACCATCACTCTTTCACATGATTTTCATTTTATTACATTATTTTCATACTTCCCAATGTGACTTAGTGTGATTTTACTTGTTTTAATGTGGTGTAAATATTTTTTATGGTTTAAAAACAAAATTTTTGCCCTCTTGTTTACCACTCTTTGGTTTCTTATACTTAATCATATTTTTTATTACACATTTCCCAACATGAAATAGTGTGTAGTACATTTATTTTTGATTAATTATACTTTACCATATCCTTTATCACCTATTTTTTTTAACCATGCATGTGTCCTACATAATGCTAGAAAAGAAAACACAACACATATATTTCCTATAGCATATACAACAACAACAAAAATACATGTGCTAGAAAGAAATATATCCATGCATCCACAACCATAACCATACTATAAACACATAAGATCAACATCCAACTGTCAAAACCTGATTTTCAACCTACTAGGTCGACTGGGTTGACCTAGTTATTTCAAACTACTGACTCTTTGACCCACTTATAATAAATGCCTTTGGCACTTATTACTTTGATTCCTTTCAAACCCAGTTCCTTATTTGACCTCTAGTTCCCTTAGCCACTTCTTAGGGATAATTCTAGTTTCTATAATTAATCTAATTTATAAATTTCTATAAAATACTCAAAATAAATATGAAATTCTCAGTTGCCTACCTGTGCTACACCTGCTACAACCATTAGGTGTCCTCCTTGTCTCATCTATAATCTCCTCTCCATATTGGCTCTCTAGGATTTTTCTAGGTCACTCAGAGCTCTATTTTTCTCTCAAAATATTCAAATAATAGCAAATGAATTTTTTTTCACCCTATTTAAAGTTACTATTCACAATTATTTACCTTTCAAATATTTACCATCATATTCCTTATTTTGATCATATCTTTGTTTTTACTAACTCATTTTTCAAATTGTAAAAAGTTCTAAAATATTGACGTCATATATAATCTTTTACAATGCTATATGCCTACATTGTAAAAATTTCAATTTTTTACTCTTTTTTGCATTAATCTCTATAGGTTTTCCTGATGTTCTTCACATTGGACACCTTTACATCTCTCACATATCTTTCTTTATCTACAACACTAATGTAATTAAGGGTATGTGTTTTAAAATTCTATCCTTTCATTTATCTTATTTTCTCTTTATGGCATTTTATTTAGCATCAGTGTTATGTGTCATCATGTTTTATTCCCTAAGCACCATTCCATGTTACACTTACATGACACGTGATAAAATTCAAGAGGGGCATATATACACACATAATATTTTCAAACTTTTATCAATTATTGATGCTCTTTATTTTGGAGGAACCCATCAAGTCTCAATCTCTCTAAGTGCATGTCTTAAGGGGTGTAGTAATAAAGGGGTGGGTAGACCATTGGTGCTTCAAATTATTATTGTCCCTTTTACCACTTGTTATCTAAACACTTATCTCCTAAAAACCATTCCTCTAAGCTTGTCATTCTCTCTTGCATACTCCTCCAATCATTTAACACCTTCAGTACCACTTTTCCTAAACTAAAACCCTTTTTGATAATTTATATGACTAGGTCAACTAGGTGAACCTTGTAATCTTATTGGCAAAACTTATTTAGGGTCTGGGTCAGCTCTTGGCTGACCTAACCCATGACCTAGTGAGTTTTTGTCAATAATGATACTAGGTCGACTGGGTTGACCCTATCGACCAAAACTTTTAGAAGGGTTTAGGGTTAAATACACCTATATATAAAAAATCATTTCACTATTATTTAGAGAAGAAAAGATAAGTAAGAGTTATTACACATCTGATTATCCACCATTCTATTTGAGGAATAAGCTTAGGGTTTTATACTTTATTTAGAGATATGGATTTTGTCTTGTGGAGAAGTATTTTGGAAGTATTGATAGGTTGTGTAGCTTAGATATAATTTATCCTTGTCATCCTTACATACCACAACAACCTCTTATGAAGTACCTTAGCCAAGGGAGAGATTGAGGCTCGACGGGTTCATTTTCAAAGGTAAGTATTTCTAACTTTGTTCCTTATTTATAAGAGTAGATAGATAAATATTTGCACTTCTTTTCCATGCATTAGGATTCCATATACAATTACATGAGTATATGTTTTATATGCATGTTTACTTTTGTTTTTTATTACCCTCCACTTTGTGCCATAAGAATTGGTGAGCATTAGATTAGAATTTTTGCTTTAATTGTTATTAGTTTAGTGAATATGAAAACATAGGACTTAATTAGGGTTATTACATGGTTTTACTTGATTGGAGGCTTTGGAACCCTCTCTAGTGATATTATTGTGATAAAAAATCCCCAAATCAGGTTTAGCAGATCCATATTGGTCATGTTCTTAATTATCTAATGTATCCCTAATCAAAAGTGTAAGTAAGATCTATCTTCTCTAAGATAGGATTAATTTGTGGATTCAATGCATTTTTGATTGCATATAGGAATGGCTAAAGTTAGTGAATGGATGTATAATGTAGGAAATGTTAGATTAATGACTAGGATAGGTTAGCAACATGATATTATGATGGATTATGAATTAACTAATATGATTAATAGATGAAGTTAACATGATATTATATGTGATGAAGAATCATGAATATTCTACTATATATAGTGACCTAAATAAAATAACATTTTTTTCTATCAAAATTCATAATAGAAGATCCAACATCAAAAAGAGAATGGATATTTCACAAACTTAATGGTATGAACCTTTTCTCAAGTGGTTGTTCTCACACATAACACCCTTGTTACTAATTTCACTCTTTAAATCTCTAAGTATTGAGTAACATTATGCTCAAAAATTAAATAGATGTATTTAGTTTCAACAACTCCAAATATTATATTAATATATATATATATATATATATATATATATATATATATATATATATATATAAATTAATATAATATTTGGAGTTGTTGAAACTAAATACATCTATTTAATTTTTGAGCATAATGTTACTCAATACTTAGATATTTAAAGAGTGAAATTAGTAACAAGGGTGTTATGTGTGAGAAAAACCACTTGAGAAAAGGTTCATACCATTAAGTTTGTGAAATATCCATTCTCTTTTTGATGTTGGATCTTCTACTATGAATTTTGATAGAAAAAATTGTTATTTTATTATATATATATATATATATAGAGAGAGAGAGAGAGAGAGAGAGAGAGAGAGATGTGTGTGTTTTAAAAATATGCCCACAACTAATGAAGACATACATGGGGTTTAATTTTTAGTGTGTTATTTCATCTATATGAATACCAAATTTAATGGGGAGTTACTTTGTGTGACTCGACTTGAATGTGTAATTCAATAGACATAGATCACTTTTTTCTTGCCTAATAAGCATTGGAACCATAACCCTTTCAATTATTTTGAGACAAATTGTAAAAAAATATCATAATATATATAAATATGGACTTGAGTCCATAATAAAAAAGCAAATTTTGAATAAATTTATATCAATTAAAAATTTTAAAATTTAATTTTTGTATTTTTCACAAGTAATTATATTGTTGCTTTTTTTATTTTTCATAAGTTGTCATTGAGGGTCCCTAAACACTACTAATAGAGGCACACCTATGATAAAGGGATAATTATTTGACTATTATTGGCACTATTAAGAGTGAAAATTAATGATTTGGGATATGGTGATACTCTACTTAGGATTATAGTGTGTTCTTGCATAGACTAGGAATATTTTGAATATGTGTATTTAAAAACTAGGTTAGAAAAGATAATATGTGGAATGATGGATAAGGGAAAGTGTGTACAAGAGTAAAAAGTGTACATCAATGTCCAAGTATGTAAGATTAGGCCAAAGTTGATGTTTCTAGGTGTCTAATACCAAATTTAAGTGTATAAAAATGCCCCCTTTTAGTCTAGCATTAGAAATGTTAGATAAAAATGATAAAGAAAAAAATAAGCACATGTGATTAAATACACATGGTGTCGATAAGTATACCATAAATTTCACACTTACTCCATGCAAACTATATAATAAAAATGTATAAATCAATATCCACTCATGATAATTTTTTTTGAAATAATTTAGATCATTGAATTATCTAAAATTGAAAATTCAAGGAATGAATATACCTGAGGTATGCAAACTAAGCTACCACTTGTATAACTCATTTAAATGATTACATGGGGTGATTACACACCAAGGAGATGCAACTACTAAAAACATGATTTAAGAAATATAAATGTCTCATCCCCCATTGGAGATAGAGAATTTCTAGTGTAGCCACTTGAATTCTACCACATTTAATGTTGTAATTAACTTTACTAAATATTGACATACTAACCCAACCATCGTTATAATTTTTAATTATTTCTTAAGGTCTACTAAAATCATTTCCCCCCCTTTTTCAAATAATTAATAAATCAATATTAATTAATTCATCATGTATACATAATTACATAAAATTAATTAAAAATCTAGAATTTTCAAGCCATCAAACATATTCTATACTTCTTTCAATAAAGTGTTGAGTCATCCAACCATCTCCTTAACTTCCTCAACCAATTATTGAGTTATCATTAAAATTTTTAACTATCTTGATGAGTCATCCAACTACTTTGACTCATTCAAGAGAAACTTTCAACGACCAGCTTTCTCTCTTTCTCTCAAACACATGAGGAATTGGTCTCTTCCCCTTGGATGAGGATTCAAATTTAACTATCTAAAATTAACACAATCAAGTAAATTTATATTTATCCCAACAACCCATCTTCTCATTCAAAAATATATAAACTAAAGTGTCATCCTCTATTTTCAACAATCATCATCAAGTTATCGAATTGATATCGAAATCCCCTTGTGCAACCATAAGAAAGTCATGAAATTATATCCATATGTTGTTGTAATTTGCTTTGCCTTGGAGAATATATTGAGCATCCACATATCACATTATGAGAGCAAATTGATGTTCATGAATGGAGAAGGTGATTTAATTTGTTGGTAAGATGGTATATTGTAAGTATGTTTACCTTATTTCATTTGATTGAATATCTCTAATTAAGATTTTAGATTATTATTTAAAATAGGAAGTTAATTATTTATTTGATTTCCTAGATTGCATAGGTTCTAAACTTATAGCTATCACAACTAGAATTTGAGGACAATAAAAGCTACTCTAAATATCATCATAATTTTTTTTGTAGAACCCCAAACCTATGTTTGTATTTAAATGTGAAACCTTAAAATAGGTTTGTATGTAAATTGAAACTCTAAATCAACCATTACAGATGGATTTTAGATCTAAAGTTCTTACATAGTACTAGTTCCCCATTTATACACAACATATAAATAGAAAGGTGTTTGCATAAACAATTCATGTCCCAAATTTAATCCATATGTACCTTAAAATAATATAGAATGCCATCCTATATTTTTAATAGTATCATAAAATGCCTATCAATATGTCTCAAAATATCATATAATGTTTCAACTATTCCTCATAATTTTGTAGAATACCCTACAAATGCCTCAATCTACTTAATCTATCCCATTTGAATCATATGTTCTGACCCAAAATATGAAACATTTATTTTTTATGGCCTCAATATCTAAGACAAGCCCATTATATGCCCTAATTTTCATATGATGGATGAAGCTTACAAATCAGTCATATCAAAATAAAAAATTATGTGCGTCATGTTATATAAAAAAATAATATCGTAAAATGTGTACACACACGATAATATATGTCATCATATAAACATATGATCATTAAAGTACATATGAAAAATGTAATCCAAGGCAATGGGAATATAAGTGTCATGTCAAGTAGATATGACAATTAGTCACATAATAATAAGCATTAGAGTAGATGAATGATAGAAATCATGACATCATATATAATAGAAGAATATGTGATAAAAATTGTGACATCAAGCTCAGTAACAATCATATATGCATTTTTTATAATAAATAAATTATGTAGGCTAATTTATCTTATATTTTTTGAATAATTTCAAATGAGATTGTTTTGAATAATAAATCACATATAATATTAGAGGTTAGTGTATTTTGGGAGTAAATTGTAACTCTCATAGATATTAGGCTTAGTTTAGTTTAGATGTTAAGATAGAAGATAGGTAGAATATTTGATATGTAAGCTATCCTATTTTATAGGGGATAATATTATATTTATGCTTTATATAAATTATTGTTTTAGTCATTATTATTAATTTATTGAGATTCATGTTAATTTACATTCACTTTGAAATTTGGTTGCAAAGCAAAGATTATGAGAGAACAAATAGATTATTTAAAAAGAGAGTTTGAGAAGAAAGAAATAATTGGAGGAGCTCCATAACACTCTATTTTATTACTCTAACACATTCTCTTTGTGGAGGATATCCATAAAACTCCAATGTAGAGAGCATCCTATCTTTATCTAAAAAGCTTGGATAATTTTAATGCCATTTATTTAAGTGTTGAAGCTCCATCTAAGCCATAATTAATTTTTGGTAGCTTGGCATAAAAGTGAAAGGCATTACAATTTGTGAAGGAATGCTTTGATATTTTGATAGGAGAACATATTATTGTTATTTTTTAACAATGTGTGGGAAGCACCATGCATATTGAATGATAAGAGTGCAACAAAATCTAGCATTCACATAAGAAGACAAGTTCTTTTTTTAAAGGAGAGTAACACAACCATGTGGGAGTTATGATGCATTAAAAAACACCAAAGTGAAAATAACCTAGCTAGATTGAAGAGATTTGCCTCATAGCAACACTTTTGATGCCATTGTTCATCATAAAAACACCATCCAATGCTAATAGTGCTCCTTAATCAGATAAAAGCATAGAGTTTTCAAATCCCAAAGCACTTCATTAAAACAAATTATAGCCTATAACTTTACCACACCACTCCAAAACTACATAAATAATATTTGGAGGCTTGAAAATGACCCAAATCAATCAAAACCAATAAAAAGACTAGCATGGAGGAGTACTCAAATAGTTTAGAGAGCCATTCTTCAAACTTACATACACATGTTTAATTTCATTGGTTTATTTTTTTATACTTATTTTAAACCAAAGTTTTAATTTTTTAAGAAAAATTAGGGTTGGTTATTATTTTTTTAAATAAAGTTTATTAATTTAAACTTTGTAAAAAATTATAAAAAAATGTTCTTTTTTTCCTAAAAGAGCATACAAGGCAATTAATTCTGAATTTGGCAAATTGGGTGGACCCATAAGCCAAAAATTGGCCACATTTTTTAATTTTTGGTCCTAAATTACACAAAAAGAATTTTTAATATAAATTGTTTAATACTAAAAAAATAATTATTTTCATGATTTTTCCAAAAAATGATACCTCTAGTTCACACTTATGAGTAAAGACATCATGCTTTAAACTATTGAATATAATACCTAACATAACTATAATATCGACATTTGTGGCATCATCCATTTAAATCAAATAGGAGAATAAGGTTAAATTTTTTCATTTAGCATTTTTTTTATTACTATGTTCCACTATCGTTTGACATAAATCTTGATAGTTGGAAAATCCAAGCAGATAGGGAATTTACACCATGTACAAATATTTCATTTGAAGTAGGCATCATTGATAGAATGAATACCTTTCATGTATTGTTTAGGTACCATGTTCAACTTACTTTAATTTTTGTAATGTCTCTTTCATGTACCACCGGGTGTATATAAAGGATGAGATTCTTCCTCGTACTGATGAGATTCACATAGCAAGAACATGAGAATGTTATTGAAGATAATGGTTCTTTAGATGAAGATATGCCTATGTTACATAATAATTGAGGGCATAAATCTTCAAAATTAATTTTGGTACATGGATTCTAGTGCCATAAGGAACATGATAGGACGTAAGGATTGGTTCACCTCTTTAACCTCTTCATATTATTGAGGTATTGTATCTATTGGATATGATACATCATATAGTGTCCAAGGAACATGAGATATTTTATTAAATTTTGGTAATCATGGATGCACAATTATTATTGTCTTATATGATTTAGGCCTCCCCAAAAATTGATTTTTTAAAAATCAATTGTCTGTTCATAACTTCACAATTACATTTGACTAGCAAAAAAAAAAAAAATGTGTCTCATTCAAGATAAGTCTTGAAGTTATTTTTTTTTTACAAGAGCTTATATTAAAAAAAAAATGTTCTAAGTTGATGTTATCCACAAAGATAATCAAGCTTTAGTGTTAAAATATATTGACTTAGCTAATCTCTATCACTTAAGGTTTGAAATCTTAAGTTTTAGTTACTCAATTGCACTTAATAGACACAACATGGTGAAGGCCTTACCTCACTTAAGAATAATATTGATATATATTCCAATTTTTTTATCTAGAAGGCAACATAAAGATCCATTTGGTATAATTATGTAAAGGGCTTATAATTCACTAGATTTGGTGCACACTGATCTGTGCAGGCCCATGCGCTCAAGTGTTACTAGATTCTAATATGTTTAATTCTTTATTGATGACCACTCATAAAAAATGTGGGTATATTTCTCAAAGAATAAGGATCAAGAATTTTTAGTCTTCAAAGAATTCAAATCCTCTATGGAACATAAATCTGGTCATAGAATTCATGTCTTCTACTCAGATCAAGGGGGGAACACACTATCAAATAGTTATTTTAATTCCTGAAAGCACATGACCTTTTATAGTAGATGACTACACCTTATACTCCATAATATAATGGTGAAATCACACTTTTATGGAAATGGTACACAATATGATTGAGGAGTCAAACCTACCTCATACACACAAGGTAGAAGTAGTTTGGATGGAGGTTTACCTACTAAATTAAACACCCACCAAATTTATTAGTGGCATTACTCAAAAAGAAGCATGGAATGGGAATAAACCTTATATATTACATCTTAATTTTTTTGAATGTAAAACATATATACATGTCCCAAAAAAAAAAATCATTGGCATGATTTTCATTGGATACAGTGAAGAGTCTAATGCTTATTGACTCATGGATCCAAAAACTAGGAAGATACATATTAATAGAGATATTATATTTGATGAGAAGGGTGAATCTAATTCACCCTTCACACAATCACCTAATATAGGTATTAGACTTTTAAACATTCTAATGTTGATAGTGTTAATGAGAATGAGGATGATGATGATCGACTAGGTCCTTCACCACCCACTAATACTATTCAATGTATGCCCAAGTGGTATACAATTACAATATGAGATGTAAAATTAGATGGAGTCTCATACACTTCCACTACAGATACAAGGAATCATAACATGGCTTATGTATAGGTGAATTTATTTTCAATAAGCATAATTATAAAAACATTTAAGCATTTAATAGTTCGATAAGCATAAGAGTTAAAACCTTAGAAAGAGGTCATGGATGTGGAATATCAGTCACTGATTGAAGAACAATACATGGTAGCTTATTGATATTCCACCAGGGAAGAAGCCTATTAGTTATAAGTGGATATTTAAGACCAAGCCTAAAGTTTATGGAAACATTGACAAGTACCTGACATGACTTGTAGTAAAGGGATACACAGAAAAGGAAGACAATGACTACAAGTAACTTTTGATCTCACAACCAAGATAAATACTATCACAATGGTCTTTGCTATGGTTATATATTTTAGATGGAAAGTTCATCAAATGGATGTTAAAATTTCCTTTTTGAATGTATATCTATAAGAGGAAGTCTCTATGACCCAACTATAGGGTTTTGTCTCACATGGTCAAGAACAAAACCTTTGTAGACTCATCATGTCTATATATGGTCTTGAATAGGATCCCAAAGCCTCGTATATAAAGTTTGATGAGCATAACATTCATCTTAGATTTCAAAGGAGCATATAAGATCCAAACCTCTACCTAAAGGAGAAAGGGGGAAGGTTATGATTGTAATTATGTATGTTAGTGATCTAGTCATCATTGAAAACTTATTTAAGATGATTGATTCAATAAATAATGATTTTAAATGATTGTTTGACATGATAGATCTTAGATGCTACCCTAATATCTTGGTCTAAAATTATGGTAAAATGGGCATCACATCTTTGTGTCTCAAGTAAAGTATGTCAGGACCATGCTTAAGAGATTCCAGATGATGAACTACAAACCTATTGCAACACTTATGAAGATAATACTTTAGATGTCTCATGCAACTTAATCACCACCAGTAAATACCACTCTATATCGATAGTTGATTGGGAGTCTCATTTACTTAAAAAACTAGGCCATAAATCAGTATGTTGTCAGTTATCTTTCACTATTTATGCATGAGTTAAAGATGAGTCACTAAAAAGTGATAAAGAGAATATTAAGATACATTCAAGGTATAATGAAGCATGGCCTAGAATATAAGAAGAATGATTAATTATTGTTGATAGGTTACATAAACATAGATCATGTAGGTTTTATTGACAATAAGAAATCCACATATGGATTTGTGTTTGGGATCTAAGCTTATTTCATGGGGGAGAAAGAAGTAAAGCTTTTTTTCTTGATCTTCATTTGAAGTAAAATATCGTGTAACAATAAGAGCTATCTATAAAGTGATATGGATATATCACATACTTATAGGATTAGGAGGACCACAAACTCAGCTTATAGTTATTTATTGTGACAATTAGACTGTTCTTAAATATTTTTGAAATCTAATATTACATGAATGGATGGAGCACATTGAATTTCAAGTGTATTTCATATTCAAACATGTTCAACAACACAACATTTAGCTCTAGTGTTTCCCACTCAAGATTAGTGTGCAAATGTATTCATAAACTCACTTGCACATGATAAGTTTGAGGCACTCATAAATTCTCTCTCATGTACTCTCAAGACTATGATAAATTAAGGGGGGAATGATAGAATAAATAAATTACATAGGTTAATTTATCTTAGCATTTTTTAATAATTGTAAATGAGACTATTTTAAATAACAACTCATACAAAATTTTAAATGATAGTTTATTGTGGGATTAAATTATAACTCCCACAAATAATAGGTTTAGTTTAATTCAAAAGCTAAGATAGAATATAGGTAGAATATTTGATATGCAAGCTTCTTATTTCATAGGGGATAATATGATACTTATGTTTTGTATAAATTTTGGTCTTAGCCACTATTATTCATTTAACTAGATTCACATTATTTTACATTCATTTTGAAAATATCTATGTACACACAATATCATGATCATGAAACACACAAGCACACAAGACATGACACACTGCAACTCGACTCTAACATGACATAAACTATGTGGCCATGACACGGATTAGAGGATCTTTTGACATAATTAACACATGATGTGATAGAACCTAATCAATGCACACATATAACATACATTAATGATAATATAATGTAATAATTGTGAACTAGGAATTTAACTAAGAAGAAGATATTAGTATTGTGTTAGTGACAAACTGAACAAAGCAAATTGACAAACAACACACTAAACTAACACCTTTATGCCTAGTTACTAGGGTGAGCTTAATAACAAAAACAAATGACAAACACAAATGAAAACTAAGAAAAAAAAAGAATCTTTCACCTTCCTTGGATGCTTCAAATGCTTTTGTAGTGGCTTGGTCAGCTTGTGCTCATGAAATCTTCATCGAAGGAGGCTTGGCTATCTCCTCTTCTCCTTGGCACCTTTGGTTTTGGCTTGGCTTAGAATCAATTTGGCATGGTAATACTAGTTGAAATAGCTTTTAGAATCATTTGTGCATTATAACTTTACATTATCAAGAATTTTGAAGATATTTGAGCATAATAACTTTGCACCAAAATAGCTTAGAAATAATGTTCATGGCCTGTCTATTTATTGATTTTGAAAAATAACTATAATCAACCTGAATCATCCATCTCAAGATTGAGATGTGTGGATAATGATTAATCCAATTATGTAATTAAAAATCCATAAATAGGCTCATCAATATTTGGGATAGAGGAGCAATTAAGAGGCATGGAGGGCATTGATGAGGCATGGAGGGCATGAATCTTGATATTTGTGGCATTTATGGCCTAAGAATGTCTTCCCAAGAAATGAGGTCACCTGATGATGCAGATAATCAATATTCATTTTCAAAAATAAGTATTCAACAAGTTTCCATGGAATTATTAATTAGGCTCTAATTTGGTTTAACTAGCTCTTAAGCATGATTAAGCACTTTGTGCATAAATTACTCAAATTGATCAGAATGCCTTATTATTGGTCCAAAATTTGATTGGATTAGAATTAAAATGTGATGTCAAATGCATTAGATTTCTTATCCCATTTAGGATGTTATCAACAAAAAATAACAAAGGCACACATCTCATGTAAGAGATTTGATAGGAAAGAGCAATCCAGAGCACCCAGGTGTAGAATTAGCATTTTGACTCAGAATGATATTATCAAAGTTAGCTGGCCCATAAATTGCATTGCCCCATTTAATGATACCCTAGCTAAAATCAACACTTGAATATATAAATTTCAACTCATTTCATGTGTTTTAGTGTTTTTAAGCCAAATTGTGCACTTTAGGTGGAAATTGGTCAAAATCCTGGTTGGAGGTTATTGGTGGCCAGATTTAGGTGTCTATAGTTTACCCCTATTTGGGAAGATGTTACAAACTATAGGCAAAGCAATATCTTCTCAAATAATGAGAAAAGGCTTGTATGCCAAAAAGAAGATGATGGTTGAAGAACAAAGCTCCAAAAAGTGTTTGGGAAGCCTAAGATGATTCCCCCTCGAGGGAGTGGCCATCACATTTATTGATGGATGGTCCCTCGAAAAGAAATAAAAAGAAAGGTAGAATTAACCCATGGTTGAGATTAATCCAAATAAGGAAATGCTTGCATGCATTGATATAAAAAGGATACTGATTTTCCCAAAGATGGTTATAATCAAGAATAAAAGTCAAAATAATGATTTACCCATAGGCAATTATAATCATTAAGAGGACCTAGATTGGATAAAGATGATTTTGCCCTAGTTAGGGCTGACTAGCAAGCATAACTCAAGGATATAACCTGGAATATAGATTTAAGATGACTGGATGTAAAGTGATGAAATAGATGAATAGAAGAATAAGATTGATTAGTGTGAATGATTTAGTTATACTTGCCAATGAGGAGATGCTTGTCCTGATCAACAATTATATAACTGGAATGGTCAATGGATTGATTTGATCAAGGGTGGGATGGAAGGTTTTTCCAAGGTGCCAAGGAGAAACTTCTACAACTCCATTGATTGTAGACTTTTTTGAAGTTGATTTTTGCTGTAGCATGTGATGGTAGGCTTCATGATAGAATACCATGAAGACTTGGCCAAAATATGCATAAGGACTGACTCCTAATCCAATAAACACTAAAAAATAATGCACTAATGATAAAAACCATAATGATAATGTTGATGTATGAATATGGATAGACTTAAGAATAATATGCTTGAAGAATCACCCATAAATGCATATAGACTGAGTTGAGGCAACAGTGCTGAAAGCAAACAAATAGGAAAGTGAATAAACAAAAAGAAAAACAAACAAACAACCTAAATAAAAATAAAAAATAGAAAGCTTACAAAAAAAAGCAAAAAAAAGCATCCTAACAATGACAATGCCCTAGTAAGGTAGATCGAGGATAACTAATTAGGCTTAGACAGGACAAATATTTTTAGATTTTAAAATATTATGAATGTTTTTGGCATTTTGAGGTATCTTAATTCATTAGAGAATGACAAGATAATTGCTCACAAAATGGTGAGAGAATTTGGCTTAGGTTTCTCAAAAATGATGAGAGCATATAGAAAGGGGGACTGAGGTAACCTCAACATGAATTGAGCATGACCCACATAGTCCTAAAATGACCTCAAGTCATAGTAATTCCATCCACATAAAAGGCAGGGGAAAACCAACTAGGTCCCAACAAGTTCTCAAATCTGACAAATGTCTAGTCAAATGCAAAAAATAATGGCAAGGTGATATGGTAATGCATGATAAACAAGTGTTACCCCTAGTTTTCCTATAGGCAATTATAACTAGGATACAATGACATAGGTCAATAATACTAATTTTCCCATAGGTAGTTATAATTAGTTGCAAGACTGGTGAGACACTAATTTTCCCATAGGCGGTTATAATCAAGCTCACATAAACAAACTTGATAAGATGAAAGATATCTTGCTAGTTCAACTGTCACACTAATTTCATAGACTATCATTATAAACATGGATTTGATTGATTATTGAAACTTGATCAGAATCCTCTCACAAAAGGTATGGGAAGAACCAAATTAACCAAAATCAAAATAGGATTGAGTAAGATGACTAAAAATAGGCTTTGGTCTAGATAGGAATGGAATGATAGGATGGCATGGTCTTGCTAATGATAATAATTGTTTTTGATAGATTGGATAAAATGGTAAGAGGGTTGCCCCCAAGTGAGAAGGTGATTAGTTAGGATATGCGATAATGACGAAAGGATATGTAATAATGACAATGGCATGCCAATAAAATGGTATGGTACATGTTTTTAGCCTGGGTGTGGTTTTTGATTCTATTGTTCTTGATGATGAGGAGATGAACATCCTAATCAATAAATGATATAAATAAAATACTTTATCATGTTAATTTCTAGCACACATCTCATTTGAAAAACTACTTTGTTAAGAACTCAATGCAAATTTGGATTCTGAGAATGTTGTTGTGATCTTTGTTGGTCATTGATTTTGATTCCCTTAAAACATCAAGATAAGGTATCTTTGTAGCCTCTACAAGGGAAAGTGTAACCTTGGATGGTAAACAAGAACAAATAATGGATGGTAGGTTTGATTGAAAAATGGAATGGCAGATGATAATGGAATGTGGAATGGTTGGGAAACAAATGAAGATCAGGACTTTTAATCACATGTAATGTTGTTGAAACTAGATTCAACATAATTTTGGTTATGGAGGGGCTGAAAACTTGTTCTCTCAATAGGACCACCAGATTTTTTTGTTGTTTGATCTTGAGAGTAGATACCATTGGATTAGACTATAGATTAGAAGCTATTTTAATTTGATATTTGATTTTATCTTCATCAAGTTGTTAAGAACTTTTGTGCTCAGCCATCAGTGCCTCGATGAGGTTTTCACTAATGAAGTTGTCTTGTGAACTAGGAATTTGACTAAGAAGAGGAGATTAGTATTATGTTAGTGATAAAATGAACAAATTAAACTGACAAACAACACACTAAACTAACACCTTCATGCCTAGTTACTAGGGTGAGCTTAATAGAAAAAAAAATGACAAACATAACTAAAAATTAAAGAAAACAAGAATCATTCACCTTCCTTGGATGCTATAAATGCTTTTGTAGTAGTGGCTAGCTCAGCTTGTCCTCATGAAGTCTTCATCAAAGGAGGCTTGGCTATCTCCTCTTCTCCTTAGCACCTTTGGCTTTGGCTTGACTTGGAATCAATTTGGCATGGTAACACTAATTGCAATAGCTTTTAGAATCATTTTTGCATTATAAATTTGCATTATCAAGACCTTTAAAGATATTTGAGCATAATAACTTTGCACCAAAATAGCTTAGAAATGATGTTCTTGGCCTCTTTATTTATAAATTTTTGCAAATGGCTAGAATTAACCTAAACCATCCATCTCAAGATTGAGATGTGTGGCTAAGAATTAATCCAATTATGTAATTAAAACTCATAAATAGGCTCATCAATATTTGGGACAGAGGATCAATTAATAGGCATGGAGGGCATTGATGAGGTATGGAGGGTATGAATCTTGATATTTGTGGCATTTATGACCTAGGAATGTCTTCCCAAGAAATTAGGTCACTTGATGACGCATATATTCAATATTCATTTCTAAAAATAAGTATTCAAAAAGTTTCCATGGAATTATTGATTAGGCTCTAATTTGGTTTAACTAGCTCTTAAGCATGATTAAGCACTTTGTGCATAAATTACTCAAATTGATCAGAATGCCTTGTTATTAGTCCAAAATTACACTAGATTAGAATTAGAATGTGATGTCAGATGCATTAGATCCATTATCCAATTTAGGATGTTACCAAAACCAAATAATAAAGACACGTGTCTTGTGTAATAGATTTGATAGGAAAGAGCAATCTAGAGCACCCAAGTGCAAAATTGGCATTTTGACTCGAAATGATCTGATCAAAGTTAGTTGGACCATAAATTGCATTGCCCTATTTAATGATACCCTAGCCAAAATATGCACTTGAATATATCAATTTCAACTCATTTAATGTGTTTTAATGTTTTTAAGCTAAATTATGTATTTTAATGGAAATTGGTCAAAAGCTCAATTAGATGTCATTGGTGGCTAGATTTAGGTGTCTATAGTTTGCCCCTATTTGGGAAGGTGTTTCAAGCTATAAGCACATCAATGTATTCTCAAATAATGAGAAATGGCCTATATGCCAAAAAGAAGATGATGACTGAAGAACAAAGCTCCAAATGGTTTTGGGAAGCCTATGATGATGCCCCCTCGAGGGAGTGACCATCATATATGTTGATGGAGGTCCCTCAAAAAGAAGCAAGAAGAAAAGTGGAATTAACCCATGTTGAGATTAATCCAAATGAGAAAATGCTTACAGGCATTGATTTAAAAAGATGCTAATTTACCCAAAGGCAGTTATAATTAGGAATAATAGTCAAAATAATGATTTATCCATAGGAAATTATAACCAATAAGAGGACCTTGATTAGATAAAGATGATGATACCCCAGTTAGGGTTAATTAACAAACATAACTCAAGGATACAAACTAAAATATGGATTAAAGATGAGCAGGCATAAGGTGATGAAAGAGATGAAATAAAAGAATAAAATTAGATCAATAGAAAAGATTCAATTGTACCTGCCAACTAGGAGATGCTTGCCCTTATTAACAATGATACAACTAGAATGTTCAATGGGTTAATTTGATCAAGGGTGGGATGGAAGTATTTTCCAAGGTGTCAATGAGAAAATTCTATGGCTCCATTGATTGTAGACCTTCTTAAAGCTAATTTTTGTTGTAGCATGTGATGATAGGCTTCATGATAAAACACCATGAAGACTATCACAAATTATGTATAAGGACCGACTCTCGATCCAATAAACACTCAAAAACAATACACCAATGATAAAAACCATAATGATAATATTGACGTATGAATATAGATAGACTCGAGAATAATGTGCTCAAAGAATCACCCATGATTGCATATAGACTGAGTTGAGGTAACAGTGCTGAAATCAAATAGGCAAGAAAGCAAACAAACAAACAACTTGAAATAAATAAACAAACAAAAAATCCTAAAAATGAATTAAAAGAAAGCATCCTAACAATGAATTTACCTTAGTAGGGCAGATCGAGGATAACTGACTAGGCTTAGACATGACAAATATTTTTGGATTTTTGAAATGTTATGAATGTTTTTGGAATTTTGAGGTATCTTAACTTGTTAGAGAATGATAAGATACTTGTTCAAAAAATGATGAGAGCATTTGGCTTAGGTTCCTCACAAAATGGTGAGCATGTATGGAAAGGGGGACTGAGTTGACCTTAACATGAATTAAGCATGACCCACATAGTCCTAAAATGACTGCAAGTCATAGTAATTTTATCCACATAAAAGGTAGGGAAAAACCAACTAGGTCCCAACAAGTTCTCAAATCTGGTAAATGGCCAGTCAAATGGAAACAATAATGGTAAGGTGATGTGACAATGCCTAATAAACAAGTGTTTCCCCTAATTTGACCATAAATGGTTATAATTAGGATATAATGACATAGGTCAATGATACTATTTTGATCATAGGTTGTTATAATTAGTAGCAAGACAGGTGAAACACTAATTTGCCCATAGGTGATTATAATCAGGCTCACATAAATAAGCTTGATACAAGATGGAAAATGAAAGATATCTTTCCATATCAATTGTCACACTACTTTCATAGACTATCATTGTAAACATGGATTTGATTGATTATTGAAATGTGATTGGAATCCCCCCTCAAAAAAGTGCAAGAAGAACTAAAGTAACCAAGATCAAAATAGGATTGTGTAGGATGACAAAAAATAGGCTTTGGTCTAAATAGGAATGGAATGGTTAGATTACACAGTCTTGCTAAGGATAATGATGGTTTGATAAAATAGTAAGAGGGTTTCCCCCAAGTGGTAAGGTAAGGTAAATAGAAGGGATATGTGATAATGGAAAAAGAGATATGTAATAATGGCAATGGCATGGTAATGAAATGGTATGGTACATGTTTTTGGCCTAGGTGTGGTAAATGGAATATGATTATGTTTTTACTATTGATGGGGAGATGCATGTCCTAATCAACAAATGATACAAATAGAATACTTGATCATGTTAATTGCTAGCCTACACCTCATTTGAAAAGATGATCTATCAAAAACTCAATGCAAATTTGGATTTTGAGAATGTTATTGTGATCTTTGTTGGTCATTGATTTTGATTCCTTCAAAATTTGATACAAGGTATCTTTATAGCCTCTACAAAGTAAAGTGCAGCCATGGATGGTAAATAAGGACAAATAATAGATGGTAAGTTTGAATGTAAAATGGAATGGCAGATGATAATGGATTGTGGAATGGTTGGGAAATAAATAAAGATCAGGACTTTCAGTTATATGTAAGGTTATTAATGCTAGATTTGACATAAATTTGGTTGTGGTGGGGCCAAATACTTGTTCTCCTGATAGAACCACCAAAATTTTTAATTATTTGATCTTGAGAGTAGCTACCATCTGATTAGGCTGTAGATTAGATGCTATTTTGATTTGATCTTTGATTTTGTCTTCATCAAGTAGTGAAGAACTTTTGTGCTCAACTATTGGTGCCTCAAAGAGGTTTTCACTAATGAAGTTGTCTTAATTGTCCCATAGCACCTCCAAGAAGGTTTCACTAATAAACATTGGCTTTTGACTTTGCTTTTTTTCTAGTGCTTCTAAAAAAGTTTCACTAGAAGATGCTGAGTTGAAACTTTGATTGTATCCTAGCACCTCTAAAAAGGTTTCACTAGGAGAGTGTTCTTCTACTACATGTATTTGGCCTTGGCCTCCTTGATCTTCTTCAACTCCTATGTTTCCATGAATGTAGTTCAACAAAGTGTGATTTTATCTATCCTAATTGACACTTGTGGGAGATGGAATGTCAATGATATGGCTATTTTGGTTGATGGTAATGGCCTATGGAATGGTAATAAAATGGGGAGAGGCTACACAATCCTCATAGAAGATACTAGGATAACTTGTGTTGAAGCTGAAGTAATCATCCTCAAAAATCATAAAAAGATCACAAATGTATTCAAATTGATTTGCAATGCATGCGTAACCAATGTTATAATAGGCATTAACATATTCTTCTTCTGAATTTGATTCTAACTCATGAGACTCTAAATATGATGTTGAGGCTAATTCTGATGTTAAATCTAATGTTGGTCCAAAAATAGAACCTAACTCTATCTCTGATTCTTCATCTGATGGGTACCCTGTTACAATAATGTCATTGAATGCTTAATATTGGATAAGTAACAATCTATAATGGCATAATGGGCTCCACAAAAAAACTAGTTTGTTAGAGTGGGACTTCTCTAAGATGGAAAAAGGTCAGGAGATAACTCCTTAGAGACTGGGTTGTCAATAGGAGGCTCTTGAAAAATAGGCACATGGTCAAGGTAATGATTTTCCCAAAGGTGGTTATAATTAATAAGAAGTGACTCAACAAAGACTAGCTTATTAGAGTGAGACTCCTTGACAACTGGTATAGGATCAATAGGTGATTTATCATAGGTTGACTTATCATAAGTGGTTAATTTAAAATAAACATCTGGGATTGGTTGGTTCTCTTGGCCTTGGTTTCTAATGAGTTGGAAAATATTAGTTTTAAACACAGCTTGGTCTTTAAAGGATTGGATTGCTTGAGGTTTAGATGGGATTGGTTCTAGATGAGGAATGGCTTGTGGTTGTATAATGGTAGGGCATTGGAGAGCATGATTTCTCACATGAACCAAAGGATGAAGTCCTGAAATGGTAATGATAGGGCATTGTGGGGCTTGATTGCTCACACAAGCCAAAGGACTAGGTCTTAGAATGATGAAGGGGCATTATGGAGCTTGATCACTCACACAAGCCAAAGGATGAGGTCCTAGTATAGAAATGGTTTGGAATTGTGGATCTTGATTACTCACATAAGCTAAAGTATCCAAGTCTTCCTCATAAACCATAGCATCTCAGTCATGAGTTGGCTCATAAGTTGGTTTTTGACTGTGTTCCACATACTGATTATTATAAAGAGGGTATGGATCCATATCTCAAACAACATTATCTATAGTTTGGTCTTCAAATTCCTCCTCAAAAGCCTCTTCATGACAATCAAGGTCTCGATTTGGATTTTGTGGATTTTGACTATGTTCCCCATATGGAGTATTGTAGGGAGAATAATAAAACTCCTTAGAAAATCTTTCTCTATAGGGGTTCCTAGTGGGATTTTATGTAGCCATTCTATCATAAGTTGGATTGTACATGACTCCACCATAAGTGTAGTTAAAAATATCCATGAAAATTATGAAAACTTTAAAAAAAAAAGGCTTAGAGTTATACAAACTCTAAAAAATTGTCCAAAGGACAAATGGTTCAAAATTGGTCTAACTTGGTTGAAGGGGTGTTCTATCTCCAATATGGTTTGAAAGTGGAGCTGTATCTCAAAAATTATTTGTGCTAAGACTTGGCATAAAAAAATCTAACATCAAATGTGTAATTCAAATTTCATACACACAAAATGTCAAGCATCTAAATAAAAATTGGCATGTCAAAGGTCTAGGTCAAAGTGTTCCAAACAAGGTCTAAACTAGGAAAGGGAAAAGTTAAGCTACTAGGTCTTTTGTCCAAATGTGAAGTCAAAATATAGGCTCAAAAAAATAGGCATATGCTAATAATTTTGGCCAAATGGCATCAAAATTTAGACTTAAAATAAAGGTATCATGTGATTTGATTTAATATAACAAATTTAGAAACAACTTTGACATAGACCTAGTAAACAAAATCAAACATAAACATGATCAATTGGAATAAGACATGAGGCAAAGGCTCTTTAAGGAAGACCATGTTCTCCCAAATAAAGGCACAAACATTGATGAGGATAGGCATTGAACAAACAAACCATCAATAGTTTTCAAATTTGGGTAATCAATTAACCAAATTTATACAACCCAAAAGAGAAAGATCTATGTATCAACCCCATGAATTAAGGTCTAAACAAAAATCAACCAATGTTTGAATCTAAACTTGACAAGGCTAATTGAAAAATCAATGGTGAAAACTAGGATTTGACCAAACAAGCTAGACAAGATTGGACAACATGACAACACAAAACAAAGGTCTAAATGGTATACATAAAATGGTTTGAAATAATGGTTTTTGATACAAGGTAAACTAGTCTTAAAACAAATTGAGTAGCCTTATGGTGTAAGTATGCTTAAATGATGTGATCTATGTTATGTTTCAAAGACTCAAGAGGCTCAAAATGTTTTGACATGATTTAGGCAACATAACACTACCCTCCTCAACTCAAATACATTATTTTGACATGGATTATGAACAAACAAACAAGTTTTAGTCTCAAAACATACCAAGCAAAAATGACCAAAATACACTAAGTATAATCATCCAAATCCTAGCAAGGGTATGGCTATGTGGGGTTGACTAAACTATCAAGATTTTAAATGTTTCTAGGGAAATCAATTGCATAATGACTTTCACGTCAAACAATGCAAAAAAAAAAGCATGAATTTTGGGTCTATATCACTTGGCTTGTTTACAAAAATGTCTAGTCCTTTTTGTAACCATTACATCCTATTGTTCAATCAGTGTGGTGCGATGTCCAAAGTGCCACTACATCTGGTGTGTAATTCCAATATTGAGCCAAATGAAGTCAATGCCAGGAGATGAAACTTCAAGTCAAAGCTTCCCTAAATAACTCATGGGAGGTAATAACGTCCCCCTCGTAAGCCAAGTTTTCATGAGATAAAAGACTAATAGAAAAGCTTTAGGGTCATTTTTAAGGTCACCCAAACTTTGATGATTTTTTGGGGAGTGCCTTAGACAACATTATTTCTAAGCCTTGGACTAGGATTTTTACAATAAGGATGGCATTTTTGATTCCAAGTGTTCCCTTAAGGGGACAAATAGAAGAGCATACACATGACATCCTTCTCTTTGCCAATCAAAAAATAACTAAACAACTATTGAATACAGAAAATTAGACAAGTGAGTTTAATTTTAAGCACTAATTTGAAAAATTGGGTGGTGTTCTTTTGACCCCTAGGTCTTAATTTGTAACTTTGAAAGCTAACTACAAGATTTAAGCATTAGCACCCTAAATGATTTTCCTTTAAACACCAAAATGAAAAGTTTGATTCATTTTAAAACACCCTAAAAAAAGTTTAAAAGGGTCTATTTAAGCATGCTTTGATGATTTTTCAAGTAAAACCTACAAAAAAAATGTTAGCAAGATGTTTCGCTTAGAATCACTTTTGAAGATGAAACAACCAACTTAGAAAAATGAGCTCTCAAGTTTGTGTAAAAAAAACACAGTGACCATCGATGGTTATACTAACTGATGATAGTTACACTAATCGGTGATGGTTACACTAATCGATGACATTTATGTAGATTGATGACAATTTTACTAACTAGTGACAATTATGTAGACCGATTATAGTTTTACTAGCTAATTGATGATGGCTATACTTAATTGATAATGGTTGAAAATGAACGTCAGTGGTTTACTCAACTAGCAATGGTTACTGTGTAAACTTGTGATAAAGAAAAATGGCAAAACAAAGTTAGAAAAATCAAATTGTAAAAGTTTTGATGATCCAAATGAAGATTTTAAACTTACATAATGATCTTCTTCATGTGTGGAATGCATTTGGTCCCACCAGGCATGCCATTTGTGACCTAGGATTTTGACTAAGAAGAGGAGATTAGTATTGTGTTAGTGACAAAATAAACAAAGCAAATTGACATACAACACACTAAACTAACAGCTTCATGCTTAGTTACTAGGGTGAGCTTAATAAAATAACAAATGACAAACATAACTAAAAAGTAAGAAAAAAAAATATTTCACCTTTCTTAGATGCTCCAAATGCTTTTGTAGTAGTGGCTTACTCGACTTGTGTTTTTGAAGTCTTCATCAAAGGAGGCTTAGCTATCTCCTCTTCTCCTTGGCACCTTTACTTTTGGCTTGGCGTGGAATCCATTTGGCATTGGTAACACTAATTGCAATATCTTTTAGAATCATTTGTGCATTATAGCTTTGTATTATTAAGACCTTTGAAGATATTTGAGCATAATAACTTTACACCAAAATAGCTTAAAAATGATGTTCATAGCCTCTCTATTTATAGATTTTTGAAAATGGCTAGAATTAACCTAAACCATCCATCTTAAAATTGAGATGTGTGTCTAAGAATTAATCCAATTATGTAATTAAAATTCATAAATAGGGTCATCAATATTTGAGATAGAGGAGCAATTAAGAGGCATGGAGGGCATGAATCTTGATATTTATGGCATTTATGGCCTAGGGATGTCTTCCTAAGAAATAAGGTCACTTATTATGCAGATATTCAATATTCATTTCTAAAAACAAGTATTCAACAAGTTTCCATGGAATTATTGATTAGGCTCTAATTTTGTTTAACTAGCTCTTAAGTGTGATTAAGCACTTTGTGCACAAATTACTCAAATTGATTAGAATGCCTTGTTATTAGTCAAAAATTTGACTAGATTAGAATTATAATATGATGTTAGATGTATTAGATCCATTCTCCCATTTAGGATTTTAGCAACACCAAATAATAAAGGCATGTGTCTCATGCAAGAGATTTGACAAGAAAGAGCAATCTAGAGCACCCAGGTGTAAAATTGTTAATTTGACTCAAAATGATCTGATCAAAGTTAGCTGGCCCATAAATTGTATTGCCCCATTTAATGACACCCTAGCCAAAATGAGTACTTGAATATATAAATTTCAACTCATTTAATATGTTTTAGTGTTTTTAAGCCAAATTATGCATTTTGGTAGAAATTGGTCAAAACCTTGATTGGAGCTCATTGGTGGTTAGATTTAGGTGTCTACAATAATCTTTAGTATCAAGTATGCATAAAGCACGAAATGTTAGTATCCATAATTAATCAATACCATCATACAATATATAAAAGCATAATATCCATATGAAATGACTCTAGAAACTATAATCACTAGAAATTCATTATATTAAAGTATATTATGATCAATGGATAAGTATAGAAAGAAATAATCTGATAAGTGTGCAAAGATGCCCGCAGTGTATAAAGGTATCCCCAAGGTGTAAATAATGACACTTTTATATGTCCATGTGTCATATGTACCATGTATATCCTACATCTCATACATGTACCATGAAGAACATGTGCATAGAAAATAGATATGTAATTCACCATGTATATGATAAGTAACAAATCAATCAATAATGTAAACTAGTAATACATGCCTTGTATAGGTCCTGATTTTGTAGTTTTTGAATGTTTTAGTTTTTTTTTATTTTTTTCCATATTTTTTTGTATTTTTAAAATTTTATGATGTGTGCCTTAATAATAAATGACCCCATTAATGGTATGATCATATGTAGGTCCTAGATTGATTGATTTGAATGTCACATGCCATAGGCAAGAAGTAATATATGTATAATTATTCAAATCAAAGAAATAATCATGCACTATATAATATCTAGCATCATCATCATAGTCAACATGACCATGTATATATTGTGTAGATCTAGTAGCCATAGTAACTTTTGGAATTCATTTAATACTAAGAGAATGTGTCAATGTTCATTATGGAACATGCATATAAGATTTATATAGAAATATGTTAAGACACGATGTACTAGGTAATGCATATTGCACATGAATATATTATTGATGTATTAGATGTTAGAGAATTGGTCTTTGAGGAATATTAATTACATGTCTCTAATTTTTCCTAATAGGATGTACTTGTATAGGTTGTATAGTATGTTGTTATGGAGGTGGCAGAGTAAATGTCTCTAGATGAATGAGATACTCATATGTAATATCTGACAATGTAACCAATAAATTTTTATAAATATACTTCAATCATTGATGTATTGAATATGGTGTTGCATGTATCTTATGTATTCATGGATTCCCTAATAACATGTCGAATGCCCCAGTATTAGGCAAAACTAAGAACAAAGTAGTAATAGTTGTAGGCCCTACCATAAGTGGTAACACAATGCCCCCAAGAGGGTTTTGTCATTTTCAATCAAATCCTTTTATTGTAATAGTTATATTAATAAAATATATATGTGTGTACCTAAGACTAGTAAGTAAAGTCATAGTGTGTGTGTTTTAACTTGACCTGTTATCCACCATAACACTATGTATAAGACATGAGTCAATGGAAGCACACATAAACATAGATACTTTATTAGAATTTTAATTAATAATCTCATGGTAATTTAATGTGATTGAAGGTATAACACATGATTTTAAAGGTTAATTTTATGATTAATATGAAATAAAAAACAATTGAAACATACTGCTAACCTAGGTGCATGTCCTCCGATTGAGCAAGATAAAGAAGATGACAAATAAATAAATAAGTGAACATAAATAATTATATATTTCCTTGATATATCCTTATCTAAAAGAGTGATGGTGCTCTTATGTAGTTGTAAAAGGTTCATATAGTCCATGTGGGAAATATAATAGCATAACCCTTGCTAGCTTGTTGATTTGATGATGTGTGATGGAGGTGATTGAAGCTTTTATGAGGCTATTTGAACAACACTTCACTGTCAATTGAAATATTGTTGAAATGAGGAGAGGGATCCTAACTTTATATATATTTCAAATTGATGTGGACCATTGATCTAAAATGAAGACCAATGTCGGAGGATCATTCCTAAAATGAGAGGCAAACATTAAATGCTATGACATGAAGTTTGAAAGTGATTGTAAGGAGCTTTATTAATGAGGGATTGGAGCATGTAAGTGCATGTCATATACATTGATTTCACTCCTCTCAGCTTCAATTAAAATTTAGTTACATAAAGGACACTCTTGCATTTTGAAAAAATGATTT
Source organism: Torreya grandis (assembly GCA_037957365.1). Classification (NCBI taxonomy): domain Eukaryota; kingdom Viridiplantae; phylum Streptophyta; class Pinopsida; order Cupressales; family Taxaceae; genus Torreya; species Torreya grandis. The sequence goes on from JARHVA010000484.1 coordinate 1,096,680, forward strand.
TAAATTGTCAAGTGGGTGAGTGATATAGGAAATTAGGATTTATTTGATTTTTGGTAAATAGGACATGTGCATTCCATGTAAATTCCTATTAGTGACTAATTAATTAGCTAATCAAAGTCAATTAGCTAATTAAAGAGTGATTTGGATGATGTGGTTACTTTTTGTAATATTCCCTTTTGATTGATCATTTGATTTAATTTAAGCAAGGTAACAATAATAAAGGGAGGTTGGTTTCTCGTGCACTACAACCAATTTGTGGTTGAATGGTCTTAAACTAGGAAAAATTAGGATTATCTAAGTGCATCTCATATATTCTTGTAGTACATTAGGGCCTAAATCTATGGAAGAGGATAATGACATGATTCATGAAAGGGTTTAGTTCTTTCATGACCACTCCAGTTATAAGAATTTAATTGAGTGTCACCAAAAATTATTTCTTGAGAGTGATGTATGATAGCCTAGTGTTGGAGATAAATACCTTACCTTCATGAAACCTTTATGGGGAATTTTGCTTAAATTTTATAATAAATCCTCCTAATTTATATACCTCTCGAGAACATGGGGTTGGGACATACACTGGGGGATAAAATCCCAATCATCGTGCCTAAGGACTCATGGTTGGAGAGAAAATTATAACTCATGTAGATAAATAAAATGGAAGATAAACTATTTCTAATACTCAGGGTCCCACGAATGGGTAAAAGGAGAACATATGTAGCATTCTCTTCAAATAGGGGTAAAACAAGATAACTTAAGTACTTTTGATCACCTAGGATCCTGAAATCAGGGAATGAGATAGCATACACATGTCAAGATACCACAAAAAAGATACAAACACAAATAAACTCAAGAAATTTCATTTTAAAATAATAAATCAAAATGTGGGTTATTTTTAATTACACTAGAGTAAGTGTTTGTTTGAATAAAACCACATCTTTAACTAGTGAAATCTACAACAAACAATTCAAAGTTTCAATATAGGGCATTGGAAAAGTGAAAGAGGTTGAAAAGTTGATAGTTTGTCTTGGAGAATGATTTCATTGTTATTTAGAGTGATTTCCCTAATATGCAAGTCAAATGCACTGATCTACAGAAACATAAAACACAACTGTAATTTTACTATTAGGATAAGTAAATCTATCAATACCAATTTTGATTCCATTATTACCAAGATGATTTCACTATTTTTAGAAAATACAGATGGACTATACACAAAATCTATTTCATTTTTTAAACCAATAATTTTTCTAGTGATAATGACTACTCTACCGAAATGTATAAAAATATATAAATAGAAAGCAAATAGTATTTTTTAATCACCTATAACATTTCTAACGATTTAGGGGTGTATTTCATCAACTTGCCATATTATTTATTCATTTAACAGTTATTTTATGTTGATTCCTATAATGATTCTACCATTTCTTACAAACCAATAAAAATAACATAGACAAATAGTAATAACTTCAATTAACAGGGTGAATCCACCATTTCTAACAAAGATTTCATTATTTTCTACAAACACAAGAAAACAATACATACAAAGAGAAATATCTTCAATTAGTAGGGAAAATATATCATTTCTAACAATGATTTTAATATTTTATATAAACATAAACAAACAAAAGAAAATGGTTACATCATTTAGCAAAGTGATTTTGTCGATTATGCAAAATACATAGGAATCATTTCTGTCATTTCTAGGCACGATTCTGCCATTGTTGGGACCATTTTCATCACTTAGTAGGATGATTCCACTCTTATTTTGGAAATAACAATTTTAGAAACTTTAAAGAATATTAGGGGAAATTAGCTTAAAATTTGGGATAATTTTGGCCTAGGATGATGATAAGGTGCCTTCAAAGCTGATTATGGGGTATTGGTCCCACCAAGCATGCCATATGTAACACAAGTTTCAAAGGTTAGTTTTATGATTAGTATGAAATAAAAAACAATTGAAACATAATGCTAATCTAGGCACATATCCTCTGATTGAACAAGATGAAGAAAATGAAAAATATATAAACATGTAAACATAAACAGTTATACCTTTCCTTACTATCTCCTAGCTAAAAAGAGTGATGGTGCTCGAATATAATTACAAAAGTCTTGTATAATGCATGTGGGAAATTTGACAGCATAACCCCTTAATAACTTGATGATGTATGATAGAGGTGATTTAAGCTTTTGTGAGGCTACTTGACAACACTTTATTCTCAATTGAAATCTTGCTAGAATGAGGAGAGGGCTCCTTAATTTATATATTTTTTAAATTAATGTGGATTGTTGATCCAAGATGAAGATCAATGGTGGAGGATCAATCCTAAAATGAGAGGCAAACATTAAATTCTATGACATGAAGTGTGTAAGTGATTGTAAGGAGATTCATTCATGAGGGTTTAAAGTGTGTAAGTGCATTTCATAGACATTGCTTGAAATTCTCTCACCTTGCATTAAACTTGAATTATGAAAGACACCCTTGAATTTTGAAAAAATAATTTTAAAATTGTTAAATGGGCGAGTGATGTATGAAAATAAGATTTATTTGATTTTTGGTAAATATGACATGAAAATTCTATGTAAATTCCTATTAGTGATTTATTAATTAGCTAATCAAAGTTAATTAGCTAATTAAAGAGTGATTTGGATGATGTGGTTACTTTTTATAATGTTCCATTTTGATTGATTGTTTAATTTAATTGATCTAGGGCAATTAACAAAGTGATTAATTGTTTTGAGATGTTATTGATGAAATGGATGATTTGATGTGGTGTATTACCTTAATCAAGGATGTACCAAATGTGTTACAAGATATGCATGAAAGTTATGTAGATAAATTTGGGGTAATTGATGAATTTTGATTTAATTTGTACATTGTTATAGAAAATTGTTCAAATATCAATTTTGACACACAAGTGATAAAAATTGATGTGAACACGAGGAGGGGAAACCAATTAAGAATTGTTATTAATTCATGTGTTTTAGGGGTTCACTAAATCAAATGGACACACAAGCACATTTCATCAAACACTTTCACATCATACTATAGAGATTCAATAAATTTCATTATCACAATAGAAATATAAGTCTAATCTTGCCATACTTTAGCTTATTTCATACATAAACATGGAGGAAATAAAATTCACTACACTAATTATCTTTATAAAGACATTGACCTTCGATTTGGTGGCACAACCATTTCATTCAAACTAATAAAAATGGAAACAATGCAAATCTGGTCATAATCCTATATTCTAGTTGCTCTAATAGGGAGAATGCCCTTTTGCCTATATAGACAAGAATGGATGACCCCTCCACTTCTCCCAACATCCATCTCCATCTTCTTGGGCATTTAATTCACCTAATAGATTCAAGGATAAGACCAAGAGTCCAAGAATTGAATTACAGGTAGTCCTAGTCAAGCTTTACCAAAAGCTTAGTTTCAAAATAGAATGCACTTTTTTGCTTATGAGAATTTGTAAGGATTTAAATACACTTATAGAGTTTAAAATACCCATGTCCTAATTGATCTTGGCTTCTATGATCAACACTATCTCAAACTCAACTTGATAACATACTACTGTGGGCTTTAAAATTCTGTAAAGCACTAAATGGAGTATTGGTCTTGCACAAGACCAACTCAAATTTTAGAATGTCACTATATGTTGAATATCACTATATATAGATGAGTCTGAATATATCAAGTATCATTGAGAGAAACATTTTTCATATTCAAGACCTATTCAAAATTCCATTCACTGAATAACACTATCAAGTATTGCTTCAAATCCTCATGACCTAGTCAAGGTCTCCACTCTAATCAACATTGAGAATATGAATGGGATATTACATGACCCAATTAGGGTTATGTTTACTGACTAGCAAAAACATGACATGCAATTCAAACATCCATAGTTGTCTTGACCTAGTCAGGTTTCATACTCTTAAAACAAAATGAATAGAAATAATGTTTATCTAAATACCCATGTGAGCCTTGGAACTCTGTAAAATGAAGGAAAAGAGCCTCAAGTATACCATAATCCTAATAGGGATTTAACTCCCACAAACTAAAGAGGATTCAATGAATATGAACCTTAGTTATATTTAGGGAATATAATCCAGATAGTAAAGAAACTAAAACAAAATGTTGGCCAGGACCAAATTAGGGAAATGAATTCTGATTAGTGAAACAAATCAACCATGTCCTTCCATAGACCAAATCAAGACTATGAAGCTTGATTACAATTGTAGATAGATGTTTGTTCAAAATAAGACCTATTCAGACTTGGAAAAGGTTGATTAGAACTATAGTTTTATTAACTTACAAAAGATGAAGTTTAGGATTGAATTAATACCAAGGTAAATAACTTTATAAGATGAATGTTGCAAGTACAAGTTGAAGTCACCATCATGAACTCTATTTTTGGGTAAAGCAAAATTGCTTAGGACCTTGGATTTTCTTGCATCAGACACTTGAGGTTCAAAATGTGAACTTCAACTCACATGGATAGGATAAGTATCAAGATTTTTCTTTTTGTTAATGAGTTATAATGACCATGACATCCCCTTCCAATACAACAAATAACACATGTTTGTCTTATTTTCTGCACCATTTCCAACTCCTAATTTCTAGTTCCAAATCTATCCTCTCATAAATTTTGTTCTCTCTTCCTATCTTTATGGGATTATACCCACCATATGCCATCCTCCTCCACCAAAGGCTTATCCATATTTATTGCACTCATTTGTGGGATGAAACCCACCTTCATCGAACCACCACCAACAAGATGCTTAATCATGCCTCTTACTCTCCCATGTGGCTTGAACCCATTATAAACTAACCACCTATGCTTAAAATCCATTTGGATTTGTTCACACCTTGTAAAATGAGTTGTTGGATCCTTCACACAATCACAAATAATTGTTTGTAGCTCTACACTCATAGATACCATCTCATCTATCATCCATAATCTCATCACAACTGAATCAATATATACATGGGCATCCAAATAATAACCCATAAAATATAAAATCATTTCAAAGATGATATTTTCCTTCCAATTCTTAGCTGCCCACATTTATAAAGCAAGCAGTCTCTCCATATCAGACACAACATCAAATTATTCTTCACATGCTTAGGATGCTACACACATCAATAACTCCTCCTTCCATTTGGTGTGCTTAATAAACTCACTCTCCATACCTGCAACATCAAGCACTTCAACACACGTTATGGCTGATCTCAAACTTAACTTCACCCTCTCATCCATCATCCACACACTACAAGTTTATTCCACATCAAGATTTTACTTCCCAAAGCCTTTACCAACATTCAATTATTCTTGTGACAACTCTTTTTCCATACACTACTATAAATGAGCCTCTATCTACATATCCTATTGAGAGAAAACATGTTCCCATGCTCTAACACTCTCTCTTATCTCCATATTGAATTGAAGACACTCCTCTATGGTTAGAACATCAACATTAACCATATTTCCAATCACTACTTCCATATCAATCACTTGGGAAGGTTATTCACTCCACCTTTCATTTAAATGAACATGCTGGACTACACCACACTTAGTATTCTTCTTCACTATCATTTATATAGTTGGACCTACATAATGCACAAACACATTATGGAAAATAAAATATCCTTCTAATAACTCATCAACCATCTCATTATGCCCCAAGGACACATTTTACAACTCCTCTTCAACTCTAGCATGTTGCTAATGATTTTCTCTCTCCCTATGGGATCTTAAAATCTCTATATTATCAACCTCCATATTTTTCTTCACCTCATTTACTCTTCATATTTCAGATCTCTCACATGGATACTCTTCAGTCATAACTTATGTTTGTATATTTGCTTGCACAACTTGCAACTCTTCATAACTACAATATTCATTTATCTCATCAATTGGTTCCTTCATGGAAACTCATATCATTCCTTGGTTGTCATAAACCCTACTACCATCTAAAATAAAATTGATAATATTATTTCCATCATGAACCAAGGATAATTTAACATTTTCCCAATCATGAGATGTCATAATCTCTTGCTAATTATCACACAATGGGTATCCATATTCTAGTGAATAATGTATCACCTCCACATCATCCTTCATGAAGATGTCTTCATATATGGGCTGATCATAAATTTCATCCACTTTACTATTCTAAAAATTAGAATTAGGCTCTCTATATAAAAATCTCTCTTCCATGTTGCCTTCCACAACAACTTGCTCTTTGGTGCTCCTATTCACCTCCTTACTACTTCTTGAAGTAGTCATTGGTTGTTCACATGATATATCCCTATCTGTATTATTTCTCTTAGAAATCGTATTCTCACCAAATCTCTCAATCCTCTTCACACAAAGCTTATTCAACCAATCCAAATGCAACTTTAGCTATAAAAAATGACCCAAAATCTTGGAAACCATATGTTCACAATCATACACCTTCCTCTTAACTTTCAATTGTCTCCTCATTTGGATATCTTTATAATACATGGTTGAAACTCCACTCAACTATTTACATGCAACCTTCACCCTCATGGGATCAATAATATTATCATACATAAAATGTAATTCAAGCTTAACTATCCAAGTCATTAGCTGCTTTAGATTTTGTTTTCCAAAAAATAAGAAAATATCAACAAGGGATTTATCTTTTCATTTTACCATAACATCAGATGGTATCTTCCATCTATTGGTATATTTTCCTCCACTTTCTTTGACTCTCTTGAAATCATCCAATATCACTTGTATGGAAAACAACCCCACCATTATCTATTTTTCATCACCATCACACACAACTACAAAAACATCAAAATGTGGAATCTTTCCCATCATGTCTAGTGTTTCATAGAACACTTTCAACATCTCTATCAACTCATCCATCTCATGTTCTCTTCTATTGTGTGTCATATTTCACCATAAATTAGTAGGCTCCTCTTTCATAACCTAGAATTAACTTTAAATTGAGCCTATCTCAAACTCCCTCATAATTTGGTAGGACTTCTCTCACACCTATAACCACCTATGCAATATTATCTCTCATAACTTACAATCCAATAAACATACTTCTCTCTCACATCCTAAAACATAAATTTATTAGTTTTCACACATATAACCACAAAAAAAACTTTATTCTGATACCACTTGATGCAATCATGAGGAGGGAGATACCAATTATGACACATAAACACATTAACTCCATTACCTCCCATTTTGTATGGATTCAACAAATCAAATGGACACATAGGCACATTTCATCAAACACTTTGACATTATATGACAATTATTCAGTTCATTTCATTATCATAATAGAAATATAATCTTGATCATTTCATAATCTGGCTTATTACATATGAACACATGGGTAAAACAAAATTTATTACACTAATGGTCTATACACAAACCTATAATTTTAATTTGGTAGTACAACCATTTTGTTTAGACCAAGAAAAATGAAAAAAATGCAATTCTAGTCATAATCCTATGAGCTGCTCCAATAGAGAGAATTCCCTTTAACCTATATAGACAAGAATGGATGACCCCTCCACTTATCCCAACATCCCTCTCCATCTTCCTAGACATTTCATTCACCTAATGGATTCAAGGAGAAGACCAAGAGTCCAATAATTGAAACTCCTATCTACAAGTAGTCCTAGTTGGACTTTACCAAAACCTTGGTTTCAAAACAAAATACATGTTTTTCTTATGATACCCCTTAGGATTTATTAGCACTTATAGCGTTTGAACTACCCACAACCCAATTGAGCTTGGATTTTTTAGTTAACACTATGACAAAATTTGACTTAAGAAAATACTACTATGGGATTTTCAATTTCAGAAAGCACAAAATGGAGTATTGGTGTTACAGAAGACCAATTCAAATTTTTGAATGTCACTACATGTTGAATATCACTGTATGTAGATGGGTATATGTATATTGAATATCACTGAGATAAATTTTCATCATAATCAAGACCTATTCACTAAATAACATTACCAAGAACCATTTCAATCTCTCATAACCTAGTCAGGGTCTCCACTCCAAGCAACACTAAGATTATGAATGGGATATACCATGACCCAGTTGGGATTATATTTACTAACTAGAAAAGATATTACATAAAATTAGAACATCCATAATTCTCTCAACCCAGTTCAGTTTCATACTTTAAAAATTAAAGGAGTTGAAACAATGTTTTTCCAAAGACCCATGCGGGCCTTAGAACTCCACAAAATAAAGGAAAAGACCCTCAAGCATACCATATTCCCAGTTAGGCTTTAAGTCCCATAAACCAAAGAGGAGTTGATGAATATGAGTTATACTTATATTTAAGGAATAAAATCTAGATAAAAAAGGAACTAAAACAAAATGTTGGCCAAGACCAAATCAAGGAAATGAAGCCCATTTAGTGAAGGAAATCAACCAAGTCATTCCATAGACCAAATCAAGATGATGAAGTCCAATTACAACTGCATATAAATCTTTATCCAAAATAAGACCTATTTGGACCTGGAGTAGTTTGATTATAACTATAGTTATGTTAAATTACAAAATATGAAGTTCAGGCCTGCATAAATACCAAGGTAACTAACTTTTCAAGATGAATGTTACAATTACAAGTTAGAATCATCATCATGAACTCTCTTTTTGGGTAATGAAAGATTTCGTAGGACTTTGAATACTCTTGCATAAAAATTATAGTGTCTACAGAAGGTATTTATATTTGTGTATCTTTAATTATACCAGTAAGATTATATAGAGGATGAGCGTCCTCAGTTTTAAAAGCATAAGCAGTCAGGGGAGGATGAGCACTATAAATCATGTGGACTTTAGGATTAATCTTTGTTTTTTGTGTCATATGTTTAATAAATGGATTCAAAAATATCTTAAGCTTCACATTAGGTTGTGCATTGGGATCATTCATAGGTGTATTAAAATTATTGACCTTAATAGTGTTATCTCTAATTAAATCTTGTAACTTATGTCTCAAACCATAATATCTATTAGTAGAATGTCTTGAACATCTATACCAATCACAATATGCATAAATATTGAACCCCTTGAGTTGTGCCTTTATCATATCAATGTCTATTTGGTAGAGGGAAAGATGTGAGATTTCACTCAATAAATGTTTATAATACCTTATGAGGAGATCTTGATAATTGTGTAAATTTACTCCTTTATGGAGTCAATAAGATAAGCCTATTAGTAAGTTGTGAAACCACATTAACATTTTTTAGCCTCATTATTGGTATCATTTATCTTAGATTTGAAATTTGGTTTGATTTAAAACTTAGCATTATAGGATGTTGGATGATTTTCCCCATAATTTAACTTGCTTATAGTAATTGGCTTAACCTCACGATCTTTGACTGTATTGACCGTATGATACATGTTATCAAAAAATTGGAAGAATTTGAACATAATAAACTCATAGATAGACACAAGAAGCTTTGCTTGAATATATCTAATAACTTTTTATCAACCATATGATTTGTCATTTTGGAGAACATATTCTTATAATGAAGCACATAGTCACTAATGGGCTTGTTAGGTATTTGCTTGAGTTTTGTAATTTGAGAATAAGAGACCTTCTCACTGATGTTGATAAAAAGGTGAGGTAAGAATTGATCAACTAAAGGATTGAAAACATGTATTGATTAGAAAATAAGGTCATAAACCGATCATAATGCATAATCCTTAAGGATCCAAGGAAAAATATTGTTTAATGACTTGTTATTAGAGGAATAATCTAAGCATGTTGCATGAGAAGATCTAAGATGTTATTCTGAATCACTTTTACCATAATATAGCATAAACTTAAGTACAAAATAACTATAGATAAAGGAAAAGTGGAATTATCTAGGGATAAATACATATGTATTAATGCTTCAAAATTATTTGAATAACACACTCTATAATAAACTTGTATCTGGGAAACCTTGGATTGAAGATCAAGAATAGTTTGTATAAGCTCTTGATTATTAGGCATATGAATCTGATTAAAAAAATATGATGTCACATGAGTAACAAGCATCAGAGGCAAAATAATTTGTTGTATAGGAATATTTATATAAATATGAGGAATAACTTGTGTTTCCCCTACACCACATCACTTATGTAGCCATAGGTGTAGACACATGAATAATAATAGTTGGAGTAATAGTCAAGATACCTAGTGTAGATTATATGCCTCTCAAAGGTGGATTAGTATCACTTAATATTTAATTATGTTGTTTTTCATATGTGGCTCCATTAGCATTTTTTGCATTCTTAACCTCTAGGATAATGCTCAAGATTTTATCTAAATAATAGGTTGCAAATGAATTCGATTTCAAAAAATTAAAAGTTCTTTTGCTTATGCAAGATCTACACCATTAAGCTCATCAAGATATATTCTACCATGATACTCATTATTATGTTCATTATCATCTTCATAAGCATTTTCAAGAGAAGGCATACCATTATTGATAACATATTTTTATACATCTACATGTTGTTTATTAACATTTGCATTAGTAAAAGAAGGAATTCACATCTCGTCAATTTAATCTATTTTAGATTGCCTAAAAATATGCAATTGGATAAAATAAAAATGATTATGAATAATTGCAACAACACTTAACCTAGCATTTGGCCTTACTGATATAAAGGATCTAACCTTCTTAGATAACATAGAATATGTTCATGAAAACATCAAGAAATCTAGAGTAAAAATCATAAAGTACTACTTATTAAGGGAAAATTAGAAATATTATCTAAAATTCAAATTCTAATACAAGAATTTTTTTCGAAGCATAAAAAAGGAAAGATGAAACCCTAAAGGTGAAAATACATAGGGTTTATTAAGCTCAAGTCAATGATTAGGTTATTCAAAATGTTTTTTTTTTTTTTTTGAGTAGTGTAATTTATGGATCATAATCCATGTTTTGTACATTTTGAAGCAATTGGCCTTTTGTATAGAATGTGTTTGACAAGTTTTGTGACCCAAGCTTCAACCTCAGCTTTCTCAGCTTCCCTTTTGTATTTTGCTTAAGTCTCAACTTCTTTTCACAACTACCACACAGCAGCCAGGGACTTATTGAACTCAAGAAGTGTTTGATTTACCTAGGAGAAGTCCCAAATCTCCATGTGGTGAATATGCACTCATCCAAGGGAGTTTTATTTTTCGTAGAATTTCACATAGTGCCATTGGCCAACAGGGGTAGTAAATGGGGCCCATTATTATAAAAAAGAAGAATGTATATTTTTCATGTGGTACCCCCATGATCATTTTTGTAAAAGAATGCTCAGATTTTTTAGGATAAGTACTAACCCTCCACATGGCATCATGACACTCATTGAGAGCAAAGGTTCATTTTATTAGAGCTCCAACAAATGCCATTGGTTGAAAAATAAAGAAATAGGGCCCACTAGTTATAATGAAGAAGAGGTGGACCTTCCATGTGGCATCATGGCACTCATCTAAGTTGAGGTTTCTCATATTAGACCTAGGAGTTATGACATTGGCTGAAGCAAGTGGGCCCCTATTTCCAAAAACATTCCAAAAGTATTTTTTGAGGTAGACACATGTTACCATCATGCTTCTTCTAGGCATCATGGGCATTATAAGGCATTGTAGCTGTGCCATATCTAGGATTTATAAGACCAATTTCACTCATGACCTGGAGCTCCCCAGTTAGTTGTAATGACCTCATCATGGGTGCAAGTGCCTAGTTCTAAGTATCTTTCTCTCAAGAGGGTGATACACTTATATAAGCAGAGATCTTTTATTTTTTAGAGGGCTGGGAGATGAATAATTATTTTTGCTATTATCAGAGAGCAACCACTTCTAATAGTCTAGTTTTAGAATAGAAGTAGCAGTAGTTAGCATTTTTCATTCTATGAGTTTAGTAGGTGCCCCTCATGGGTAGGATTAAATATTGTATACTGTGCCCTTGAGACATTTTGTATTTTGTTCTCCACCTAATAATGAAGAGGATGTGGTGTTCTATGTTAAACCGAGTGGAAAGTTATTTATGTTTATTGTTTCTTTTATCTGCTTCTATAATATTGGTTCATGTTTGTGTTATAGACTTTTAATTCATGTATATGATCCTTTAATAGTATGCATTGTTCGAAGATTCAAGATATTTTATGCAATTATAGGTCAATAATTTAAAGATCTCAATGCATCACCTTAGTTTATTTTAGTTTTATTTCACATTTCCTTATTATCTTTTTTCATTCCCAAATTGATATGAAGAACTAACTTCTAAAACATTAGAGGTTACTTTATAGACTATGTTTGAGTCCCACATTTGTAGAGCTTCCCATAGAGAGCTATTTGCCTAGAATGAACGTTTTAGGCATCAATAGTTTTTATTTTTTGGAATTCTCAATGGGACATAAAACTACTAGTCTACCTGAATAGAAGTCAGAGTATATGAGTCAGAGGCTCATTACAAGGTCACAAACAACAAAGAATCTAGGCTTGTTATCACCACCTCTGGGAGATCTAACTCACCAAAGGACCATAGTATATAACACTACTCAACAACATCAATAGATGGGTATTCAAGGTCCACTAAGGAAATTTTTAGTGTGGAATAGTGGTAATCCACTTATCCCTCCAATACCCCCAGCTACATGGGACCCTATTCCCATAAATGCCTTAAAGGCACTCTTTAAATTCTTAGGGGAAGATTTCAAGAATGTAGCAACACATTTCAAAGATGTTTTGAATGTATGCAAAATGCACTATATCACATAGCAAAATGTGGCCTTAAGACTACTAGCCACTTCTGTCAAAGGGCAAGCTCTCGACTGGTACTGATCTTAGCCACCCAACTCCATATCCACCTAGGATGACTTGGGTAACAAATTATTTGAACAATTTAATGAGAAAGTGGATCGGTCATCTCTCCTACAACTACTAATAACTATTAAGAGAGCCTTGCAAGAAGCTATTATAGATTTTAATATTAGATTCAACAAGACATGGCAAAAGATCCCAATAATGGCTTGACCACCGATAGGTATGGCCATTGTCTTCTACCTCAAGGCCTTTAACTCAAACATAGCTATCATGATTCAATATCTCAAAGGATAGATGCTCCTAAATGCATATTACATAATAGTCAAAGTGGAGAACAACTTAATAAAAAATGGAAAGCTTCCTCTATGGCCACCAATGCTAATGTTCCCCAAAATATCAATACTACTACAAGAAGAGCATCCAAGTACCTCACAAGTGCCACCTTCCATGTATGTATACCCATATACTCAGGCAAGAATGTCCTCTTCATCCTCTCTTGTTGTGGAGATAAACAACATGAAGAGCATCCTGCAAAACTTCTCTAATGAGATCATAAATATCAAAAGGTAATAAGCTATGCCTCTGAATCCCCCTTTTTAAAACTACTAGGAAAGGAGAGTGCCCTACTAGAATAACTAGTACCAGGAGAGGTAGACACCAAATCACTAGGCACCAAATCATTAAGTGTCAAACCATCAGATATGACCCATGAATCAAATCATTTTGGTGCATGGTCTTTTGCAAATGGTCTTGCGAAATGCAAGTAAAGAATTGGTCACAGGCCAAAATAACTTGGTGGATGATTCAAAATCATGGTGCTTCCCATGCAATGATGCCCACACACCCCAATTTTTTTTTAGAGGCAATCTACAACAAAAGGTTATCAAACAATGAAGATAAGGAAACATACCTGACTCAACTTCTTACAAATAACAATCCCGAAGTGCTGAGAGTGATTGCTTAATGGTGTAGATGTAGGGAATGTCCTTAGAGAAAGAGGAGGAGATAGACTTGGAGCATGGAATTTTCTCTTGGGTAAAAGGTAAAGATGAAGTCTATGTGAGTGATATCCTCATGTACAAAGCTCCACAAGTCTAATCATACTATTTCTCCTTATCTTAAAAGAGACTAGCCAAGACCCAAGAATCTTTCACAAGGCCTAAAGTGACCTTCAAAAATAGTTTAGGACCCCAACTACCACCTCCAACATATCAACAGTGGAGAGAAATGATACATAAAAGGTAAAAGACCCCAAGGTCCCACCTCTAGGGTCATACAATGTGGTGGAACAACTAAAAAAAGTTCTAGCCAATGTTTATCTCTAAGATGTCTTATCCATCCTTGAGAAAAGGTTTCTACTAAAAGAAGCCTTGGATGATTGAGAGAATCCCATGTGAATAAATTTGGTCATAAAGCCTGTACAAACAAAGGGAAAGGAAACCATCATGAGTCTATAATTCTAGGCACCATCCGTATTCATCAATTCTAAAGAGGGGGAAAGTAAGACAAAACATACCCCATTTTATTTGACACTTATTATAGGGAAGAAGTTATTACACAATTTCATGATCAATTCTAGTGCTAGCACCAAAATGATGTCTAAGCAGATTATGGATGCACTATAACTACAATATGAGCCTTTGAATAAAGGAGTAATGTATTTGGATGGGAATAAATTTTAAACCTTAAGTATCATCAAGGCTCTTCCCCTCACCTTATATTCTTGTCCCAAAATCATTGTATCAAAGGAAGTTGTAGTAATAGACATCCCTCTAGTCTTTGGGCTATATCTATCAAGAGATTTCATTGCTAAGATAGGTGGATACCTATCATTGGATTGGTCCCACTTGATCCTAAGGACCAAATACAGTTTAAAGTTGAAGTTATTGTTTAAACCACTGCACCTAGAACACATAATAGAAGATGTTATGATTTTATTGAGAATGATCCTTTTGTAGAATTTGATGCCACTGGCCTTGAGACCTATGTAATTCATGATGTAGATCAAGCTATCCTTGAGGTTATGAAGAAGAAGGAAGATCAAAGGAAAGATCCTAAAAATGAGTCTAGATTTTGGACTCTACATTTTGATGGTGTGAAGTGAAAAACCAGTTCTAGAATAGGCATTCAGTTAGTATCTCTATCCAAAAAAGGGACCCTTCAAGCCTTTTGATTCTAATTTGCTTGCACAAATAATAAACTTGAATATGAATCACTAGTCCATGGCTTCAACCTTACTGAGCACATGGGCATAAAGTAGCTAAAAATGTTTGGAGACTCTGAATTAGTGGTAAGATAGGTGAGATGGGTCACAATTGCAAAGAATGTGTACATGAGGTCCTACCACCACCAAATATGGGATTTTATTGAAGCATTCAAATATTTCAACATTTAGATCATCCTTAGGACCATAAATATAGAGGCATACATGATGGTGATGATTGGTTCATAGTTTAACCCAATAATAGATTTATTCATCAATGAACAAGTAGTGTAGGTAATCATCAGACTTGCTATTCTTGACAATGACCAGATTTGGAAAGTATTTGAAAGTGATGCCCAGATTTCCATGTCCCTTAAAAAATTATGTGAATTCATAGAGTAGTTACAACCAAAGATTGAGGAAGCATATAAGGACCAGATCATGTAATTGAAATGAAACAAACTTTCAAAAGGGCTAATCACCCTAGAGAATTTATTTGATTCTACTGATGTAAATAATAACAAATGGAAGTTTGTTGTAGATAAGGGTGACTACTTAGAGTTTGATATTTTGGATGAAAGAAAGCTAAAGGTTGGAAATGAAGTTCCCCAATAATATAAAGAGTGATTGATTTCTTTCTATAACAAGTATGAAGGGGTCATGGCATGAACCTATGATAATTTGAAAGGGTATGACCGTGAAGTCATCTAACACACCATAGACTTGGTAGAAGGAGCCAAGCCTATTTGAAAAAAAGCAAAGGCTGGTAAACCCAAAGATTAAGTCTTTCATGGATTAAGAGCAGAGTAAATTGATCGACTCATAAATCATATACCCAATCAAGCATTCAACTTGGGTATCTAAGTTGGTTCCATTAAGAAATAAGAATGAAGAGATAAGGTTGTGCATCGATTTTAGGGACTTAAACAAAGCATCCTTTAAGGATCATTACCCCCTTCTTTCAATGAAACAAATCCTATAGATAGGAACAGATGCAAAAATGTTCTCTCTACTGGATGGATTCTTAGGATACAACCAAGTGTGGTTCAATGAAGATGATCAACAAAAGACCACTTTCACCACAAAGTGGGGAACCTTCATTTATGTAAAGATACCTTTTAACCTCTCTAATGTAGGGGATAATTTCTAGTGAGCTATGGATATAGCCTTTAAAGGCATAACTAACAAGATAATAATCATATACTTGGATGATCTCACTATATTATCTAAGAAGGAAGATCATTTTGATCATTTGGAGAAGGTTTTCCAAAAATGCTAAGAGTTTAGGGTGTCTATTAACCCTAATAAATGTGTTTTTGGAGTCCTATAAGGTAAGCTACTTAGATACATGGTATCTAAGGAAGGGATCACCATTGATCCAAAAAGAGTAAAGGCCATCACAGACCTAGCCTTATTGGTAAACAAGAAGGGGGTTCAATCTTTCTTGGGAAAGATTAATTTCATTAGTAGGTTCATATCCAACTTTATGAGGTTCGTAAAGCCAATCAATTTGATTCTAAAGAAAGACTAACCATTAAAATATACCATAGAAGGAGGAATTACATTGTATAAAATTAAATAAGTGATATCAACTATCACCATGGTAGTCAATCTTGACTTTTCTAAATATTTCATCATGTATGTTTATGGGAATGAGCATAACCTGGTAGATGTACTAACTCAAAAGTATGAAGAATGAAGAAGTGAGCACCTGATCACTTTCTATTCAATAACCTTGCATAGGTATGAGAGCAAGTATAATTTCATTGAAAAATAGGCTATCACCATTATCAAGGGCCTCAAAAAATTTAGGCACCTTATGGTGGGAAGCAAGATAATGGTGTACGTGGCACATTTTAGCATCAGGGAATATATAATGGAAGGAGAGATCATAAAAAAAATGGATAATTAGATCACCAAGATCTTATAATATGATATTGAAGTCAGGCCAACCAAGGTGATCTGGTAAAGAGGACTCATGAATACCTAGCCTAATGCGTAGATACCCCGATAGAAGGATAAGACACATAAAAAATAGTTCTAATAAATTAATATGAAACTGATGGGTCTTGGGTTACTAACAAAACCTAATTCATGCAAATTTACTGATATCCTAATGGTCTCCCCACACAAAAAAAATGATCCTATAGGTTGTAAGGGGACATCTACACACTGGTCTAAGGAGTCCTATTCAAGAGGAATTTTGATAGAGATCTTCTTTAATGCATAAAAAATCACCAAGTTGAGAAGATCCTTCATGATATGTAGTTTACCCCTCTAGGTGGCCATTTCTCAACAAAGACCACCATGACCAATATCATGCAGGTAGGATACTACTAGCCAACCATGTTTGTAGATTACCAGTAAGTAGTTAAGAAATGCCAATAATGTCAATTCTTTATAGGCAAGCATAAGTATTCAACCATGCCATTAAATCTAATTATGACCGATGAACCTTTCACATAGTGGGGTTTGGATTTCATCAAGATGATCAACCCCATCTCCAATGCAAGTCATAAATAGATACTTATAAACAACAACTACTTCACCAGGTGGATCAAAGTAGCTATGATGAAGGAGGCAACCAAGAATGTGATCTTAAATTTCTTGGAAGAACTAGTAACATGGTGTAACCCACCAAAAATTATCATGTTTGATATTGTGAAATCCTTCCTTGGCTCTAAGATTTCATAGTTTACACTCCAAAATGACATTTTATCGAAGAATTCATCCAATTACTACCCACAAGGGAACAGGTTGGCCAAATCAAAAAATAAGAATCTCATTAGGCTGATCAAAAGGATAGACATTGATAAATAAAGGGAATGACATATACATGTAAAAATGACCCTGTAGGCTGATAGAATTACTCCCAAGCAAATCCTTAAGACATCCCCATATGAACTAGTATACGAGAAGGAAGTGGTCATGCCCATATCAATAGAAATCCTAGCCTTATAACTTTTAAAGGTGATCAAAATAGATGAAAATGGAGCGATAGATGTTAGGCTGTTAGAATTGCTAAAATTCCAAGAAGCAAGAGAGCAAGTAAGTGATGCAAAGGTCACCTAATAGTAAGTAGTTAAGTAATGGTTCAATAATAAATCATCAGACCTATGATTTAAACTAGGGGACTTGGTCTTCAAATATGATCAAAGGGCCATGAAGCCAACTGGTTCAACATGCAAAATTTGATTCCCTATGGAGGGGGCCATTTTGCATCATTAGGGATAAACAAAGTAATGCATTCAAGTTGGAAGATGGAGAAGGAAATGCATTAGGGATTTTGATTAATAGAATTGAATTGAAACACTTCAACTAATTTACCAGTCTTCCCCTTGTATATAGTTAGCTTAGTTTCCCTTATTTATTGTTGTTTCCTTTTGTTCACTCATTTTCCTTTCTTTGCTACTATATATTATTGAATAAGTGACATTGACACAATTGGCTCATCTCATTGCCAAGTGTTTTCACCCTATCTATCTTTATTTTTGAAACATTCTCTAAAATACCATTATCTACCACTCCTCCTATCATTAATGTCAGATACACCATATTGCATGATTCCCCATGAGGATCACTTGAAAATCTCTTATGAGTTACTCCTCAAGCATGTATATTGACCTCAACATTTATGGGATGCCCAAATTCAAATTTTTACGTGATGATCATGCCTATAAACATTGGATTATAAGTACCCCTCTCCTCATCAAGCCAAATAGTGAAATGCTTTAATAATTTTAAGAGTACCAAGTGAAGCAAAGAATATTGAGAAAAAAGATTTGAGCCAAGAATTGACAGAGTTGTGAGCAAAGAACCAATATCTATCATTTTATTTAAATCATAGAGAAATTTTAAAAGAATTTCTAGGAATGTAAACTTCTACATCCTCATTTGGTAGTGGAAAGCATATGAGAAAGTAGAGAACCCATGGGTTAGATGGTCACAAAGACCTTCCCTGCAGTATGCGGTAAGCAAATCATATGCTTATACTTTCACTTGGTTGAAGCCAAAAGTGTTGAATATCAAAATTATATCCAAGGGGTGCTATAGAGACCACACACTGGTCATGGATTATGTAGATGAAATATATGACCCTAATATTAGCCAAAAACTTGAAGAACTTGAGAGAGGGTGCCCCTGCTCAGATGATAAAAAATGTGTAGAGAAATGACTATGAATCATTCAGATATAGAATTATGAAATCCACATTGGCCTAGTACATGGTGCCTCTTATGCACCCATGCCTATATATTGTTTCCCTCTATATAGATAGGTATGATGCCAACACTGATACTATGATAAGTAATAACCACCTAAAAGTGGATATTAGTGCTGATGCCATAAGGGAGATGTTTTAACTCTCAAACAACCCTAATGTTGATGTATGTAGTATGGAGAGCCTAAAAAATGTCTAGGACACTCGAGTCCATAAGATAGAGTTCATCAATTTGATCCTCCAGAGTATCTACACCAAAACACCTCCTCTACCCATCATTCTCACGAGCTTTGTGATGCAGGACATAAAAGATGCCCTTTATATGTTGGCATTTATCTTTGGCATGGAATTAGATGATCACATTTTTAATTTCCAACTGGGGGTAGTCTTCCTTTTGAAGATGATGAGTAAGGAGAAGGTGTACAGGATGGACTTTGTAGATGCTATTGCCACTGCCATGCAAAATGAGTTGGAAAACTTCTCAACACTAAATACCTTTTGGTATTCCTCCTTCCTCCTTCACCTGATTTTGTATCAACACTCTTGCTTCTTCTCTTCATACTTCACCTTTAAATATATAAAGAGAAACACCCATCCCAACATGGTGATCCCCGACACCATATGGACCTGCATCTTATTGGTCACACAAGATTACTATGAATTCTCAGAGAGCTTCCTATCCCCAATCCTCATTGAATTCAATCAATAGGTGATCACATTCAACATGACTGACCACTAAAATTCATGGCTCATTAATGGTTTAATTCTAGTTGATTTATTCTTTAGGGTCCATTTCACCTTCATTTAGGTGTATAGATTCAAGGAGGAGCCTTTCTAGCTCCCTTGCTCATAGATAAAACTTTGGCCTTGGATTTGGCTCACCAATTTAATGTGGTGGACTTAGTTTATGGTGTAGGGTAGAAGAAGAAGGCCCTATATGATGTCCCTTTCTCAAAAGTAGGTATTGCAATGGTGAAAAGGTCACTAGAGAACCTGTACATGCTCAAGCTTGCAGAGTTCAACCTCGACCTCATTGATGACAAATGGAATTATGATGCAGTTGGCCATATAGCCTTCTTAAAGACCATCACCCTACTCAATCATGATCCCTAACCATACCTTTAGGGGTGAAGGTCACTGATATAAGATGATATAATGTATTATGTGGATCTACCCAATATCTCATCAGATATCCATAAGTCATGGGAGTCCTTTTATGATAAAGTTTGACAATTTGACCCCACCAAGAAATTGACAAAGGGGATAATGGCATAGCTCATCCAAAGGGACTGGTACCAAGAGAAGATATATGCCTATTGGAAATATAGGTAGAAAATTAGCAATCCCTTTATAAATTTTAAGTATATAGACATGGATGATACATTTGAAAACCTCTAGGATGAGCACCATGAGTTAGAAGCTCTAACAAATAGGGAATTATTTGTCAAAAAAGAAACAAAAGAGGAGGATGCCCCTCCAGCTAAAGAATAAGAGGTTTTAATGGTCTAGAGGCCTTCAACCTAGCCACCTCCTCTATATCTATATTTGACTACCCCACAATATCAGTAGGTCTCTTAAGGGATATCATGATGGGGTCATTTTAGCTTGGATGGACCGAGACACAAGTTTATAGTCCTTTCCCCAAGCCTCCAAAAAGAAAGGTACACTTTTCCTAGCCTCTTATTTTAACTTTTAACTCTTTATTTATCCCTCATCACTCTCCTCTATTTGTACCAAGCTTGTGGCACTCTCCACTGCCCAACCAATCACCTCCTTTGTACCATTTTCATCCACCCAACCTATCATCAAGCTCATGCCACTTTCTTCAATGTAACTAATCACTTCTCTCACATTATTTATCACTCCTCTACCCTCATCATTTGCATCATCATCTATTTTGGGCACAATCACCTTCCACCCCACTCCATAGACTTCCACCTTTCTCTCCATCTACCCTAACTCTTCACCCACTCACATTTAAAGGAACATCATCTATAGACTCACAAAAATAAGTGACCATTCCTTTCAGTCTTCCACAAGGATTCCTCTTTGTGGGGGACAATATTTAGGTGTAGAAGTAGTTCTATCAACATATTTAGGCTACTAGAAAAGCTCAACTGGCCTAGATAGAAAAGAAAAGAGGAAAATAGGCTAAGGCCCCTATAGTGTCTCATATGCAATCATTATTTGACCCAATGTAACAATCTCTAATGATTGCACACATGACACCCAAAGTAGTCAATCCCTAAGAACAAATGCAATTGGGGGACTACTCAATATAAGTGGTTGACTTTAACCTCAGTTATGCTTAACCCATTGATAGGGTCGAGTTGATGGAAGAAATCTAGAAGTCCATTACCATGGACTATATCATATCATGTCATCATTTAGAAAATACTAAGATAGAACTCACAAGGTTAAAAGATACGGTCAACCACCTCAGTACCAAGGCAAAATGAAAAGATTTAGAGCTCAAAAAAGTGAGGTCTAACCTTGAAAACTATGTCACCATTGAGACCTTCTAGGTAGAAGCCAGTCAGAGGGCCCAACTAGAGATTCAAGTAGCTGAACTGAAGACCAAGGTAGGCAATCTGGAAAAGGAAAAGGTGAATATAGAAGCCAAGCTATAAGAAAAGGAGTTAGAGCTTATGCATACCTATCAGAGTCTCTCAAACTCTAACATATTATTGGAAAAATTTTCATTGATGTCAAAGGTCTAACATTATTGGTGACAAAGCCCCCTTAGCATTTATTTTCTAAAGGTGTTTTTAATGTTCATATTTTGGCTAAAGTGTGTTGATATTTATTTAATATTAACGAATATATTTTTGGTTGCATAAAGTGAAAACAAGGTCCATGAAGAAGTCAAAGAGTGATGAGGTAAATACAAAAGAGGGAAAGGATGCATTTTATCATGAAAAGTCACCTTGAGGAATGAAAAAATTCACCAAGATAAAACAAAAAGGGAAAAAGATGCATTTTGTCATGAAGGGTCATCATGTGACTTTTCAAATTAAAGGATTCAAAGGTTCATGCCAGTTTGGTGCCATTTTCCATGTGGATTGAAGGGTCACAAAGGGTGAATGCCAAAGGTCATTTATAAAGCTATAAAAGGAGGCTTAGGAAGCCATTTATAATATGCAAGAGATTGTATGATTTGTAATTGTTTTATATAAGAAAAGAGGAGAGAAGAGAAAGAGATATAGTAGAGTTCTATCATTTGTTGAGACATCAACATTGAGAGATAGTTTTGTTTTACATAAGAGGGGTTGGTGATCCTATGAGTTAGTGCTCACAAATAGTGGTTGTGTTGGTGTTTGGTAAAGGGGTTGGTACTCCTCCAAGTTGGTGCTTACAAAATTTGTAATTTGAGTTAGTGTTCATTCATATATTTGAGATTGTTCTCCATGGTTTTTCCCACATTGGGTTTCTACTTAAAATTTTTGTCTCTCTCTCTCTCTCTCTCTCTTGTGTGGTGCATGTTATTATTTCAATTTTATTGCATATCTTGAATGTATGATTAAGTGATTAAAGAAAGGAAATTAGATTAAGTAAAATATTTAAAATATATCTAATATATTGATTCACCCCTCCTCTCAGTATATCCTATGCTTAACAATTGGTATCAGAGTAGGTTCTTTCAGAAAAAGTTTAAGAGCTTAAAGGTAGATCAGGGAAAGGACAATGGCTAGATCACATAAAGGTTTTTATACTAATAAGACACCTTTATTTGATAAGATAAATTATTTTTTTTGGAGCATAAGGATGAGGGCTTACTTGATGGCCCTTAGATTTGACATTTGTCAAGTAGTGATGGGGGAATATGAAGAGCCACAAACACTTGTTACTACTCCTATGAAAAAGAAGGCAAGTGAAAATAATACTAAAGCTTTAAATGCTATTTTATGTGATTTATGTGAATAATTTTTTTTTAAAGTTATGCAATGAAAATATGCTCATGAGACTTGGGTAAAGTTTGAGAATATTTACAAAGGTGATGGAAAGGTTTAGCAAGCTAAGCTCTAGACATTCAAAAGATAGTTTGAGAGTTTGAAGATGGAAGAGGAAGAAAATATAACAAGTTATCTTTTGTGGGTTGATCAAATAGTTAATCAAATTCAAGGTCTTGGAGAAAAGTGAGAAGAATAAACAATGGTACAAAAGGTTTTGAGATCTCTACCATTGAGATATGATTCAAAGGTTTCAGTAATCAAAGAGATGATGGATATATCTAAGCTAAAGATGGATGAATGACATGGTATTCTTATGGTATATGAGATGCAGATCGAATAAAAGAAACCCTAAAATAGGGAAGCTGCTTTCAAGATGTCAAATAAAGACAAGGCTAAGATTCAAGAATCAAGTGATAGATCTAGCGATGAGAAAGATGACAATGGATCATTATTCATCCACTAGCTAAAAAAGGGCATATGTAAATATCAAAGTAAATTATCATTTTAATATTTTTAATGTGGCAAGATTAGAAATTTTCTAGCTAATTGTCCAGATAAGAATAATGGTGACAATGAAGAAGGAAAGTCTACATACAAGAAGAATTTAAAAGGCAAATTCAAAAAGGGATTTGAGAAGAAGAGTTTATATTCTAAAGATTCTAGTTCAACCGAAGATAGTGGAGTCAGTGACTTAGATAAAGAAGAGATTCTATTCATGACCATACATGAAGATGCCTCTATAATCAAAAGTATAAATGATAAAAAAGAAGAACATGATGAAGTTGAGATGAATTTGGAAGGAGAACTCATTTGTGCCTTAGAAGAATTAAAATCTATTGAGAATGAGAATCAAAGATTGAAGCTCCAGATTGAGAAAAATGAAAATAAGTCAAAGGAAATAATTGAATATCTGTAAACACACATTGAATAAGACAAAAAGATTAAAGAAGATCTAACAACTTAGTTACAAAAATTAAGTGAAGAATATTAAAGGTATGTTGTTGAAATTGCCTCTCTAAAAGAAGATATTGAGAAAACAAATAAAGCAGTCAAGGATAAATTTGTTAATGATTCAAAATTTGAGAATAACACTAACTTGTTGAATAAGATATTAGAAAGTCAAAAATTAATATCAAATAAGACATGTATCATATTTGAAAAAAAAAGAGATATGATGTAGCTCTTACAAAAGAGGAAATAAAAAGGGAAGAAGTTAAGAATGCAGAGGATAGCTCAAATAAAGAAGGCTAGAAGGAATAGATCTATAAAGGTTAATCAGGTCAAAGATATAAAAATTAGAACATGTTATATTTTCATGGTTATTTTTTTTATTGTAATGGTTATGGTCATAAGAAAATAGACTATCAAAAAAGAGCTAACAATTTTAGAAATAAGGAAAAGGAAACTCATACAGAGTCACGTGAAAGCCATAATTCTTTTACTCCTCTATCAGGCTTTGATGAAGAGGCCATAATATGTTACAAGTGAAATAATTTTGGACACATAGCCTAGCATTATAAAAGCATGTTCGAGTCAGTCAAGAAACATCAAAGTTTCAAGGCTCCATTTATCAAGAAGAAAGTTCAGATAGGTTCATGGCAGAAGAAACAACCTGAAAAGTCTATGTTAGTCTAGATAAATTTGCATGTAAGAAATGAATAAAATCCATAGTGCACTGAGAATGGATGTTTTAGGCACATGATAGGATACACGATCAAGTTCATAACTCTAAAGAAGATCAATGGTAGTACAATGAAATTTAGAGACAATACCACTACTAGAATAGCTAAAAAAGGTACATTAAGTTTGGATAATGGTAGAACTAAGATTGAAAATGTTTTGTATATAGAAGGTCTTAAGCATAATTTATTGAGTTTAAGTAAAATGTGTGATTAGGGACACACACTAAAGTTTTAAGTAGAAAATTATGAAATTAAGAGAAAAGATTCAGATGTGTTGATTGTAAATGCTCAGAGGACATGAAATAATTTTTATATGTTATAAGATATCAAAGGTCAAAGATGTTGTTTGAGTCAAGTTGAGGAAAGTTGGCTGTGGAATAGGAGAATGGGATACATAAATTTTGACAATCTTGTCAACATCAAAAAGAAACAAGTAGTTAGAGATCTTTTAAAGATTACAAATCCCTCCAACATGGTTTGTGAACCATGTTAGCATGGGAAGTAGGTCAAAAAATGCTTCAAGACAAAAGAATACTTGACCACTCAGATGTTAGAGCTTGTTCACACTGATCTATGTGGACATACCATAACTCAAAGTACTCAAGATAAGAAATAATTCATGTTGATTATTGATGATTTTATATGTATGAATTAGGTGATGTTTTTGAAGAAAAGATCAGAAGCTTTCAGCCACTTCAAAGTTTTCAAGGCTTTAGTTGAGAATGAAACTAGTTTAAGGATTAAGTGCCTGAGATCAGATTAAGGAGGAGAATTTATGTCAGATAAGTTTATTGAGTACTGTGAAGACCATGGAATAAAGAGACATTATTCAATAGCTAAAACTCAATAGAAAAATGGAGTAGTTAATAGAAAAAAAATAGAATAGTTCAGGAGATGGTAAGGACAATGCTAAATGAATCCAATATACTAGATAAATATTGGAGAGAGGTAGTAGGTATAATAGTACATATGTAGAATAGAGCATTGTTGAGAATCAACAATCATAAGACTTCTTATGAGCTATGGAAAGACAAACTCGCTATAGTTGATTATTTTAGAGTTTTTGGTAGTAGATGCTTCATAAAGAAAAAAAATGAAGGTATATTTCTTGGATAATATTAAAAAATTAAAGCTTATAAATGTTATAACAAAATAACCAAGAAGATAGTTGAAAGCATAAATGACAGGATAGATGAAGATGTAGCATAAATAACCAGTGATCCGATAGACACTCTTGAAATCATTGAAGAAGAAGACTTTAAAGAATCAGATGAAGATGAGAAGAAGGAGAAAAAGGACACCAAGAACCCATCCAAATATATCTAAAAAAATCATAATGAGAGTGACATCATTGGGAATGTAAACGAAGGAGTTTGCACTAGAAGAATAATCGTAAGTGATTCTGAGCAAGTTAATTTTTCTTTGTTATCCAAAATTTAGCCTAAAGTTTTTTCAAAAGCTAGACATGATGAGCATTAGGTTAAGGCAATAGATGAAGAGTTAAATCAAATATAAAAGAATGATACTTGGGAATTAGTGCCTAGACCAAAATATCAAAATGTGATAGGAACAAAATGGGTATATAGAAATAAATTGAATGAAAATGGTTAAGTTACCAAGAATAAAGCAAGGTTAGTATGTAAAAGATATGCGCAGATTGAGGGGATATATTTTGAAGAAACTTTTGCACTAGTGGCAAGGGTAGAGGCTATTAGAATGTTTCTTGCATATGCAATGTTTAAGAATTTTAAAGTGTTTTAGATGGATGTGAAGTCTGCTTTCCTAAACAAAAATCTAGAAGAGGAGGTTTACATTGAGCAACATGAGGGATTTATTACATCAAATTATAGTAGATATGTATGTAGATTGAAGAAAGCACTGTATGGATTGAAATAAGCTCCTAGAGCTTGGTATCTAAGGCTTGATAAGTACCTACAGGATCAAGGTCTTAAGAGAGGTTTTATTGATAGTAATCTCTACATCAAAATAGAAGGTGAGCATTAGTTGATTATTGTGGTATATGTTGATGATATAATATTTAGAGGAAACATTGAAAAGATGATAAAATAATTTTTTGATAATATTCAAAAAGAATTTGAGATATTTATGCTTGGAGAATTTTCATTTTTCTTAAGGTTTCAAATATTTCAGTCAAAAAAAGGAATTTTCATATCTCAAAATAAATATGCCAAGGAAATGTTGAAAAAATTTGGTTTTGAGGATTGTACACCAGTTGGCACACTAATGGGTATAGAGAACAAGGTGAGTAAGGATGAAGATTCACCTGTTACATATCAATCTTTGTATAGATCTATGATTGGTAGTCTTTTATATTTGACAGTATCGAGGCCAGACATCATGCATGTAGTAGGCTTGGTTGTGAGATATTAGGCCGCTCCGAAGGAGAGTCATGTTCAGTTGGTGAAGAGAATATTTAGATATGTCAAGGGGACATTAGATTATGGATTATGGTATCTCAAAGGCATAGATTTCACTTTGGTTGCTTATATAGATTTAGATAGGGTAGGTTGTTTGGATGATAGAAAAAGTACAAGTGGAGGAGCTTTATTCCTCAACGATAGCTTAGTATCTTGGCTAAGCAAAAATCAAAACTCAATATCACTGTCTATAGCTGAATTAGAATATATTGTAGTGGTGTTGTGTTGTACTCAAGTAATTTAGATGAAGCAAACTTTAGAAGACATCAAGGTAAAATATGATGAAATTATTTCTATTTTTTATGACAACACAAGTGCTATTAATATTTCTAGGAATCCAATGATGCATTCAAGAACAAAGCATATTCTTATCAGATATCCCTTCTTGAGAAAGCAAGCTTCAGATCAATAGGTTAAGTTGGAATACATCAATACTACATAACAAATTATAGATATTTTTATAAAAGCACTACCAAAGGACACATTTGAGTATCTATGAGAGAAGTTGAGAGTGATTTTTTTTACTTCCTACCATTGAGGATCAATATCAGTTGAGGGGGAGCTAAGTGTTAGCTCCAAGATAGACCCTTTGCCATTGATGTCAAAGGAGGAGAAGTACATAAACATGTACAAGAATAGGTACAAAGAATATGTATAAGATGCTATAGTAAGGGGGAGTTACTAAATATTTTTGTTGGCAGTATAGGTTTTAGGATGTGGTAGTTTCAGTTTGAGGTTGACATCAATGACAAAGGGGGAGATTGTTGGAAATATTATCATTGATGTCCAAGGTCTAACATTATTGGTGACAAAGGCCCCATAGCATTTATTGTTTAAAGGCATTTTTAAAGTTTATATTTTTGCTAAATTGTGTTGATATTTATTTAATATTAATGAATATATTTTTGGTTGCATAAAGTCAAAAGAGGGCCCATGAAGAAGTCAAAGAGTCACGAGGTAAAGATAAAAGAGGGAAAAGATTCATTTTATCATGAAGGGTCACCTTGAGGAATTCAAAAAGTTACCAAGATAAAGATAAAAGGGGAAAAGATGCATTTTCTCATGAAGGATCACCATGTGAATTTTCAAATGAAAGGATTCAAAGGGCCATACAAGTTTGGCACCATTTTCCATGTGGATTGAAGGATCACAAAGGGTGAATGCCAAAGGTCATTTGGAAATCTATAAAAGGAGGCTTGGGAAGCCATTTGTAATATGCAAGAGAGTGCATGGTTTGTAATTATTTTATTAAATAAAAGAGGAGAGAAAAGAAAGAGATATAGTAGAGTTATATCATTTATTAAGAAAGCAACATTGGGAGATAGTTGTGTTTTATATAAGATGGGTTAGTGCTCCTATGAGTTGGTGCTCAAAAATAGTTTTTGTGTTGATGCTGGTAAAGGGGTTGGTACTCCTGCAAGTTGGTGCTTGCAAACTTTATAATTTGAGTTGGTGCTGATTCATATATTTGAGATTATTCTCTGTGATTTTTTTTACATTGGGTTTTCATGTAAAAATTTGGAGTCTCTCTCTCTCTTACGTGGTGCATGTTATTATTTAAATTTTATTACATATCTTGAATGTATGATTAAGTGATTAAACAAAAGAAATCAGTTTAAGTAAAAGATTTAAAAGATATATGATACACTGATTCACCCTCTCTAAGTATATCCCATGCTTAACATAGATCACATCAACAATTACAATAAGATTCCTTAACCAAGGGCTAAGAGATCCTACAATCAAAGAATGAACTTGCTGCCTTCTCCTAGACTATAGGGATCATCCCCATGATCCAATAGTTATATATATCTTATTGGGAGAGGATTAATAATGTGGTTGCTAACTTGAAGCCAAAACTCATGTTCATCATAGACTCATAGTGACTAAGCTCTCAAGTAAGCATGTCCATGGACTAGGTCCCTGCCTTCATGTCCCATAAGGTTCAAGACTCATAACTCTTTGTATAGAAGCTTTATAGTGCAATGGACAAGACTTTATAGGCAATAGGGGTGGTTGATCAAAGGCAAGTGATAGTAAAGGTTAATGAATTTCTGAGATACAATAAGGCAGTAACAAAATGCAAGTTATTTCTCAATGCCTTAGAAAAGGCTATCTAGGATATGAACGGGTGCATTGAACAATTAGTCTAGTTGGGACTCCCCTCCCCATTACTTATAGACAACATCATCCTCCTAGAGGACAAAATAAAAGAGATGTTAGAAAATAAATAGAGTGACCAAACTATTTTCATGGCTCTCGATCAATCACCAAGTGTCTTTGAGGTGGAGACCATATTATAGCCTCTTGCCCAGCTAGAGTTCTAGATGCTAGTAGTAGTCCAAGGCCTGAACAACATCTCCTTTAAGGATATCATCAACCTAGATAGAGCCTTTAAGGCTCTAAATTAGAAGACCTAGCCAAGGGAAGAAGAATGGATGCCTTTGTAGGTTGTTCTTCAAAATTTATAAGCATTTTGGGCTTCCTTCTTTTTTGAAAATTTTACTTCAACTGGTCTGTGAGACTAGAATTTTAGGTTCTCTCATCTACAGGTGGATACCCTTATGATTTACCAGGAACTGTGGATCATGATACACATTTTGTACATTTTTAAGTAGTTGGACCTTTGTCTAGAACATGATTGATGAGTTTGATGACCCAAGTCTTTGCCTCAGCTTTACTGGGTCCCCTTTTGTATTTTGATTAAGTTTCAACTTCCTTCTATAGTTACCATGTGGTAGCCTAGTGCTTGTTCAACTCAAGAAGCTATCAGTTCACCTAGTATAAATGCCATCTCTCCACATGGTGAATGAGTACTCATCTAAGGGATATATTTTTTTAGGCTTTCATGAAATGCTATTGGTCGATGGGGATAGTAAATGGGCCCCACTATTATAACAAAAAGGAATGCATATTTTCCACCTGGTACCCCTATACTCATTTTTGCAAAAGAATGCTCAACTTCTCTAAGATAAATGCCAACCCTCCATGTGGCATCATGATACTCCTTGGGAGCAAAGGTTCCTTTTGTCAGTGCTACAGGCAGAACCATTGGTTGGAAAAGAAGGAAAGGGGGCCCACTAGGGAATTATAATGAATAAGAGTTGAACCTTCCACATAGCATCATGATACTCATCTAAGGTAAGGTTTATCTTATCAGACCTAGGAGTTATGCCATTGGCCAAAGAAAGTAGGACCCTATTTTTAATAGTATTCCAAAAGCAATTTCCAAGGTAGACACATGTCACTACTATGTTTCTTCTGAGCATCATAAGGCATTGTAGTTATGTCATATCTAAGATTTGGAAGACTAACTACACTTGTGAGTTGGAGCTCCCTAGTCAGTTGCAATGACCTCATCATGGTTGTAAGTGCCTGGTTCTAGGTGTCTTTCTCTCAAGAGGTCATTGCACCTATATAAGCAGGTCTTTTTTAATATAGGATTTAGAGATGAATAATTATTTTTGGTATTGTAAGAGAGTAACCACTTGTAATAGTCTAGTTTTAGAATAGAAGTAGCAATAGTTAACATTTTTCATTCTACAACCTTAGCAGGTGCCCCTCATGGGTAGGGTTGAATACTGTATACTGTGCCCTTGAGGCCTTTTGTATTTTGTTCTCTACCTAAAAATGAAGAGGATGTGGTGTTACGTGTCAAACTAAGTGGAAATTTATTTCTATTTGTTGTTTCCTTTCTCTAGTTCTATAGTATTGGTTCTTGTTTATGTTATATACTTTAATTCATGCATATGCTCCTTTAATAGTCTATGTTGTTCAAAGATTCAATCTATTTTATGAAATTATAGGTCAATACTTTAAAGATATTGATGCATCACCTTAGTTAGTTTATTTTAGTTTTATTTCACATTTCGTTCTTATCCCTTTTCCTCCCTAAATTGATCCAAAGAGCTGGCTTCTAAAACCTTGGAGGTTACTTTATAGACCACATTTGAGTTCCATATCTGTAAAGCTTCCCATAGAGAGTTGTTCACCCAGAGAAAATTTTTTAGGCATCAACACAATCTAAATAATATAAAACTATGAATAATAAAATTTTATAAAATATGATATTAATTATACAACTATGAATTTAAAAGGGTAGATTGATAATGTACTTATATTTAGAATCGACAAATTAGGGTAAAAGATATGCACTTAGTTACTATCTAATTTATTTTTTCACCGCATTCATCATAAACCCTAAAACTATTATATATATCTATTTTTTAAGTGCTTGAATTAAGAAATAAGAGCTCAAATGATATGTGGATGTTGATAGCTAAGCTCTTATTGCTATGACGACCAATACTATCCATGATCTTTTTGTAGTATCCTTGATGACTATGTATGTTTGTCACCTTAGATCATTATGCTTGCACTATAAATGATTTATATATGTGAACTCACCCTCAGTCTTATACATTGGTTTTTGTTTTCCTTAACCTTACTTTGAAACCCAAATTACACTTTTTACACAAGATAAACTTTGAAAAAAGGGTTAAAAAGACAAGATGGATAGCCTCAATCATTCCCCATTGAGTGACTGAGTCTTACTTACATTATAATATTTGAAGAGGGCTCAAACTACATGTACTTATCCTATGTAAGTGTGTGTGTGTGTGTGTGTGTGCGCACGTGCATCATCATGATAATGCTATAAAAAAATTAAATGTTAAGATTTTGACACTTCAAATTATGCAACTTTGATGTATGCTTTTGTATTCAAACATGGCTTTGGGTCTACTTATGTGGGGGTTTTTTAGATTCACATGAATTTGTGATAATGTCTTAAGATAGTGTAAATGGATTTCTTAAGGTAATTTCTAGGTAGTGACTGAGTTAGCAAGTGATTAGGACCTTAGGATTTATTTGTATTTATAAATGACTCTATGATAATTCACATTATGATTGACCCATAAAACATATCTAAGCTAACTATTAACTTTATAAGTTACCCCCAACTTGTACAGAGCTCACAAAGATCTTAAAAAATATTTATGCACCTATGAAGTGTTGAGTTCTTTAAAGTAAGCCATGCACATACACCTCCCATCTACACTCTAAAGTAGTCAGTATAGATCTATGCATTGATGAAATATTAATTTGTGCCTACAAGAAGCTCTTGACATGTGCCTCGTGAAGAGGTCCTTCATTTCAAAAGCCAAAATAATGTGCATGTTCAAGGATGCAGAGCCCTAGTCTTCAGATAATGCAGGCAGAGGTGTGCAAGAAGTAGTTCTAAATTGTGATAAGTATGCCCAAGATCTTCCCTCTTCATGTACATTCCTATTCAAACATTCATGATGAAGTCTTGTTCCAAATTATATATTTTCACTTTTGTGATATCATACATTGCAGACTACGATCTATCCTATGTACATACTACTTTACATACTAACTTGGACCCTAGGTGCAAGCAATGATGTGGCAATTCAAGGGTTACCCACACAATGATTGACATGTGGTAACAAAGTGTCAAGAGGTAGTTGGAAAAGTACTTGAGAAACATTTGAGGCCTTATCAGAATAATATGAAAGTGACTGTCAGACATCAGAATATGATTACACACTACCCCTTGGAATTTTTTTGGAATCTTCCACTCCTAGACACACACATGGATCCAGAAGAACCCCATCACCAACTCCTAGATCTAAACCACCAAACAAAATTCAAGAAGCATAGGTAAAGTGTTGTAATAAAATTAAATGAATATATTTTCCACCCCAAGTGGTGAATTAATTATGAAATGGATTGATCCATTATAAAAGCTTGTTATTCATTGTAAAAAGCATCAACATTTTTAGGCAACCTCATGCTATCAAAATTTGCCCTCCAAGAGCACTTCTGTTAGTTGAAACTTACAAGTTAATGATCATTAAGTTCACCTCCCTCTATTATTATTACACTCTACATACTATTTGTGTTTTTAGATATTTGTCTATGGGTAATGTTCACTCCTCTCATCATTGTCCATTCCCAAAACCTCTATGTGGAACTCAGAATTCACTTGCAGGTCATATCCTGTGCACATTTAGGTCTATGTATAAATCATATGTGGATCATTTTACATCCCTCTTAGTGTTTCACTATGTTCCTACACCTTTATGAAAAAAAACTTATGCATTTAGAGTGTCCTTGGTAAAGTTTGTTTGATAATGTCTAGTTATCAAAGATTTGTAGTGTGTTCATAGCAGTAGGAGTACTCCCTCTATTCTTGGTGTATCATGTTTTTATTTTATATAAAATTCATACATTTTCCCTCCCTTTTCCTTAAAAAATATTAGGTTAGATTAGAAGTAGATTTACCTTTCTTATCTTTAGGTCTGTGTACTGGTCTTAAACTAGGTGCATGTAGAATATAAGGAATCTTGCCTACTCTAGAGGATCATCCCAAGGAGTGTAAAGGTCCCATACCTTGGGGATGTTCCCATAATTATGATGAGAAATTGATGCTCCACATGCATAGGTGAGCAATAAAAATTCCATGCCTAGTATTGAACACTTTTTTTCCCTACATAAAGCATTCATGTTCTGCACCCTATAAAAAAATTTCCTGTGTAATAGACCATCCATGGGTGCACATTTAGAATGATTTTTTTTCGTCATGCTCAATGAAACAAATTTAAAGAAAGAGCTAAGGCATTGGTTCTACCCTTAGATAACAAGTTTTGTAGACACTCAATAAGATCACCTGGCGACTCTAAGCATTTTTGGTTCATAAAAATTAACCTCCTATCTACATGCCAAGATGAAAAAGATCTACAATGAAGGGCATTGATTTATATTTCATTGAGCTTGCAACACCATCTCTAAGGAGAACATTAAGAACATCTTTTTCCCTATCAAAAGAAGGAATAATTCAAGACAATCATCTCATAGAGCTCAGTCTACACCCGAATTTGAAATATTCCCTACACCTAGAGGGAGGCTATTCCCTATCCCATTCATGGTGATGCAGAGGAATCAACTATTTGTAGCTTTTAACAGAGGTAGTCCATTGATTCTTTACCAATATGATGAATTTATAGTCACAACCCTCAAAAGTTTATTCTACTTCATTGACGAGAATGTGACTTCCCTTATGGAGCATATCCAAGATATCACGAATATCTGCTTAGTGTGTTATGTCACTAGAGATATTGCATATCATTAACAATGTAATACAATGCAAAGCCAAATGACCAAACATGCACAAGATAATTTTTTTACAGTATAACTAAACTAAAGATTAGTTTAAAGAAAAATTTAGTTATCAACATATACATAAATAATATGCAAATTCAAAGATTGTCCCTAAGAAACACACAAACACTTAGAAAAAAGAATGCCAAAAATAACCAAATTCCTCATTGGAGGCATTTCACTAATATAGACCTATCCGAGATAGTGAACTAACATGATTATTCCACATGGCATCATCCCACCAATCATTAACCTAGATCATTGCTGACATCATCACCCCATTAGGAAATATTGAATAGACCTAGAGCTATCACGAGAAACATACATGGTGCCAATTTTTTTTGTAAAATTGGTTAAGTCTTTTGAAGAAGCGTAAAGGTGCCACATGCCTCTGGGAAAATTTTATGAAATTGGACAACTACCGAAATCCTTTTGAAGATGAAAAAATATGTCACATGGTTTCAATCACATGCTAACCATTTTTGGGTATTGGGATGATACCACGTGGCATAATATCATATACCCTGGGGTCTCAACAAGTCTAGTAACCTTCAAGCACCTAGTTTCATGGGATGGTACCACATAGTAGCATCCAGATGCCTAACACATCTTGATCGGCTATGGGAACCCAAATGTATGGGATGCTACCACATGGTAGATTATCACATGCCCCAAGGTTTAGAGAGGTTCAATGACCTATGGGAACCTAGATGCTACCATGTGGAAACATCCTGAGTACTTAGTAGTCTTAGGACATCACAATCATATTTAGGCACTTGAGTGTGTAAGATGCTACCACATGGTAGCATCCCACATGCCTCAAGATCTAGACAAGTACAATGGCCTCTTAGGGCCCAAATGTGTAAGATGATAGCATGTGGTAGAATTTGGGTTTCCAACACATCTAAATCATCTTCAAGCACTTGGTTGCATGGGATGCTACCACATGAGAACATCCCATGTGCCACAAGTTCTAGAAAAGTATAGTAGCCTCCCAAGACCCAAATGCATGGGATATTTCCATGTGGTAGCATCCAAGGTGCCCATCACATCCTAGTCATCTTCAAACACCTAGATACATGGGATGATGTCACATGATAGCATCTTAGATAACATTTCATGCCCCAAGGTCTAGACAAGTCTAATGACCTTTGGGCATCACACCACCTGGGATGATACCATGTGGTAACATCTCATACACCTGGGGGTCTTGACACATCCTAGACACATATCGATATGTGAGAGCCTAATGATAGAATAGATGGAAAGGCCTTGAATGAATTAAGGAGTTCTAAATTGTAAAATCAAAAAGCCCTTAAAAGTGTAGTGCACTATCAACTCTACCAACCTACATCTCTACCATTCACAATACCCATACATATTGTCAAAGACATTAGATAGTTGTTGGGTGGTACCATCAGATATGGCTAATTCAACTTTGCCATATATATTTTTGCAAATGGCCTTTTGATTTAACAGATTCTCAATTTTTTCTTAAATATTATTTTAATAAAAAATAAATATAAAACTACACATATGTATTATTGTAATATTATAATTTTATATCTAGAGCAATAAAAAAATATTCCACAAATGTATATCATAAATTAAGATAATTAAGCACCGTGTTTTATAACACTAATTTAAATGAATATAAAATTAAATTCATTGATTACAATCATTAAAGCAAGTGTACATTGCAAAATTGCAATAGACCGAAGCACAAATGATTCTTAATATAAATGCAAGGACTAGCCACTACACTAATTGAATGAGATCATAAAAATATACAAAAATGTGTATGTGTCATTAATTACCCTAGATATCATTGAATAGTTATATCTACAAACAAGAAATAAGATCTTCTAAATTCATAATGTCTTTATCTATAGACATGTTTCTCTATATTTGACCTCATGAATCCACCAATTCCTAATATCTAATGCAACATTGGAAATAATTGGTTACATGCCAAGCATCAAAGGATAAACAACTTACAATGAAATATGTGACACACTAACATCTAAACATTTTTACTATGTGTAATTTTAGAAATGCATTTTGGCACATGCCAAATAACACACAATACATGGCAAATCCATTCCCTTCTTGACCCCACTTAAGTAGTCCTAACATAGTATACAAATGACTCTCTCTCTAATCAAGTATTATAGAACATGTTGAATGATCTAGTATGTCACTATTAACATCTTCAAAGCTCTGCTATAATAGCCATTACTTCTATCATTGACTATTGTGTTGAGCTTACATTACAAATTTATATACAAAATTGACTGTGAACAATTTAAAATACAAAATCTCTCACACATAGCTATGCTTCCTTGACTCTCACATTCACCATAGCTAAAAGGTAAGCTTCTCCATTTTTAAATAAAAAATTACCACTTTCCTCCAATTTACCTAGTAATTGATTTGTTAACTGACCTTTTGCAACATTGGTGATAACTTCAAACATTATCATAAATTCATAATAATGCTATTACTGAAGGTAGGGACTAACTTCTACACGGATCTTGTTACTAATATTTACATTGATATTTATGCCAATATATTTTACTATCCCTTAAATTATTATAATATTCTTGACCTAATCCTATCCATCCAAATTCGATAATTGCAATTGAATATTTTGTAGTCCCATGTACAGGTGTCTGGCTCTTCTCATAGATAAATGCCTATCGATGTAAATATTTCAAGGTATTACCTAAAATTTAATTAACCCCTACATCCTTGTAATATTATCAAGGTCCAAATTTCTATATTATTTTTCAACCTATGTATACTAATTATAATCTCTATGAATAAATTATGTATCATAGAGGCATCCATAATGTATGGCCAAAGATAAAAATGTGTTTGATTCTCTTAGAAAGGAAGCAAATGATAAAATATATGTTTAAAATTATGCCTCTTTATCTATTCTTGGTTCTAGAAAATTAAAATTTTAAAATGGGGTAGTTGGATTAAGTATGAATTTGGTTTCCATCCATTAAAATTTTCAAAATCGTAGACTATTTATTTGTCTTGACTAGTTTGTGATAAAATAACAAAAAAATAATAACAGATAATCTTTTTTGGAAGAAAACGTGTAAAGTTTTAAAGATATTTAAAACTTTACACAATTTCTTCCAAAAAATATTGTTTATTGTATGGGTTGTGGAAACATAAAATCTTTAAAAAAAAACAATTTTTTTTGGTATCATATATATGTGCTACAAATAATACAAATCACATCATGAAATATTAGAAAAATAAGCTAAATAACCCTCTATTATTAAAAAGTATTTAAAATAACTAATTTTTAACTTGTTGGCCATATAATCCAACTATTGAATCTGAAGTGGGAGTGGGAGATGGAAACAATCTCTAATAATCTTTTCCTAATGATTTTCAACCGAGAATGGAGTAAGGACACTTAGGATAAGATCTTTGAACAAAACATGAAAAATTAAATAATATTGTATTTTTCAATCATGATGAAATTAGTTGTTAAGACATGGTGATGGTTTCATCTGGCACAAAGTTATATTTTTACATAAATGATTCATTACTTACACTTTTATAGAATTTTATCACATTGAGTTTCTGAAGGATAAATTCTTGTGTCTATCTCTCATATGTTGGTGTGTTTTACTCATTTTTTGCATACTTAAAATCCATGAAATTATAATACTATTTCCCACTTTTTAGAATGTTGTATACATAAAAAAAAACTATTTTGGTATCCACAAAACTTGAATTTATATGTCTAAAATTAATACACATATTTTTATTACTTTATATATATCGAGACACAGTGCATCTGTATTTTTTAAAGTCTTTAAATTTTGTTAATTATTTTTTAAGACTTGTTTATTAGTCATTTAAAAAAATATTTTTGGCTATCTAATGGGACATAATATTATGATTTGACAATTCCATTTCCTCCAACTAATCACCATCTCAAACTCTTAGCATAATAAATCATTTGAATGTATGACTACAAACATACAAATTGTTCATTGTAATAAATATAAATTGAATTCATTATCTCATGAAGTTTATGAATAATATATTCTATTTTTTTAATTGATAAAATATGGTTTTGGGGTCTCTCACCTCTTTCATTAATTAAAAAAACTATTAAAAAATAAGTTTATCTAAGTAGGATAACCAAACTTTTCATGGTTACTACCATAGTAAAACTCAAACAAGATCAAAGCTTAAATATATTTTACAAAATTCTAAGTAAAATTTAAATTAAAATAGTACCCAAAGAAGGGCTACTCATAATTTAAAAAAAAAAAAAAAAACCTATAAAAAAGGAAAACAATAACAACAACAACAATAAAAACAACATAAACTCCATGACTTCTATAGCTATATAAGTAATATTATATTCCACAACCAAAACCCAATCTTTTGAAGCATAAACCAAAAACAACAAAAGACCTTATATATGAATAATCTATATAAAATTTCTTATGTAAAGGATGAATACTTACACAAAATTTTGTAAAAAAATAAGGAAACCAACAAGGGACAATAAAAAGAACACCTTTCACAACCAAAAACAAATAACTATCACAACCCAAAGGAAAAGAAACTACACACCAACCTATCTTACTACATAAATTCAACAACATATCCATCTAACAAGATGTGAGAGATTATGAAACCTTCCACAACAAACACCTCAAAAATTTAGAAACCCAAAACTAAATAATACCAATTGATTGCTTTACTGCCAATAGAAAAATTCTCGAATATACATAGAATCCTCACAATATTTCCTAAAATCCAACAAATCTAAACTAGTATCATCTTTATGTTCATAAAAACCATGTTTAAACTCAAAATACATCCATATTTTAAATTCTTCATCCTTACCCAAAGCCATTTTACCTTTCTAGATAATAAT
This sequence comes from Torreya grandis, assembly GCA_037957365.1. Classification (NCBI taxonomy): domain Eukaryota; kingdom Viridiplantae; phylum Streptophyta; class Pinopsida; order Cupressales; family Taxaceae; genus Torreya; species Torreya grandis. The sequence continues at coordinate 1,136,101 of JARHVA010000484.1, forward strand.
TGGGTACCATAAAAAAGGAAATTAAAATCCCAACCAACCCAAAAAGTAAAAATAATTACAAATTATCCTTTCCTCTAGAATCTCTCAAGTTATGTGGAGAGAATTAATCCTTAATCCTTATAAATTCAAGCATGTCTTCCCACCTAATATATGAATTTCCATAGGCTTCCAAATGTAAATCAAGAATCAATTTTTCCAATATACAAACTAGATTCGTCTAATCAAATTTTCCAATATAGAAACTATATTCATCTTGATATTAAAAATCTTCCCCTTAATCTATTCATTTTTTAATAGGTTAATAGAATCCCTTAAAAAAATTTAAGGGGCTTTTATGTTCTACTCTAAGCCAAAGGGGAAGTCAATCTTCCAAAGTTTTATATGCATTCCATCCTATACCCCATTTTATTTCATTTTATAGATATGTAAAAAGCATATAAGACAACATCACCCACAAAAGGATTTGGATTCCATATTAAATCATTTTAAAGGAATAAATTATGGGCATATGATCCACATAGAAAATTCTCATCATGCTCTGTGAAGGAAAATAAGCTTTATTTTTTTCTTAAGTATTCTAACATCAATAGATTTAAGGAAAGCTGACCTACCTAATTCTAAATTTAACCAATTCTCCTTTAGAATCAAAGATTAGACCTTAGGTAGAGAGTAAAAATAGGAAATTTGAACTAAATTTTCATAGGCTACATACAAAAAAGTGTTTAGTATATTCAAATTAACATATTTTTCCTTCCTTTCATCCTTCATCTATTGAGTTTTGTATTTTAATTCTTGTAACAAATCAACTTTTGATAAACCCTGCATTAATAGTGTCTTGAGATTCCATATCATTCTATCACCTTATTTCTTAAATTATTTTATTTGAGAATCATGATCCTTATTATGAATAAAATAATATTAATAAATTCCAACAACCATATATTTTAAAACATGTGACTGTGAACAAACACTTTCAAAGTTTTTTCAACTACCTTATTAAGAAAAATCACATTAGGAGAATGAGGTTGAGAATTTTTTTCCATTTTTATCCTATGGTTTGTTGTACTCAACATACCCCCATTCTTCTTTTTTAAATAGGAACCCATTATTTCTAAAATATCTAGGCATGTTTCAAAAATCTTCTTTCATAAATCTTAATATATGCACCTAAATTCACTATTCGGTATAAACACAAATAGCATGATTAGCTTATTCGAACTAAATTATTAATATTCTTCATAAGTTTTATATATACACAAGTTTTCAGAAGAACATAGTAATTATAAAGTCTCAGGCTTCAAGCATTTTTCCTATTACCAAAAGTGTTCTTCACAAAAATTAGGTCTTTGAAACTTTTGTTCAGAAGTTAACCTTCGACTTTCTTGGATATTTTACACTTATGTTAAATCTTAATTAAAAATGTTTTTCAAAAATTTTGTTTACAAGTTTTGATTGCACTTTTAGTCTTCAACATTTGCATTTATCAAAAACTCTATTTATAATTTTAGTTCTTCACAACTTTTGGTCTTCAATAAAAGTGTTCGACATTTACATCTTTGAGAAAAATAGTCAATGTTTCTATTTAGAATTTGGTCTTTGAAAAAAGTGTTTAGTGAAAGTGTTTGGCAAAGGCATTTCAGAGAAATTATTCAGAAGTGGTATTCGAAACTTTTTTCCAAAGGTCTCGATCAACATTTAGTCTTTGAAAAAAATGTTCAAAAATTATGTTTTATAACTTTTACTTCGAAACTTAGCCTTTAAAAAAATAACCTTTTCATCCTTCACAAATGAGGTCCACCACAGGGCTTTAGAAATTTTGTTCGCAACATGTGTTTGCATCACAATATTTTGAATTGACCCTATTCTAACACAACATCCAACACCTAACTATTGAAGGCCTCAATGACATAGTTGTAATAGAGTGGAAAGAGTGATAAGGTGACACTTTCCAAATATAATGAAGTGGAATTCCTCCAAATTTTTATAAGGTCTACATGGCATACCCACCAAAATAAAGTGGCAAAGTTTGAGTTGAATGAGTAAAAAAATTTAGAGACTTTTAGAATTAATGGAACATAAACTAGAATTGAATATTAAAATCTATATCAATGAATTAAAAGTGAACATCATGCCCATTGATCACTAACAAACCCAAGCAAACTTGCATATTTGAGATAACTTGAAGCCTTATCCACCTACATTCAAACTATGAATTGATTCTAGAAGAACTAAACCATTAAATCGAAGAACTTGCACTTTATGAATATAGTAAATTAAAAATGTCTTCTTTGTCCAAGACATTCATGGAAGTCCATCCACCTTCCAAGTTTTTGATCAAATACTACCGAGTATACATAAACCATTCTCAATTCGATAGTGTTCATTGATGAATATTCCAACTACTCAACTCTATGAGATGTAATTGGAAATGTGGATGCCCATACATGTGAAGAAAAATTAACACCAACATAGAGGTAATTGGATGCAGATTTGTTTCCACTCGAGCGACGAGGAATATAATTTATACCAACCAAACATGCATTAATGCCATGCATTGACCTACTATGGGATTTTTTTGTTGCTAGCAAGGTAACTAGGGGTAATTTTATACGTCTTGTGGAGCAAAAAACCTTCATCACTTGCATTTTAGGAGATGCCTTCTAAAGGTACCTATCCCTACCTATTGCAAATGTTACATTTTATTTGCATAGAGTTGTAACATGAAAGAAGAATAATATAATTGATAAAACATTGACCAAGTGGATTATCTCTAAAGAAATCATTATCCTTAAGGAAAATTTACTGATACCTATAACCAAATTTTGGATGGGAGTACACATAGGAATGGCCCTTATGAATAGGTTATATGGCTACCCTACCATCCACCTTTTATACCTAGAGTGGGTTTAATTTCTATAGTTATTAATGACCTCAGAGCTAACATTTTCTCTAGGAGATATAATTAGTACCAAGCTACATGAACAAGTATTGTGTAAAGACAAGAGGCCTATGTGAGGCCATTTTTATATGATGTCTTACCTCTTTGATGAAATCATGGGCATAGTATTCATACATAATAGATCACTCTAGATATCAACTCTAAATTACATCAATAATTAAATATACAACTCTTACTCATTCATGCACATCTATGCCTACACAAGAAATATAGTCATAATTGCAGAGGATGTGTATCCTCAGGTGTGAAGTGCTATCCATGAGGCACCATTACCTAGAGTATCAAAAAGCATAATCGATACATTGATGCAAAAAGCGGAATATTGACTCTACCCCAATTATATGGTGATCATGATCATAGGGCACAAGGTCACCTTGCTACATTTCCCAAAACATGTGTCAATAAATTATTTGAGGAGATCGCATACTAATTATGGTGGGGTATTGATGAGGTTTTAAAGAATAAGAAGAATATCACATTTCATGGATCTTATTTAATGATGGGAAAAATGTGTTATGTCAACCACAAGCATTTTCTAGAGGTTGGTAAGTTCAGGAAATATTATTCATTGGCCACCTTACCGCACAAAGAATGGGACCCTCATAGTCAAATTAAAAAGGACATCCATGGTCTTGGTATCCCATACCAACATGAACCTTATGACCATGAATTTATATTTTTGAATTCTAAAAGTGATGCCCAGGTCCTAGAGAGGGCTCAAATGGTTAGATTGACTGAGGAAAATTTGAAAATAATACAAGGAGAACCCTTAAATTTAATTTTAGATACACAGGTTAGGCTTCCACCTCCAAGTGGATGGGCTCCAACAGACTTCTAGAGTAATATGCCCTCTCAAGCATCATTGGACAAAGGAGAACCATCTAAAATTTCACCCATCATGATGACTACTATAAACAAGAGCCTGGGTGGAATAAGTTCTTAATATTATAAGTTCCCTTAGAAGAGAAGAGGAGCCAATTTGTATCAAATCTTCTAATTCAAAAGAGCATACTCTTCATACTACCCCTTCAATTCCTATAATTAAAATCATGAAAGTCCCAAATTACCCCATCAAATGGCTTCCTCCTCAAAATAAAAGGCAACTCTTTACCACAAGTGGAAACCTAGAGCCCAAGGACCTCTTGTGAAGACAACTATTGATAAATACTCTATAGAATAACCCATAGGGCATGAACATCCATCTACAATAAGTGATCCCATTAATGAAGATGAGGAGGAAGAGTTGTAAAGAGAAAAATTCCTAAGCCTCCAAGGATCTAAAGGAAAATAACCACTTAAAGTAGACAAATCAGGTGAGGGTATGGCCCCAATTATCTATTCAATTCATTTTGTTTCTACAATTCTAGTTGTCTCAATTATTTATCCTATGTCTATTAGCTCATTTAATAATATCTCTCTTAGTCTTGGTGTGCTACCATCACTGATTATTCCCAAAGTGGAATTTGTTTCTTTTATTCTTAATAGCTCCACAATCCCAAATGTTTATATAATTCTAATTGTTTCTTTAGCATCTATTATTCCCACTTCTACTATTGTTACCTCTATTGTTCCCTTAGTTACCCTCGAGTCTAAAATAATTCATACAAAGAAAACTAGGGGATCATTGGCAAGTGTACAATTACACGTGTATTCTACCTAATTAGACTTACCAATGCCTTCTTCCAATCCTATCCAGACCACTGTTGTGGTATCATTTAAAAAGATCAGGAAGAATAAACCGATAAACATAGTGCACCCTATACCCCAATATGGTGGTGTTGACTAGTCAAAGATATTTTGGATATCACTACTAGACCCCTTACATGAAGAAGACTTGAGGTAATCTTTAGGGGACCTATTGGATAAGACTACTACTAAGGACAATTAATTAATTGACTCTACTCAATTAGTGATCCAATAGTGGGATACAGACTAAAAAGCTCAAGCCTTCCAAAGGCTAAATCTCACAATAACTTAGCTACCCTCTATAAGTTTAATATTTGATAAATCTATAAGGAGTATCTAAAGAGTAAAGAAGAGGAATATTAAAGATGATGCTGGCAGGGGCATAATTTTAGAGGAGAGACAAGATGTCTTCTCTATTTTTAAGAGAAAGAGTAGGAAGTTGGGGAAATCTCCTTACAATGAAGATTTTATATCTTATTTGGAAACACAAAAGGAAGTTTTGATTGAACTTCATGAATGGATCTAGAAAGTGAGAAGAGAGCTTTATCAAGAATTGGATCAAGTCTGGGAATAAAAATAAACTTTTCATATTCCCAAATAAATTGAGATAGATGTACAAAGTAAAACCTCAAGGTTATATAATATTTTGGATGCTATTGCTTCAATGAGGGTTGAATTAGCCCCTTATATCATTAAAACAACAAAATTGTTTCTTTCTTTAAAATAAGATGAAAAAAATTTAAATTCCTTGGTTTGTACACAACAAGTAAGGCTTACAAGCACTTGAACTTGATGACACCATTGGAAGCATCCAATGCCCTCAATTTGGTTGTCATCCAAACACAGAAGGCAAGAGAATAGGTAGCAAGTGTAGAGGCAATAATAACTAAATTTATATAGCATGAGAAACTAATTTTGTAGATTTTGGATGAGTTGAAGATTTCTTAGGCTAAGGACTCTATAGGGAAATTAATAAGTAGAGTTGGTTTTGATCAACTCTTCCAATAGGCTTAAGCCCATTTAAAGCAAAATATTCAAGGGCTATCATTAGAATAAATTGAGGTTGAATTGAATTTTAAAAATAATAAGTCTACAAAATTTGAAATATTTTATGTTAATTTTAGAGCCACCAAGGTACAATACATACATTTAATGAAATAAGTAAGTAGGGTGCACCAACCACCTCTTTTAAACATGGACAACATTAGATTTTAACATGGGGTTGGTGTCAAATATTATCAAGAATTGGAGGCAAGAAAGAGGGCTAAGGCCATATATTATAGCCTAACTCCACCTTCCATCTCATCTCCACCTCCCAACTCAGCTTTATTGTCAGCATTAGTACCTCCTACCACTTCAAGCTTAGCCATGTAATCACCGAGTTTGAATAAGCCTCAATTATCAAAAGTTAATTTTGTATGTAATATTACATGTAAGATTAGTCAATATAATTATATTTTATTCATACTTCATGTATACATGTGGTAGTTAGCCTAAGCAATTTTTAAGCATGCACACATTGCATGACGACATATAGATAAATATATTTTTGGACACCATTATGATCAACAGTCATTGTACATGCAATTTTGGATATCAAATTAGAACTAAGGTTCTAATTACTAACATTTAACTTAGAGTTTTGCATGAACTTGGATGATGAGGTGACCCCTCCTCAAGTCTATTTATACATATAAATTCCTCATTTTAAAGGGTTATAAAATTATCAATATAGAAAGAAGTCATTTTTGATTATCGTGTAACTGTGTAGATATGTTTCCTTTCTAATTATATTTAATTAAGTGTTTATTTCCTTGGTTTTTTTGATTCAATAATTCAAAGTGTGTAATATCTACAAATAATTAATTTTATTATCATTAAAGTCTATTAATTTTAGATTCACAAAAATTATTGAATAATTAGCAAGTATTATTGATTGTATGTAAATAGGTTGACTATCTCAAATTTCAAAGTTTTCAAAAGTGTGTTTCCTTTGATATAGTATTCTAGGTGTGGGCCATAGATTCCATAGATATCTTTTTGATCTGAGATGTAATCTAGTGAGTAAGGGTGTACAATAACTACTCTAAAAGGAGAAACCTTTAACTGAGATACTTGAGTTTCCTCTATTATATCTTCCTATATTACATAACTATGTTTGTATGTGATTGTAAAATAGTCATCAGTAGCAATCATTACTTTTAAAAACACTTAAACATAAAGAAACTAACCCTATAAGTAATACCTTGAAACCATAAAGTCTTTTTTTATACTCTACCCTTCCTTCTTTTTGAATTTTATTTAATTGAGATTTACCAACTTTAGAATAAGGTCCATCCATCCAACTCAACTAGGTTTTAATTTACTTATTAGGTTTCATTTTACCCACAAGCACACCTGATTAATAACTTGCATGCTCACCCTACTATTCCACTACCTAGTTGTTTAATCCATACCTACAACTCATGCCCTAGAGTGGAATTTACATCCATCAAGATCATAAAATATTATAACCTACCTTGTTAAATATAGGGGTGTGCACAAGACCCTCATCAATAAGAAAAAGTTGGCTCTAGGAGGGTGACTTCTATGCCTTCCTTAATGAGAAGTTGGCCCTTACATTTGAGTTACATTGGAGACACCCAAGAGAGTTACCCGGTCTAAAGCCCAAACTAGTCTTTTAATTTCACCTTTGTCAGTATATTAAAGGCCTAGATTTGTATTGATTATTCTTATAAAACCTTGGGTCAGAACACCTTCTCTAGTAGGAAATATTCATTCTATTAATAATCTTATAGCCCATCCACCTTTGTTAGTCACATCAACTATTATTGTCATAGGAGATGTGCACAATTTACCAAGGAATCTAGAGAAGTATCTACCTTCCTTATCTCCATTAGGAACAAGAACTATAAAAGAACATATAAAAGAACATATCAAGTCTCTTGAGGCTGCTTTGAGGTTAATGAATGTCAATGATGAATATATTTCATGCAAGATTTTCTTGTTCACATTATAGGATGGTACCTATGATTGGCATCTTAATATTCAAAAGAACTAAATTACTTCTTGGAATGCATGTCAAATTATTTTTATGCTCAATTTGGACAAGTTACCAACCCTAGTTTGGTGTATCAACATTTTAATAGTATGAAGAGAGAGCCTAATAAACCAATTTGAGTTTTTAATACAAGATTTTAGAAGATGTACACTTGGCTGAGCCAAAAATATAAACTAGTTTAAGTTTTAGCATTGGAGATGTATAAGAATGCTTTGGATCCAATAACTAGAGTGTTTATGTGAAGAGCCACTACTGCCAACACTCTAGCATTAATATATGAATAAACTATTAATATTAATAAACAACTCAATCCTCACATACAAGGCATACCTAATATCAATACTATTTTCCCAACTTTGAATCAAGTGCCTCATGTGAATCAAAATGTTCTTGAATTCAACCAACATCAATTGTATGCACTACCTCCTTTGATGAAATAGACACCAAATTATAATTATGGTAATATGAACAATAATTTATAGATGAATGGTAATAAGTAGAACCAACACTCAATTCCATCAAATACTTGTAGTTGCCCAAGGTGTGGATTCTACCAAAGCAAAATTGGATTCTATATAGATAATGGTCTAGAAGTTGAGCAATGTATTTTTAGGCATGTAGAAGAAGATGGGTAATGCTACTGGCTAGAAAAATAACCAAAATTCTAGGTTCTAAAGATATAACATACCTTTAAATTAGTCTATAAATAATACAAAGTAGTAACAAACCAATAAGTTTCCAAAAATCAATATAATATAAATTGATCTGCCCGATTGGTGTAGGGTTCATAATATATTAAAACATGGTGAAATTGAATGTGATAAATTTTGTGTAGTATTTTAGATCTTCTAAAGGGAGATGGTGAGACATGATTTGATGAATAACCCACTAGAGTTTCACCCTAAATATGGTTCTTCAAATACCATTATGGTATTTAAAAATCACGAGTTTCCTTTCCCAAGTGAGGATGACAATGAATTGGAGGATAATTGTGATGAGATTCATGCCTTTCAGTAGTACTAAAAGGGAAATTATAATATGAAAAAAAAGTAGCGCTTCACAACATCTACTCCTCCAAATAATATCATTATTCTACCAAATCCAAGAGATGATAATAATCTACCTCCCCTAAAATGGAATGATTATCCCTAGAATAAGGAATAATAGAAAAAAGGAGGATATAACATTGTTGAAGATATGAAGAAGGTTAAATATAACATCAATCTTCATGAATTGGCTCAGATCACTAAATAGAAGGAGCTCTTATGGAGGATTATCACATGAAAGTCTATTATAGAGAAGACAAAGGCTACTCATATAAATGTTATACACAAGAGCAAGTCAAAAGTTCCTCATTTATTATTGAATATTAGATAATTTTAAAAGAATATTCATAATTTTTTAGTTGATTATGGAGCTTTGGATACTGTGATGCCAACTTCTATTTGTCAAAAGCTTGGATTAACCCCTATCCCATCAAAGAGGATGGTTTCACAACTAGAAAAAATAATGGTGCCTATAATTGGAGAATTGAATGATGTACACATTAAAGTGGAATTTAAGCCACATGTACAAATGACTATTAATATACTTGTGGTGGGTATCCCAAATGGATCCATGATCTTCCTAAGTAGAGATTCTTCAAAGATATTGAATGTGTATGTAACAACATACTTCTCTCATATTCAGTTGCCATGGATAGGTATTGTAAACCAAATTTTAATTAATCAAGATCCAATAATGAATCACCATATTATGAAATAAAATACTAAGAATAAAGAGGTAAAATAAAAATATCCTAAGCTTAGAATCACCATATTACCACAAAGTCTGAGGTGTAGGAACTAGAATTTTAGGGACCTTCCCAATTATGGACTCTCCATTTCAATGGTGCAAGATCCAAGCAAGGATTAGGCATTGGTGTTGAATTGGTTGATGCACAAGGTAAGAAATAAATGGTGGAATATAGGTTATAATTACCTTACACTAACAACAAAGCAGAGTATGAGACACTAAACTTCACTATTTTCTCAAAGATAATAAATAATTACATAGGCCATCTATAATCAATATTTGAAAGATACATAAGGTTTGACATCTCACTAAACCACAAGAAGAGCATATTTGGCATTACTGAGGATAAGCTCTTAGGCCACATCATCACCAAAAAAAGAATTACAATCGACCCAAATAGAGTTCAAGGGATTTCAAATATTGCATTCCTAAATAGTAAGAAGGAGCTAAAGTCTTTCTTTGGGAAGATAAATTTCATGAGGAAGTTTATCACAGGCTTTGTAGAAATTGTTAAACCTCTAAATGCAATGCCAAGGAATATGCTAAAATGTAATGGACACTAGAGGCCTAAAAGACTTTTTAAGACATCAAATATGTAATATCTTAGGCCCTAGTTCTGAAAATCCTATACTTCATAAATATTTCTTCTTGTATTCATTCACTTCAAAACATACCATTTCCACTATGCTTACCTAGAATAAGGATGAAAGTGAGCATCCTATTGCATTTATGAGCACAAACATAAACAAAGCAAAGCTCAAGTATTCCATGATGGATAAGTAAATCTTTGCCCTTGTTAAAGTGGTAAGGAATTTTTGACACTACATCATGAGGAATAAGACCATTTCCATTACATTAGACCCTACTGTCAAGCTCATTTTGGGTCAAAATAAATTAGGAGAGTGCAAAGGGAAATAGATGGAAAGTTTTTAGGAGTTTGACATAGAAATCAAGCCTACTAAAATTTTTATAGGACAAAGCATCATTCAGCTCATGACTAAACCTGACCCATGCATCACCATTAAGGAGGTTTTTGAAACCCAAGTATCTAGAGGATATTGGTATACTAATATCATTCAATATTTACTCACAGGTATTTGTTCCTCAGAACTCAATAGAGAAAAATGAGAGTTTGAGGCTCAAATTTGATCACTACATGATTAGAAAGAGGTATTTCTATAAAAGGAATTATGAAGGCATCTACTTGATATGTGTATCATGAAAAGAATCATTTTTAAAAAAAATTTACACTAAAAGATAGGTAGTGGTCATCCAGCTAAAAACACCATAGCCCATAAAATCCTCAAATTGGGCTATTATAAGCCAATAGTCTTAAAGATGCACATTTTCACATAAAAACATGCCATGAATGCCAAGTCTTGGAAAAAATAGAGGTACATGCAACAATGTCATTGTAGCCTATTATTTAATGAGGACCTTTGGTTCAATGGGGATTAGTATTTATCGATGTCATTAACCTTAATTCTTTAGTTGGCCACAAATTTATTCTCACTACCATAGATTATTACACTTGATGGAATGAAGCAGTAAGGAGGCATTCGAGAGCACAAGATGTAATCAAATTTTTGGAGAAAAATATCAACATTAAAATCAGTTGAATTCACTGAATGGGCCCATGATATTCAAATCAACATTAGATCATCTTACAACCATTACCCATAAGGAAATGGATTGGTGAAATTAAAAAATAATAAACTAATTGATGCCATTAAAAAGACAATAATAGATAAAACTAGAGAGTGGCATCATCTACTAAAATATACACTATGGGCTGATCAAATAAAATATAAGCAAGCCCTCAAGGCCTCACCTTACTTGCTAGTATATGGATGACAATAAGTTTTTCCAATCATGCTTAAATTGAGAACATATCAATTTATGCATGAGTATATGGAACCAAGTGAAAAAGTGGAGTCTCAATTATTAGACATAATAGAGATGGAAGATTTAAAGACTGAAGCCTTTAATTTTTTTTAATAAACATTAGGACATAGTCAAAAGGTGGTTTGATAGAAGAGAAAAATTTAAAGCATTCACAATATCTGACCTGGTGTTTATATGGGGTAAAGCCCATGAAAATAAAGGACAACATGACAAGTTTTCCCTACTATGTATTGGACCTTATCAGATTTCAAAGATCCTAGGTAATAATGCTTTTCGTTTGAGGGATATCCAATGTAATCAATTAACATATCTAGTCAATGGACAATTTTTGAAGCACTACTTCATGGTTGTACCATCTAAAGATGTCCTTGAGTAATAATAAGTGTTTTGGTAAAGGTAGGATTAGAATAAATTTATTGCTTTCATAGTTAGTTTACCTACTTTTTAGGTTAGCATTTACTGTGTTCAACTTTTTATTTTCCTTAGTTTAGCTCCTTGCTTTCTAGAATAGATGTCTTTTATTTTATAGCAATTCGATTGAATTATCCTAATATACTCAAGAAAGTAACCAATCCATTGGAATTATTATCTATGTTTAAAGATAAAATTTTAATCCATGGAAAAGGTTTCAAAAGAAAGGACGAGTGGGGAAGGACATACAAACAACATACAAATCAGTTTACTTGCAGGTTTTACACTCTTGTGTTTACGATTATCAGAATTTAGGTATGTAATAAAAAAATTAATCATGGTCATGCTACCATTGAATATTTATACCAAGGATATAAATGCTACTCTCATTACTTCATACAAATTTAGAGAGTTTCCTCATTTTTACTAGATCAAATGCACTTCTCATATTAGTACTTGTTTAAGGTAATAACCATCAATACAAATGTAGCTAACAGGGACAATCTTGTAAAATTATGCCCTCACATATACCATCTCACTATAGTTTTTGATCTCTTTCTTCCAACCATATTCTTAAAAAAAGTATGAAAATGAGGACCAATACATCCTAAAAAAGTGATCAATAAAACCTAAATAAAGTTTAAAGGTGATCAAAGGCTCACATGATGAAATAAGATCAATGTATCATGTATCATGCAATAATACATGATGAGGAAAGAAGAGTAACCAAAGGTATCTCTATTGGGGATATGGATGGATCGATAGTAGTAGAGCAATGCCTGAGATTCCCTAATTTTAAATATATTTTCAAAGAAACCAGAATGAAACCTACAATTATCCCAAATCTTTACCAAATTCTTTACAAGGGTAAAATGGAAATCATTTCCCCACACATAGATCTAGGGTATGAACAAGGAAATTATGTTGTATGATGTTATTAGGTGTCTCTTTCATGTCTCTGATTCAAATATTCTCTTGTGAAATTGTCCATATTTGATTTATAATTACTAACCTAAGTTCTTAGTTCTCGAATACTTAGGAGTATTATCCCTGTGAGTCATCATTTATACTCAAAATACCCCCATTATTTTTTTAAAATAGGGACCCACTATACTTTAAAAGTTTTAAGCTTGTTTTGAAAATATTTTTTCATAAATATTTATTTGTACCTAACTTTTCTATTTGGTATAAACATAAACAAAAAATTTCACATGATTAGCTTATTCAAACTAATTTATTAATTCTATTCACAAGTTTTTCATATACACACATTTTTAAAAGAACATAATAATCATAAAGTCTATGGCTTCATTTATTTTTCCTATCACCAAAATCATTCTTCATGGAAATTAGGTCTTTATAATTTATGTTCAGAAGTCAACCTTCAACATTCTTGGATCCTTTGCACCTATGTTAAACCTTTATGAAAAATGTTCTTCAAAAATTTTATTCATAGGTTTCGATTGCACTTTTAGTCTTTGGTATTTATGTTTATCATAAAATATTCAACACTCTGATACTTTATAAATTTTGGTCTTCCATAAAGTGTTCAACATTTACATCTTCAGGAAAAATGGTTGATGTTTCTATTTGGAATTTGGTCTTTAGAAAAAGTGTTCAATGAAAGTGTTTGGAAAAGGCATTTCAAAGAAATTATTCAGAAGTGGTCTTTGAAACTTTTATTTGAAGGTCTCGGTCAACATTTGGTCTTTGGAAAAAATGTTTGAAAATTATGTTTCAAATTTTTTTCTTTAGAACTTAAACTTTGAAAAAAACAACCTTCATAAAAGAGGTCTATCAAAAGTCTTGGGAACTTTTGTTCACAGGATGTGTTCACATCAAAAGAATTTGAGCTAACCCTATTCTAACGTAACATGCAACACTAGACTACTAAAATCCTTTGTAGTATAGCTGAATTAGATCAAATAGAGTGACAAGGTGACACTTGTCAAAGATAATGACGTGACATTCCTCCAAATGTTTATAAGGTCTACATGGCATACCCACCAAAATAAAGTGGAAAAGTTAAAGTTAAATGAGTGAAAAAAATTAGAGATGTTGGAAATTAATGGTGCATGAACTAAAATTGAATATCAAAGTCTATATCAATGAATTGAAAGTGAACTTTATGCCCATTGATCACTAATGAACTCGATCAAGCTTGTATTCTTGAGATAACTTGAAGCCCTAGCCACCTACATTAAAATTTAAATTTCTTATAAAAGAGACAAACCATTAAATTGATGACTTAAACTCTATGAGTATAAAAAATTAACAATAGCTTCTTCATCTAAGACATTCAGGGAGTCCAACCACCTTCCATGTTTTTGATCAAAGACTCTACCAAGTACATGAATTGTTAGAATATGTATTTGTCATGTTTGTTAGACTATAGCTAGGCATTTTATCTTTTTCCTAGTTTGTCTTATATGAGGATTTATCCCACATTGCTTAGTTAAGCTAATTTTAGTTTTGCCTTGCCTACTTATGCAAGGGCTTCATATTGTACTAGCATGTCTTATTCTAAATAATATATGATCTACCGTATTCTTGCATATCATATATGTAGTTTCTATTGTGATATTATTTGTTGCTAACTTTTTAGATTTTGGATTCAAAGAATATTTTTACCATTCCCAACATGATACCAAATATTTGAGAGTTTCAACCATCCATTACCTTGAAAATTTTCAAATAATTTTAATTCTACTTCCTTTACCATAGATTCTTAGTGCCTTATTCCTCTTCCAAATGGCCTATGTTTTATAGAAGCATTAAAAGTCTAGGGAAAGCATTTAGAGAGGCATTGAAGTTTTGAAGAAATCATTTAGAGAGATCTGCATTCCATTTCCTTAGCTAAGGCATCATCTACCTAGATGAAATGTTGGGGTTTGAGGGATCAGATCTCACTATGTGGTGTCTTTTTTATCTTCTCTCTTTAACTATTTTATGGTCTATTTATAGTCTATGTATTTCTAGACCTAAACTATTATCTTTTCAGACCTATGTACTATCTTTAAAGGACTACATTCTACCTATTATCCACATTAGAGATATTTAAGGACTATCATGTGGAGCTAGGCATCAAAGTTGGAGTTTTTTCACTAGCATTCTACTTGCATTGGAAGATAGAGGAGCCACTGGATAAATCTTTGGAAGGCATTGGAATAGTCTTATATGTTGTGTGGAAGCTATGAAGCATGCATTGAAATTTTCTTACAACAAACATTTTCCTCTTTTGTCTTATGCATTAGCCTTGGAATGACATTTTCTTATGCTTAGGTGGCATTTTGAGTCTAAATATGTAGCTACGTGTACACTGGAGAGTAGAAGGAGATCTGTGTGGAGGAGCCAAAACCATTAGAATTTGAGCTGATATGCATTGGAATTTTCTCCTTGATGTGTTGTTTTTTCTACTAGAGGTATTTGACTGGGAAGGAGAGTGGTCTTTATTTATTGTTATTATATTGCCAGCTATGTTCAAGGTCTGAAGTGTGGCATTTAGAGGAAGGAGGATTTGGGTGCTTGTTTTATTTTTTATCTGCATTAAAATTAGAATATCTTTGTGGACACCTGCATTGGATTCTTTCTTAGAGGTCTGGTATAAGTCAACTACCTTTATTTATTTCCTTACTCAACTTCTAATTCCCTTTCTTTTACAAAATAAACTATTTTTATTTCTTATTTGTGTTAAACAAGTTGTATTTTTCCTCAATAAGGAGTATAATTTTCTTACATGTGCATAGAGGTAACTAAGAGGATTATTTTTGAATTAGATTGGGTTTTATAATTCCATGGTTTGATTCTAGTTCCAATGGGTGGTTGTAAGCCTACTTTTAATTCCATTTTGGTCACTAAAATTTGTTTTTAGTGTAAATTTTAATGTTTTTGACCCATTTACAAGAATTTGTAAAGGCTATAACTTTTGAACTGTAACTTGAAATTTAGTTACATTTTTTTCAAAAGTATATGGTTTTAAATTATCTATCCATTGGTGTCATTAATTTATAAAAATGCAGTACTTTTATAAAGTGCCAAATTGGGGGGGGGGGTCCTTAATACAATCTTTTAGGGGGTTGTCTCAGTGTTGATTTGTGCACCCCTTTGCATTCTTTCTTCTCTTTAGTGATTCACTAACATGGATTATAATTTTGATATTTACAATTGTGAGCCTTTGACTATACGCAATTACCATACATAGAGACCTAGAATGGAAACAAACATAAACTGCAAAGGATTATGGTCCCTAATAAATGAAACTCAACCATAATTCACAAAAGAGTTTGAAAAATTTCAAAATCAATGTAAGTTTGAAGCGTTTATGGGTTTGATAGGGAATTTATTGAGTGATAGTTTTTTGTTTCATTTGGATGGGTGTGATACACCATTCGAAATGTGGGCTAAGCTAAAGGGTTTATTTGGAAAAGTAGATACCATGAGAGCCATGTAGTTTGAAGGGGATCTTACTTCACTCAATTCAGACAAATTTTCTTCTATTTTAGACTACCTCAATAAGTTTAAATTTTTTTAACATAGTTGAAGGGGAGTGGATGAGATAAAAAAGATGAAGAGTGTGTGTACTTGATTTTGTCCAAGTTGAGTGGTCCACTCTAAATCTTTCCTTATACCTTTTTATCTAGCATGGATGCCTTAGGTGCCTTATTCAAAATACCTAATTTAGAGTTGTTTTGTGAGATACTTAATAGGGAGGAATCCAAATTGTCTCACCTTGAGTCTTCCACCTCTCAAAAAACATTAGTAACATCACATCCTAAGAGCAAAGGAAAAATAAAGAGTAAGAAGAAGAATACTCCTCAATCTCAAAATGCACCTAAGCCCAAAACCAACACATCTAAACCCAAATCATCTTCCAAATCCAATAACAAGTTTAACCTATCATGTTCTTATTATGGGGGACTAGTCATGAATATTCTAGGTGTTTTAAGAGAATGCAAGCCCTAGAGGATGCCATCATGAAACACAAGATTTCTACCTCTACTCCTTACCATCTCATGAGCAAGATAAAGCACTTAATTTTATTGGGAGATCATAGTAACCTATTTCAGATAGTTGGGTTCTAGATTCTGGTGCTTCACACCACATGAATTCTTTTAAGGAGTCATTTGTATCTCTTGGTTTGAGTTCTAATTCCAATATTGAGGTTGGATATTCTTATTTTATTTCTGTTAATGGAAATGGTGACATAAAAATTGATGGTGGATGCATTAATGATGCATTATATGTTACAGACATCACCACCAATATGATTTTAGTTTATTAGATTTTCTATTTTGGTTAGGGCAAGATAATGACTTTCACACCATAGGGTGCTAAAGTTCAAGCTTTGTTAGAGCCACACACACTTATTACATAGGGTGTTGTTGATTATAGTTCTTGACTCTATTAATTTGAGGGTTTTGATGATACTCCTCCTCTAGGGACATGTTTGGTTTCTCATGCATATTTTGAGAGTAAGCTTTGGCATGAGATATTTGAACATCTCAATTATAGATATTTGAAGGAGTTGAGCATTCATAATATGGTAGAGGGTCTTCCTACAGTTTCATGTCTTGATGAAGTTTACATTGGTTGTGCATTATGGAAACAACAATAATATCCATTTACTAAGGGTATGCCCATGAGAGCTTCTTCACCACTTAAAATTTTGTACAATGATTTGATGGTATTTTATACTTCTTTCAATGGAGAAAATATGCACTTATTTTCATTGATAATTTCTTGAGGTGTACTTGGGTTTATTTTCTCAAGTAAAAGACTGATGTCTTTTCTCACTTGAAAGTATTTAAGGATTTGGTCAATAAACAATATTCTAGTTGCATTAAGAAGCTTCACATAGATAATAGGGGAGATTAATTCAATCGAGAGTTCTCTAATTTTTTGGCAGTTCATGGTATTATTCACTAGCATTATGTTGCACATACTCCATAATAGAATGGCTTTTCAAAATAGAAGAACCAAAATTTGAAGGATATGGCTAATTTCATGATGCATTCATGAGATTTACCTCTTATCTATTGGGTAAAGGTAGTTAATTATGTTAATTACATTTAGAACTACTCACCACATGGAACATTTAAGCATTTGACTCTGGAGGAGGGTTGGTTTAGAACCAAGCTTGATGTCTCATTTTTTAGAATCTTTGGTAGCCATGCTTGGGAATTTTTTATAAAGAATAAAAAGAAATTATTGGATAATAAAATCAAACCTCTGATGTTTTTAGGGTATTGTGAGGACATAAGAGCTTATCATCTTTTAGATCTTGATACTCATGATGTTCATTTTTAAACACACGTATATTTTGATGAGAACTTCACATATCATGACACTTAATATTATTCCATGCCTTATTATTTTTATTTTGATGATTCATAACCTCCTCTTGAGGATTCATTCTTTGAGGAACCAATTCAGGAGGTCCTTGAAAAGGTTATAGAGGTCGAGGATCCTATTCTCATTGATTTTGCCATTATGCCCAAGTGAGAACATATTAAATTTTTTGGGGAAACACATTTAATATAATATAATACACCCACTCAACATAATCATACACATTATATAGGTACTAGAATTTAGTGTCAGGTATTCTCTGGGGATCTACAGTCTTTTTCATAGGATCATGGTATATAGGAGTGGGATGATGTGATGACAGATGAGTATCCTTATTTGATGAAGAATCATACTTGAGATTTGGTATCTCTTCCTAATGGAATAAAGTTGGTTAGGTTCAAGTGGATTTACCACACCAAGTATGTAGTTGATGGGTCCATTAATAAGTATAAGGCATGTCTTGTTGCAAAGGGGTTCTTATAGGTTCAAGGTATTGACTACTCTGAGAATTTTACACCCATTGCCAATATGGATTCTATTTGCCTTGAAATTTATCTTGATTCATCACAAGGTTGGTAAATGTATCAAATATACATTAAGAGTGCCTTCTTGCATGGATATTTGCAAGAGTAATTCTATATGGAGCAGCCTATTGGGTTTGTTCATAATTTTTCTCTTATTTGTCAACTTAGGAGGTCTCTTTATGGTCTCAAAAATCCCCTCAAGTTTGGTATGAGAAGATGGATTCTTTTATTCTCTATAATGGATTTATTTTCTACCATTCTAATCCCACAGTGTATATCCAACATATATGGGAGGATACTATTATTGGTCTTATATGTTGATGATTTACTACTCACAAGTAGCTCCTCTTCTCAAATTCAAGCTATTCAATAGGCACTTTTAACACATTTTGATATGATATATATTCATATTTTATACTTCTTCCTTGGTTTATATATTTCATAGTCAGATACAGGGATGTATTTGAGTCAACATAAGTGCGTCCTTGATCTTCTTTATTATTTTGGCATGGTTGATTTTCAGCCAAATCCTTCTCATTTTTAGTCTAGAGTGAGAAAGAGGGATAAGGCCATGTATTCTAGCTCAAATCCACCTTATATCTCAACTCCACCTCCCAACTCAGCTCCACCATCAACTTCAATGCCTCCCATCACTTCAAGTTTATCCATGCAATCACTGAGTTTGAATAAGCCTTAATTATCAAAAGTTAATTTTGTATGTAATATTACATGTAAGATTAGTTAATGTAATTATAATTTATTCATACTTCATGTATGCATGTGGTAGTTAGTATGATCAGTTTTTAATCATACACATGTTTCATGACATCATGTGGGTAAATCCATTTTTAGACATAGTTGTAATCAACTATCATTGTACATGCAGTTTTGGGCATAAAATTTGAACTAAGGTTCTGATTACTAACATGTAACTTAGAGTTTTGCATGAACTTGGAGGATTTCATGAACCCTCCCCAAGTCTATTTATACATGTAAATCACTCATTTCAAAGGTTTGGAAAATTATCAATATAAGAAGAAGTCATTTTTTTATTATCGTGTAACTATGTAGATGCATGTCTAGTCCAATTCTATGTAATTAAGTGTTTATTTCATTGGTTGTTTAATTTGAAGTGTGCAATAGATATGGATAATTTTTTTTTTTTAAATCATTATTATATTTTGATTCTAGATGTGCAACAACTATTGAATAATTATCAAGTATTATTGACTGTATGCAAATAGGTTGAGTGTCTCAATTTTTAGAGTGTGTATAAGTCTTTTTACTTTGATATAGTATTCTAAGTGTGAGCCATAGCTTCCATAGATACCTTTCTGATTTGATCTATAATCTCTTGAGTAAGGGTGTGCAACAACTACTCTAAAAAGAACAACCTTCGGTTGACATCCTTGAGTTTCCTATATTATATCTTTTTAGACTTCATAAATGTGTTTGTATGTGAGAGTGCAATAGATATCAAGAGCAAGCATTAGTTATACAAATACTTATCCATAAATAAACCAACCCTGGAAGTAATACCTTTAAACCATAGAGCCTTATTTTTTACTCTACCCTTCCCTTTTTTGAAGTTTATTTAATTTATATCTACCCACTTTAAAATAAGGTCCATCTATCCAACTCAACTAGCTTTTAATTTCTTTATTAGGTTTCATTTCACCCACAAGCACACCCGATTAACAACCTACATGCTTAGCCTATTATTCCACCACTCAGTTGTTTAACCCATACCTAAAACTCATGCCCTAGAGTGGAGTTTACCTCTATTGATATCCTAAAATGTTAAAGGCTGCCTCATTAAATTTTGTGGTGTGCATAAGACCCACACCAACAAGGTCCTTTAATTATTCATTTTGGTATCTAATTTTATCCAAAACTTATAAAAGTTATAAAATTTAAACCCTTATATTCATTCTCCCCACCCCCATATTTCATTTACACTATTAGAGACAAACATAATATCCTTTATGCTTGAATTGTCAACAACTATTGGATAGTAATGAGAATGAGAGGTTTGATCCATGTAACCAAGATTTACATTAATGTTTTTGATAGTAAATTCTCTTTGAGCCTATTAGACCATTTATGGATAGTATGAGGAAGTTTGTGTTATTGAAGAGTCACCTCTAAGGAACTATCATAATTAGGTCGTAAAATGAGATTTCTTATTTTCCTTCTAATCCAAGGTTGGTTTTACACAACAATGAAGTTTGGAAGACACAAAATCATGCTAGGAAACATTATATATTATTAAAATTAACACATCTATAATCAAACTTTTATGGGCCATTGTATTTTGGTTTCCTTTTTTTACCTCTGTGGTAGTTCTCTCGAGCAATTTGCACAAGAAAAATGGAAAATTGACGAAGTTTATGTGACATAAATGTAATAAAAACTTGAAGTGGAAAGAAAATAAAACATAATGCCTACCCTCATAATTTATATACTTATATATAAAGAGGGTAAAAATGGGCTATAAATTTGGAAGTGTAGTGAAAGAAATTCCTTTTCCAATATCGATCACCTGCTCCCATGGAAGTTAAAAAACATCATTGTAAAGTGATCCTATAATTTTAACAAAATACTAGTTTTTACTCTCCAATGGTAAGTCACTTACCCTAGAAATAGTTTCCTCTTATATAGTTTATGTAACTCATTTTCCTGAACAACACCATTCTCCCAGCAAAGGGTAAATTCTTTAGCAATGGCTTCATAAAATCCTTGAAATTTCTTAATAAATTGTAGCCACCATGTATCCCTAAGAACCATATGACATTCAAATTTGCTTTCAATGGTTCATGATTTTGGGATTAAAACCTATCTAATGGATTTCCCATAGTGAGGAAAAGATAATAAATGAGCTCAAAAATTAACTTGTATTCTAACCTCTTGTTCATTCACAACAACATAATGTTTGAATCCTAAATAAAATTGACAATTCCAAATTAAAAAATTATAATATTGAAAAGTGTATTAACAAGATAGAATTAAGCCATATTTATGACTGCACTTGTGGCCTTGAAAAATCATGCTCTTTACCAAATTATCCATAATAATAAAACTATATTTATTATCATCATGCTTATGGTAATACATTCAAACATTAAAATGTTATACAAGGAAATATGGATGAATGGAAAAACCAATGTATCCCTTGAAAAAGTCACCTTTTTTAATAATCCAAATTCACAATCATGAAAATAAATAAATTCCAAAATATCACGTGCCCTTGAATACATATCGTGCTTAGATTATAATCATGAGATGCATAAAGTGGGAGAAAATATAAGTCATATGGGCATAAAATCCCAAAATCCCACTCCAATCCTTCCCATTTACTAGATCAATAATCAAAAAATGAAGGAAAATTAGTTTTATAATGGAGAAGATATTTCTCCCTTTAAAAATGATCCTTTGTTATAAAGTTTTGAATCCTTTAAATCCTTATATTTATGTGGAAGAGAGGCAAAAGTAGTTCATTTTAGGATCATTTATTTGTCCATTTACAAAAGTTTAGAATTAAAATCCTATTTTTCGTAGGCTTGGATAAAAAAGGCTACATAATAACTTGGACCCCTTCATGTAAAACCCTATTATTATGTAGGTGACCCATAGTATATGAATTCTACAGCCAATGATTATGTTTCCCATCCTCCCTATCAACCTTTTTATCTTCATTATAATCTATAGGAAATATTTAAATAAAGTTGAAATGCTAATGGTAGGGAATGATTGAGGTGAATCCATGTTGAAAAAATGATCCATGCCACCTGAAGTATCCTTTGTTTTTCTTCCCTTTTCCCTCTAGATCTAAACAAAGCCCCTTTGTATTTACAACATGGGAGGCTTAACCTTACAACTTCGATCCAAATGGTATTTTGGGTTACATATAAATCTTCTCCTTGAGATATCCCTATCATAGAAAACCTTTTGTGAAAACCTTACCTTATACTAAAATAAATATAGTCAAGAATAGGGGATCATGGGAGGTGGTTGTTATATTTATCCTCACATACCAAAAATATGTAATCTTGAAGTATGTTAGATTCAAATAACAAAAGGTACCTAGATGATCCCTAATTATTTTCAATGTTTTTACATTCCAATATTATGTTGGAAGTTTGTACAACCTTACCCATTTATCCTACTTATGTTCCTTCAATATTATTTTGAAGTTTTCTTCACAAATTTGAGCCTTAATTTAACAATAATGTAAGTACAAACACTTTGATCTTAGAGCTAAATATCTATCCTCTATATTAGTAAAATAGATTTTTAAATAAATCATTGGGGAGGTAATAAATACTATTCAAATCCACCCAATTATAATGCTTCTTTAGCCAAATTTGAAACCTTAAAACCTTTCATAGATTTTTTTAATTAATCCAATTAGGTTTTTATCAAAAAACTTACCTCTTAACTTCATGCATTCATCACTATGTAAAATGACCTCTTTAGAATGAAGAAAAGTCTAATTAGAAAAATGAACATTTGAATAAGTTAAGTACCCTAGTAGAGACACGCTTTCCAATTATTTGAGGCAATCTTGGTGGGAATCCAAAGAATAAGAGGACTCATGATTAGGGTTTGAGAAAGTGTCAAATCCATATAAAATTACCTTATCAATGGAAGAAGAAGACATATGTTTAACCCTAAAATGGAATCTAGATTGGGGTCATCTAGATTAATTAAAGGGGTATATAGAAATGAAATAGCATAAGGGTGATAATCAAATATATAGCAAGCCAATTAGATGTTAAACTCAGATATAAGCATACACTAAATTTATTATACTGAGATAGTCTAAATATGGAAATTTCAACTATGTTATAGATATATAAATGACAAAGAAGTGATGTACTTAGCTTGTTTCGATGCTAATGCAGTTTTAGATTTGGAATAAGATGAAATGATGTAGGAAGGAAATTCTAGAATAGTCATAAGACTCTGGTTTTAATTCTTTTAGCTCTCTAGATAGTAATGTCAGCATGGGATGGTTGTATTGATACTATTGTTTAGATTTGATGTTAGTGTCTTGTGTGAAATATCTATTGAAATATGATGTAACCACCTAGATACTTCTAGGTTTTGATTTACCTTCACTCTGGTACATTCAAATTTGGATCATGGAATGTTGTTGTTTGTGAAATGGAAAAACCTTAGCTTTCCATCTCTAATGTGGGCTTGAGAAAAATGGGTTAGTGGGAACATGGTGTTAATCTGACCCTAATGACTCTGCTATCAAAGGATGCTACCTATATATCTAATACTCTGAAGAGGGCCTCAAACTAATGCAATTCTCATCTACATATTATCTTATGTGTGAATCAAAATATATATGCAAAGCAAGTACACCAATGACCTAGATTGTAATTTGGTAAATTAGGCTCTTGGGCCACTCCTTTATTATTTCAGACATGTAGATGTGTAGTCCATATGACTAGTATGGAAATAGGAATAAATATGGAAGCTTTGTTTAATTGAATGCTCTTTGATCTTTTGCTAGTTATTTGTAGGTGTAGGTAGGTAAGGAATGAATAAGGTTTGATATTGTATTTATATAAATTACCTTTGAGTAATAAATCATATTAAAAGACTTATCCAATCATTAAAATACATTTCATTTATAAATTAGATGAATTTAGGGCATTGGACACTTACATTAGGACAGGATAATAATGTCAACACTACTTTCTATCCTAGACATTAGTGAAAAGGGAGATGGAAGATAGGTATAGGTTATAAACTTGTAGAGATGAAAGATAAGCACATTTTAAGAATTCTAAGTAAGATAGAAGACCTAGGTCATAAATAGAAGACTAGTTAGACTAAGAGATATAGGCCAAAAGGCATAAAGATAAAGTAGCTATGAAACTTGTAGAAGCGAGAAAGGTAAAGAACTAAGAGGAATAACCAAGGTCTAAATTTTACAATTGTATAATAATGAGGTGCTATATAATCATTAAATATATTATACATTCCCCCCTTTAATCTAGCAATGAAATTTCTAGTTTAAAGAAAATAAATGCGTACTGAGGTGTGTAGAACACACCTTATATTTGTGTGTGCCTAACTTGAGTGATTTTATAATGATTCACCTACAACCAAGAGAATGTTAAAATATAAAATCATTTCATATAATTTGGGTTGAAAGTAAATTATATAGATTGAAATTGAAATAATAAGGTTTAGGAGTACACCTATGTGTCGATGTAACTGCCTTGCCTATTGGAAAGTTATTTTGAAAAAGATGTATCATTGAAAGGCTCTAAAACTAAGATTAGGGAAAATTAGATAAATATTTAAAGTGAATTTATCCAAGGAGACAAATATATACAGAGAAAGAGATATTGTAAGGCACATGACCCCAAATTTGGAGAAATAGTGAGTTTCTACTTGGAAGTTGAGATTAACTCAACTTTGTAACCTAATGATACTTATAACTTGGTGCCCAAACTATATGTGGGGAAATATGAAAAATGAAATAAGTGAAAATATGGATAACATGTTTCAAAAACATGCCCCCAATTTAATTTTGATGTTGAATACTAAATAAGTGTGGAGAACATGCTTCCCAAACATGCCCCCATTGAATCTAAAACTATGAATGTGTGTGAAGAACATGCCTTTATAACATGCCCCCACTGAATCTAAAAGGTGATATAAGTACCATATACTAAATGAGTGTGGATAACATGCTTTGAAATCATTTCCCCACTAATATCCCCCCCTTTGAGGTGAAGGAATATAGGAACTAGTAGTTACCTTGCCTCAAAAGGTACGACAATTGTATAATCTCTGAATGTAATGATGTATCATATAGAATGGAACATGTCTAGGTAAATATATCATTAAAGTGCATAAAATAATGTGATCACATCAAGGCCTATAAGGGCCAATCTAATGTTTACCATCATTAGGAATGATCATATATGTAACTAGTATTAGAGGGTAGCGTCAAGGATTATGTTGGTTTGTTTTGAATAGATAGCTTATGAATAAATGGTTTCTAAATAAATGGTTTGACAATTTGAGTAGCTGTATATGAAAAACCAACTGCAGCATAAGTTGGATATTATTTCTTGGAAATTGATATTTCTTGTTTATTTTCATCATTGGCAACCTGTGGGATATAAATTGGAAAAAAATTGCACATCTTCTCTTGCTCATTATAAAAATATGCATTTTGATCATTCTATAACATTACCATTTGGGATTATTATTTATTAATTAATTTATTTAGATCATTCTTTATAATATTTGGTGTGTCTTTTGGATAATTTATAACATTGGAAACTTAAATATCATGTGAAGGCTCTTCCACATTTAATGATGTATCATTTGAATCTTGAGGTGGATTTGGTAAATGTTTCTCTTTTTATTTTGGAGGATATTTTGGTACCCATTTTTTTCATTTGACATCTTTGATTTAAGAGAATTTATCTTTTGTATCTTTCTTTTCTTTTCAATACAATACAATAATCAATATGGTGATCATGCATTAAATGATATGTGCATTACTATTTAGAATTTTGTATAGGATGTATAGGAGGTAATTTAATTACATTATTTTTAAGCATATCCCTTATAATCTTACTTGACCTCTTGGCAGGATTTTGTTTACTTGTAGAATCATTGTCATTAGGAGACTTTGGTTTTAGCTTCCAATATTGATTTTTGTTAAGCACATAATTGGTATGTGAAGATGAACACACATAGTTCATAGTATCATAATATAGGCTATTCATGTATGCAATCTAATTTTGTAACTCTTTTATTAACTTTCTCATACTGGTGATTTGATATTTTAAGGCTTTATAAACACAAACCCTACATATTTGAGATTGATTACCTTCATTTGAAACTATAGGATTGGCCACCTTACCCCTTGGATAAGTGATAGCCTAGACTTGGTTAGTGGGATGAGAGACATCAACCTCCTTAGGGTTAGGAGGAAGAAGTATCTTTTTTGTATCAATTTGAAATGTTTTGAATTTTGATATGAGAATAAGGTAAGCAAGAGAAATAAATGCCAAGGAGAAATCAATCATTACAATAAGGATATAGTAATTTTAGTTTATTGGCTGAGTTTTTTAAAAATATGAGATTTTTTTTTGGTAAAAACATGAAATAAAATGAACCCATAAAAATAGGGAAATAAAAGTACATGTACAACATGTGGATCTAAATGTACTAAAAATAGTAAATTTCTAAATTTTACAAATTTATATAATATTTTGGCAAACAAAAAGAAGTCTTTGCATATAACAATATGAGTAGAAAATACCTCTAAGTAATTTTGAAATGAACCTATTTTGAAGTTAAAATACACCAATCAAGTAAGAATACACTTGATAGCATATGCACATGAAGCCCTTGTGACCAGATGAGGTAAAACCCTAGGGTAAATTTTAGATTTGAAAATCCATGATAAAAATCTAAAAACATAGGAGGCTTGGAATTCTAAATCATAAAAAAAAATTCATTCACATGGATCAGGTTCACCCAATATTTAACCCTAAAATGGAATCTAGATTGGGGTTATCTAGATTGATTAAAGGGGTATATAGAAATGAAATGGTACAAGGATGATAATTAGATATATTAAAAGCTAATTAGGTTCTAAACTTAGATATAATCACACTTTGAATTTATTATGTTGAGATAGTCTACATATGGAAAGTACAACTATGCTATATTAAAAAATGATAAAGAAGTGTACTTATTTTATTTTGATGTTAATACAGTTCTAGATCTAGAATAGGTTGAAAGTAGGTAGGAAGGAGAATCTAAAATAGTCTTTTGATTTTGGTTTTGATGCTTTTAGTTCTCTAGATAGTAACATCAGCCTAGGATGGTTGCATCAATACTACTACCTAGGTTTGATGCTAGTTTCATATACAAAATCTTTATTGAAACAAGATGTGACCACATGGATGCTTCTACATTTTTCTTCACCTTCACTTTGGGGTATTCATATATGGGTCATGGATAGTCACTACTTGTGAAATGGCATAACCCTAGCTTTCTATCTCCAATGTGACTGTTAGCCAAAATTTCCCTATCATGAATGAGGATCATTAAAAACTTTGATGAATTTGATCTTAAATTTGTTAATAGCCATTATGAAGGATTTATATTATTCAATAATGATCTAAGTTGATAGGTAATGTGTTTCCCTTGGTAGATTACAAGGTCATTTAGGGTGGTATAGTTGGTAGTTGAATTAAGTCATTTTATCTTTCCATCAACTGGTCACTATGTCTGGTATTCATTATATGCTTAGTATTGGTTAAGGTAAGTTTGAAAAAGTTATGGTAAGTTGGAAATCAAGTCAATGTGGAGGCATGCCCAAGGAGACAAGGTGGAAAACCTATAAGGAATAAACACAGTCTAAATTTGATCAAATTGGTCAAGGAAGTATAAATATTAAGTTGATCACATTATTTGTAAGGCTATTTGGAGATTTTAAGGTAATTTTGATAAGATTAAGGTATCTTATTACTTTGGTCTTATTATGCTTTTCAATGTTAAAGATGACACTTACTAGTAAAGAGAAAATATAAAGGTTTGGTCCTTGCATAAGGGATGTTTTAATTTATCTAACACCTAAATGATGACATCATACTTGTACTTGTCTATACACATCCTCCAAAGGTCTTATATAACTAATTTTCAATGTTGGACCTCTCTTTGTAACTACTAGTTATCATTATCCAATGCATAAATGAAGAGTTTTTGAGATAAATGTAGGGAAAGAAGGGTATTAAATGTTTTTAAACCTCTTACACATTTTTATAGGTTAGGGGAAGGTGAAGAGTCACCTGGTTCACCATCTCTAGTAGTTCTAAAGGGTAGAATAGTCAGAATCTTGAGAAATGTATGCTTTTGGAGGTCTTGTGCAGAGAATTTATGATGGATGGAAAGGTAAAACCACTCTTATATTTACCATGGTATTATTAGACATAAATAAATTCAAAAAGTGTAGGTAAAAATCCAAATAATGCAAAACATTAGTCTATTTCTTCATTGGTCTTATTGGCAGCTCATCACAAGCAACATGGTTTTTCTTGGTTCTTTGAGGAGAAAGAGACTTGGATTAAAAAATCTTGGAAATAAAAGGGGACCATAATTTCATTCTACTTTATGACATTGGTTATTTTTTTAATCCCCTTAACTCTATGAACAATTAGTAAAAAGTTAAGGGTGTAAAAAGTTGACTCAAACCCCCATCAAGGTTGCTTTTCCTCAAATGTAGGGTTATAAAAATTGATGAATACATGAAAATGTTTTTGGAGGGTATATTAAACAATAATATAACCTTTAAACACCATGTTATTTTAGGTTTATTCATGTTCATGTTTGGTATAAGTGTCTAATAGCCTTATTTGACTAGTTTGGATAACACAATCAAGTTGTAGGAACTGTGAGATGTTTAAAGTGCATTAAATGGATAAAATGAGATGATAAATATTTTATCAAACCTAATTAATTATTATAAAAATTCTATAAAAACTTTTGGATGATTTAAACTTCAAGGAAGATAAATAGCTATGCATATGTAGTTAAGCTATTTGAACTAACTGCCATGGTGAAGTACCCTTGTCAGATATGAAGGTGTTTTCATTACTCAAGATCCTTGAAGGAGATGCAAAAAATTAAAATAAGCCTTTAAGATCATACTCAAGGATTTTTTGGGTAGCAGTCATGGGGACATGTCTCTAGTATATCTTGTTCAAGATAAATCTAAGAGAAGGATGTTTAAGTCTATTCAAAGTAATTCAAACACCATAATCATGTTTCTACAAAGAACTAACATCATTTTGATGAGTATGGAAAATATATACTCAACTAAACACTTGTAATATGCCTTTTAATGTTGAATAAATTTGTTTCTTACCTCCTCAAATTTTACAATTAGTGTACTTGTGTGATTGTTGATGAATGCTAATAGTAATGTTTTCACTCTCTCTCATTTATCCTCTCCTACCTATTTGGAAATGGATTGTATTATTGAAGGTCACATGGTGAGTTTAGATATATTTTCATAGTTTAGAAGTGGATTTTAGTCATTAGTGTTTTTATTAGAACTCTTAATTAGCCCTCCTATTCAATACATTGTTTATGACCTCCATGTTGAAAGACTCATGTTTGAAGGTCCTTATTGAGTAGTGTGATTAGTTTCAAACCTAATTCATGGTCCTAGTGTAGTATGCTCAAGTGGAGGGTGTTAATTTGGTGAATCACCTCCCTAGATTAGTTTACTTTTAGTTCTCTTACCCTTTCCCTTGTAACAAATAGGTATGGTAGTGGTTTTAAGGGTGATAACATCAAGGGAGCTAGCCCTATCTAGAGATTCACCTTAATGATTAGGCCACACATAGCCTAGAGGTGTCTCCATGATATCACTTATGTGAGGAAGCTTGAACAACCTCATCAATGGTGCAAATTTTGATGATAACAATTTTGACGTACCCAGGGGGACAAGGATTACATCTCATTATAGAGTTATTGGTGCTGCTCTTTAACACATCAGCCTTTAGAGGCATGAAAAAAGCATAAATGATGAATCTAAGTGAATATCAACTGGTATAAGCAATCCAAGTGTCTAAAATTAGAAAATTGGTATGTATCCTAATCATTATTTTGCTTAGGGTACATATTTTATGCCTTCATATTCTCCATATTAGGTTGATGGCATTCATGGCTTCACCCTAAGTGGATATTAAGAAGTAGAATGTCAACCTCACCAAATAAATAAACATCCTTATATTCCCTCTGCCAATCCAACTCTACCTCTTTTGTAGCCTACTTATCCCTTTAGTCAACCTTTTCAAAGCTATGATAATCCTACTCAATCCCTAAAAGAAATTCTATTGGAATATGAAATGTAAATGAAGGAAATTGATAGAGAAAAAGAGATTAGACTAAGTGTCCCTATCCCTTCTAATTAGAGTGATCATTCAAAAATAAATAAATTTATTACATCTTGTCAAGAATAAGTGGGCATCCATTGAGAGAGAAAACCAACATCTGCTAATCGATGAAGTGTTAGAAACAAGATCATTGATTAAATGAATAGAGAACAAATTATTACTTGAAGAGAGGCAAAAAATGCAATACATTCATTTGTGTATGCCTTATCCTACTCCATGTCAACCTTATCTTGCCCCAAACCTAATACAAGTTACAATATGCCATCAAGAAAGGTTTATGCCAATGCAAAATTCACCCACTCTTCCTCAAGAGCCTAAGACCAGTCCATCTTGGAGACCTTATTACACTAAGACCCCTAATTATGTCATGCCTACTATTGAGAAAGAAAATTTTCCCATGCCTATCCAAATTTAAGAAGAGGAGAAGTGTATGGTGGTAAATGTAAAATACCTCTCAAGTCCTTCAAGATCTTTACCTACCCTTCAAGTTTTAGCCATACATGAAGTTCAAGACACCTCAAAGTTTGATAGATCATTTGAGGAGTGGAAAGAGAAGAATATAACACTCTCAATTCAATTCCCTCCTCCATCCCTTCAATAAAATCATAATCAACCTAGTATTCCTAAAGTCCTAGGTTGTAAGGACACTTTATTAGGTTTTGAGCAAGCCATTATAGTCTCTTTCTCTCCCACCCCCTACTTTTGTGAAGGATAATTAGTTGCAGTGAGGGTAGAAGATAGACATTCAAATGTGAAGG